>CM016566.1:16949720-17549720 GCA_003412495.2 Echium plantagineum | reverse complement strand
GTTACTGCTGCTGTGAAAGGCCTAGTGGGATTATTTAACGATGATGTCAACGAATTTACTTTATGCAATGTAGCCACTCGTGAATTCGTCAAGCTTCCGCCTTCACCTAATCCTGGACCCGAGTTTCAAAGTTCATCTGCTCATGTTAACTATTATTTCCTCGGGTTTGATGTTGTTAAGGATGTGTTTAAGGTGTTGAACTTGTGTGTTTGTTATGATGAGGAAGATCGTATTAGTGGTCAACTCACTCATGTTTTCACTTTGGGGGTTAATGTTTCGGATACGAATTGGAGAAAGATCGACCCTTCGCCATTGGATTTGTATTATGACTCCCATCAATGTCTATGCATCAATGGTGCTCTGTATTGGCTGCCTTCCGAGGACGAGCATCAGCAAACCCTGACCGTGTTTCATCTCAATAAAGAGACTTTTGAAACTATTAGCATTCCAGAATGCACCAAATGTGCGGCATATTTAGTCGAGATATGTGGGAGACCCGCCCTTGTGCTTCAAGGAATAAATGTGTTAGAGTATCTTGAAACGCTTGATGTTTGGTCGATAAATAAGAATTGCGGAAGAGGTGAATCAGAGGCGTGGACTGAAACGAAGGTGTCCTTGCCTATGCATTTGAACATTATTGGCAGGCTGCACTTTGGCAGTACGCTCCCAACAGGAGAAATGATGTTAGTTGAGACCAATTTAAGTGACCTTCCGGTAGCTATTTATATCTATGGTCATCTCAACAATGAGTTGAAATCGATCTCAATAGATGGCTATGGATCTCAAGGGAATGGCTTGGATAGTCAAGTGACTGGCATGGAACGTGAACAGATGAAGCCATGTTATTATGAAGAGAACATCATCTCTCTTCCTTTGTTGATGAGCAACCCAGAAGCAGCAGGCTTAAACAATCAACACTAGTTGAAGATGGACGCGTGAGAATCATGAGACATGTTATATGATTTTGAGCTTTTTCTTTTTATATCTGATTAGCGATAGCTTTATGTTATTTTAGATTGGTTGGATGCTTTATTTGAGTTGAATTATACTATCATTGAAACGAAGTTATTGATTAATTTCGGTAGTGCACCAGACATAATGGGGTAAACGCTATCTCCTCACTTTCGGGTTGTTTTAGTGTAAGCGAACGCATGCCAAGTACACCTGAAACGTGGAAATGATTTTTGGCAGCATATTGTAGCACATATCAACAGATGGTAAATTAAATGACATTGCAACTAAATGGTAAATAAAGAAACACAAGATAATGAATCTCAAAAACCAAAAGTATGCAACACCTTATTACAATAATGTGCATGTATTCACAACTAGGCTGCAAGGTACAACCAATCAAATGATTTTTACAAGGCACACCACAATAATCTATTTTTACAGTTCCTGTAATTACAACATACAGATGTTACAATCTCTTATGGCTGGGCACAGCCTTACTCCGACAGATCGACTAAGCAACATTTGCCTCAAGGGACGACTTGGCAAGCCACAACCTTGCTGGATCGTTCTGCTTCAAGATCAAATAGGTCTCTGTATTCCCGATATCATTAAAGATTGTATCTTCCATGAACCCCACCAAATTCAGTATCTCCAGTGCAGCTGCGACAAGTAGAGTAAATAACATTACTCAAGTAACTGCACAAAACTAGCAATGAATTTATTTACCCGTTTTTTTCAACCTCAAGTTTATTGGAAGGATATCATCCAAGAGAACAAGATATAATTAATTTAAACAAGCAAAATCTTTGGCATTGATGAAAATCCCATACCTTTATAGTTGAGAATGTCTTCTGGATCACAGTATTTGCCTGTCAAACATTTATTGTAAATAAGGATAAGGTTGATTTGGCAAAAGATGAAAATGACGATCAATTTAAGAGTAATGGCACTACGACACTAGTACCTTACGAAGTTTCTTGTATTTCACTTCATTTGGATGTTCAATGATGTTCCTGCATGCAATTAGCCAGTTACACAGCTGTAATGACAACTTATACAGAAAAATTTGCAGATTTCATAATACTTTTAGAGTTGAACTCACTGTATTATGTTTAAGAGAGTATGCAAAACTTTGGTGACATCCATAGGGTATTAGGGTTAGCCTCCGATCTCAGAATCTGAATTGCGTTCTGCAAACGACTACAAAGGATAGATACAGATTCTTGGATTCTCTGCAAATCCTGACCTTCGAAGTTAGGCTCTCCAGCATGTTGTACTGCTGAATCCTCCTTGGTTTGCATGGAATCATCAGGGTCAGGTTCCATCAGCATGACTGTGCCAGCAGAATCATCAAGACCAGGTTCTTGAGAAGTGGTGTCAGTCCGAGAGATGTCCATGGAATCAGTAGAATGAGGGTAGTCTTGAGTAGGCATCACTATTGGTTTACAATTAAAATCATTTTGCGCTCCTGTATCCTCACTTAGAACAGCTTCAGTTTGTGAACTTAAAGAACTTGCGTTAAGCAATCTTCCTGAATCATCTGGGCTTGGTTCTAAGATGATAACATTTTCACCAAATTCTCTAGGATTCAAATTGCAATCTTCACCATCACGTATAAAGAACATGATCTAATTTTTCAGAATTCCCTACATTTGCTGAGTCAATTTTCTCTTCTTCAATTGATGTGTAACCAAATTCTTGATGGTCATCAGGATCAGGTTCTTCCATTGGTTCTGCTGTGAGGCCAACAGAAGTTGCAAGACGATTGTAAGCAGCAGCAACTGACAATGCACGAGCATCAAAATTTTCTGGTGTTTATCCATCAAGCTTTCTTGATAACCTGGCACTACTATCAATGGTGAAATCTCCATCATCACCTCGTGCACCATCCATTCCTCTCAATGAGTATCCTCTAGACTTGGTCCAGTCAAGAGCAGCAGCTTCTTCATTTAGCTATATAGAGACGGCGGATAAGTACTTTTGAAGAAATAACTACTTGACCTTACTCATAATCAGCATCGATAAAGCAGGGTATAAGAAAATTTTATGCAACTTTATTTTCCTTCAACTTCAATCATAACAAGTTTGCATCATGTTCAGAATGTACGATATCTCTTCTCCATGATTCTACATGTATAAGAAATTAATAAACCAAGGGACAAATAGGCAGGGATAAAATACTTTCGAAGTTGTTCTATGAAAGTGAAAGAACCAAACATACTTCAATAGCACTCGATTTTCATTTACATCACACATTAGTTCTTGAACCAATAAGAACCACATCCACTTTCATTTCATAAAGAGTTATACCGAAACTAGTCTCCCCTATACCACGTGTTATTTTAAACAACTATCTAATTTCTTCCTCACAAAAACAAATTTCTTATGTAATACACATCCATCACTATAAAAATAAAAATAAAATGGTTAAAAGTACGTTTGATCACACATGTTTGCTACCGCGTCACATATAAATCACACATCTTTCATTTTGCCTCATTCAATCACACATCTTCACAAAGGTTGCTTTAAATTCTGCCTTAGAGTAGCAACTAATGCAACTTTTGTAAAGATGTCCGATAATGAAGAATTGGTGTTTTTGTACACGTATGTAAATGAATTATCTCAACATTGTCCTCATTTTGTGATGTCCGTTGGATTTCTTGTCGATGTTTGTAGATGAAGTGGGATCACCTGTACCGAACGTTGCCAACATCAATATGTATTTTATTAGAGCGAATTGCACAAATGGTCCCCGATAGTGTCACCAAGTTGCATTTTAGTCCCCGATAGTGGCAACGTTGCAGTTTAGTCCCCGAAAGTGGCAAAAAAGTTGCACATTGGTCCCCAGGTTAACTTTTCCGTTAGATTTTAACGGTCATGTGATTAATTCGACAGACACGTGCACGCGGGAAGTTACTAATATGTTAAATTAACCCCTGAACTTTACATATTTACAATTAAAACATAAACAAAATAGAAAATAATATATCTTAATTTATTTCATTCTCAAGACTCAAGCTTCTCTGTCATATTATTCTACTCTCTTTTCTTTCTTCAAAAAGCCAAACTTCAACATACGAATTTCATCTCTTCTCATATTATCTTACATTTGAAAAAGTTAGAAAAAAAAGTTAGAAAAAAACCTTAAGCCTAATATGTCTTTGAGAAGATTGGTGGACCCCCCTGTTTATGGTAATGACTTTGTTTAATCTTTTTAACACTTTTTAACTTTTCTAAACAAGTACTTTATAATAAATTAATCAAGATGGACTCTTTTAAACTGATTTTCTAACTTTTGTATTGCTATGTTTGGCTTTATGTTACATAGATGCTTCAACTAACCCAAATCAATTTCGAAAATCCTAAATCGATTTGGGGTTTTCAATTACCCCAAATTAATCTTGAAAACCCTAAATCGATTTAGGGTTTTCAATTACCCCCAATTCAATTTTTAAAATCCTGCATCAATTTCGAAAACCCTAAATCGATTTGGGGTTTTCAATTTTTTTTTTCCTTTTTCTCGTCCTTGACAATATTATATTTTCTTGCTCGTTTCTATCCTTTTCTGTTATGTTTTTTGTTATGTGGCTCTGCTATGATTTTGTCCTGTGACTAATCGTTTATGTGTTCAAATTACAGATGAAGATGAATTTGGAATGATGACTTTAAAATTAAATCACGGTGGTGCGTTGTTGCGAAGCCCATATACAAGGTATGTAGGGGGGTGTATTGACTATTTTGATTACGTTTTAGGGAATACTCTAAGTATAGAATCCTTGAGAGGCTTTGTTAGTGAATGCAGACCAATATGTGACAAGTATAAAACCAAATTTTATCTCAAGTTTGGTGATAATTTGAATGATGGTTGTAGGTTATTAAGCAAGGACAGTGATGTGTTGGAGTTAGTTAAGTTGTTTAAGAAAGGAAAAGATATAGAATTATTTGTGCAACATGGTGATTTCGATGATATGTTAAGGCAAGAATCTTTAAATGGAGAGATTAGGCAAGATGTTGTTGATGATGAGGATATAAGCCTTCATTCTGCGACATTAGGAACTGTATACATGGCTGGGAATCGAACTATATTTACGCTAGAAAGTTAAGTGGCGAGAAAGGACTACAAATTAGGGGATGTCATTTAGACCACACTTGTATCCCCGTTTATGATAATAAGACTTTGAGTTCTACTTGGTTAGCCAAACATTATGTTAAGAAGTTTAGAAATTCACCTTCACTAAAGGCCTCTGATTTTAGAAAAGAGATGAATCTTAAGCTCGGACAACATGTGAGCAAATGGCAAGCTTGGAGGGCGAGAGTTTCTGCTATTAAATCTATTTATGGGGATGAGACTGCCCAATTTAGTAGAATTTGGGACTTTTGCACTGAAGTGGTTGAAAGTAATCCTGGTACAAAGTGTTATGTTAAAACTGTAGATAATGAGTTCGGTAAGAAAGAATTTCAGAGATGGTATTTATGTTGGAAAGCATGTATAGATGGTTTCAAAAGTGGTTGCAGAAAATTGGTAGGAGTAGATGGGTGCCATTTGAAAACTAGGAGAGGGGGTCAATTGTTAGTTGCCGTAGGTGTTGACCCAAACAACAATATCTTTCCAATTGCTTATGGTGTTGTAGAGATTGAAAACAAATCCAGCTGGGAATGGTTCTTGTCTCACTTGTATGAAGATCTTAGGGATAATAATGAAGAGGAAAATGGACTAATTGATTGGACCTTTATGTCGGACAAACAGAAAGGTCTTATTGAAGCATTCAACACTGTTTTGCCTAAAGTTAATCATAGATTTTGTGTTAGGCACCTTCACCAAAACTTTAAGAGAGCAGGCTTTAGGGCGACAACCTATAAAGATGCACTATGGACTGCTGCGACATCAACAACAGTACAATACTTTGATAATGCAATGAATCAAATGAAAAAGTTAGATCCTTATGCGCATGATTGGTTTGATGACAAGGATCCTTGTCAGTGGAGCAGAGCACATTTCACAACAACTTCTAAGTGTGATGTCTTATTAAATAACATGTGTGAAGTGTTCAACTCGATGATTTTGGATGCTAGAGATAAACCAATACTTACACTGATGTCTATGGTTAAGGATCTCATTCTAGTAAGGATGCAATGCAATAGAGATAAGGCTGAAAAATGGGTAGGAAAGTTGTGCCCCAAACCAAGAAAAAGGTTGTTACATTGTGTGAAAGAAGCCTCGGGTTGTATGCCTTTGAAGAGTGACAGAACACACTTCCAAGTATTTTCCGGAAGTACTTCAAATCAATGTGTTGTGGACTTAGATAAAAGATTTTGCACATGTAGAAAATGGCAATTAACTGGAATACCCTGCAAACATGCTTGCTCTGCAATAAGATTAAATGGTGATAATGTCGAAGATTATGTCGACCAATGCTACACAATTGCTACATACAAAAATGTGTATGCCCATGCCATTCAACATGGCAGGGCTTGAGCTGTGGCAAAAAACAGGACGAGAAGGCCCTGTCCCACCACCTATGGCAATGAAAAAAGTTGGAAGAAAAAAGCGTTTGAGGAGGGTCAATCCTATTGAATCCGAAGACAATGGCAAGACCAAACATTGTAAAGTAAGAAATTATTTATGCACATTGTGCAAAGAACCAGGTCACAACAGAAGAGCTTGCAAGGTAAATTTACTTTTCTAATCTTTTATCGTGGTAATCTGTTTTATGCTTCTTAAGGTTGTGTCGATTTTGCTCTGTTTTCACTATATTTTTTTGCTCTATTTTTTAGGCTACATTTACTATGTTTCTTGTTGGTGATAAACTTTTTATATGTAGAAAACAAGGGACCATGTTAGTGAAAGTGAACCAGTCCAAGATGCAACTCAAGAATCCAGATTTAATGCCAACTTCTCACAAGCAACAACTCAAAGTAATGTCACTCAGGTTCAATCAGGAAGATCAACATTGTTTTCTACATTTGATAGACGACCTGTTAGAGTTCCAACAGCTGGGGTATGCATTCGATCACCACCAACAATGCTTGATTTTGTGCACAAAAGGACACTAACAAGAACTTCCATAAGGCCCCCAACCGTGTTCTTTGATGGAGGGCAGAAATTTGCAAAAATGAAGGACATCACCAAGGACTAGATATTTGGGCTTATGAAAAAACATATTTTGACAACTTTTGTGTTGTTAGCAACAATTGAAATTATCTTTTTATCATTTTGGTTATCTTAATATGTTGCTAAACATTAAATATATTGGGTTATATTTTGCCCAACAAGTTCACTAATGAAAATATTTCATTTCGGATATAATAACACCTCTTTTTATTTCACTAATGGAGACCGTGATGAGTATTTTAGAAAGATGATGAATGTACAAAGTGATTCAAGTGTGATATTTTGGGTCTTCATATATAGACTAAGTTTGGTGAGTATTTAGGAGGGAAATGAATTTTGTGGGCAAAAAGTAAGAAAGAAAATGGATTTTGGCGGGAGGAGGATTGAAAACTTTTATTTGGCACCAAAACTACCTTCAAGTCTTAGAAATTATGTTTTCGCCCCAATTTGAACACTCAATCCCGTATTTTTGTTAAATCTAACGGAAAAGTTAACCTGGGGACCAATGTGCAACTTTTTGGCCACTTTCGGGGACTAAACTGCAACGTTGCCACTATCGGGGACTAAACTGCAACTTGGTGACACTATCGGGGACCATTTGTGCAATTCGCTCTATTTTATTAGCTTATCTTTCTATAATCTCCTACTTAACTATTGTTCTTTTCAAATAAGAGATTAAATCGTCCTCTCTTCCCAAATAGCCTGTTAAATTTCATATTATGGTAGTGAGTCAGGAGTAGGGGTGTTAACGAGCCGATTCGAACCGAATATTTGATTGCAAGCAGTTGACATTTTTATGGTGAGTGGCTTGGTTTCAAAACCAACTATAAGTATCTCTGTAGGCTTTACTACTTCTTCATCCATCACAGATTCAAAATGGAGTTGTTCAGATGAATTAATTAGTATCTTCAAATCACTACCACCACCACTTCACCAACAATCCTCCAATTAATTCGAAATCATATCCCACACCTAAATCATAATTGAAGTAGACACTTTAGGGGGCTCAAGCCGCTTTGGCCCTGTTCGACCCACTCCATAACGGACACATGACGATCGGGCATAGTCTGGACTATCGATTCTAGCCCACAAACACCCAGATAAGCCTGGCTCGGTTGACACATCTACTTTTCACTAGTACTCTTTACATCGTTACATGTTGGTTAATTTTATTAGTATTTGCTACATGTTAATAATATTATTAATTGTTTATGTAAAATAATTTTTTGTTAATTAAATTGAATTTGAAATTTCGAAATGAGCTAGCTCGAAGCTCGACTCGATGGAAGCTCGCCAAGCCGAACCAAACCGAACCTAAGGCTCGTTTAGTGATGAGCCGAACAACAATTCTTAAATTCGGGCTCGCCTCATTTACAGCTCTACTCTTCACTGGTCTCCCTAGGAAGCCCATGTGTTGGCATAAACCCAAAAACAGTCCATAAACGAGAAAATTATACTTGACCAGAATCAATATTTTGCAAAAAAGAACAGATGGATGAAGTAGTTGTACCTTTCAAAAACCTCCAAAGCAGAGAGTACCAAGGCCACAAGAAGAAGGTACAACTTCTATTGTCACCATTATTTTGATAATAAATTTTACTTATTGTTTTCCTTATCTTAATTAATTGCATTTTTGGGTATTTCGAAAATAGGTTCATTCAGTAGCATGGAATTGCAATGGGATGAAATTGGCATCTGGCTCTGTTGACCAAACTGCTCGAGTTTGGCAGATTGAACCACATGGCCATGTAAGCTTTATTCAGCTTAGTTGGTATTTGGGCAATTGTTTTTTGCTCCCTTTGTCCCAAAAAGATTGTCAGTTTCGTTAGTCAAAATTAACAAACTTTGTAGTGTTAATGGACACACATAACTTCTATTTGAGTAATTGTTTTTTGGGAAATTGTGTTTTACCCGCTATATATCGAAGAGATTGTGCATTTCTAGTTTCATTAGTCAAAATTAACAGAAATTATAGTGTTAATCAACTCTGATAGCTTTGGTTTGTAGTGTTAATTGACACACATCCTTTGGTTTGAGTAAATGTTATTGGGGAATGTATGTTGTGCTCACTTTATCTCGAAAAGATTGTCCATTATGAGTTTCAGTAGTCAAAATTAAAACTGGACTATCATTTTGGGATCAAACGGGTTTCAGTTTCTTGTGAAACTGTTAATTGAATTATAATTAAAGGTCCTTTTTTATTCACTCCAATTCACGTTAATATTCATATGTAGTTTGCTTTCCCGTGGACTATTTTTCTTGGAGTAGCTTATGCTTAATGTTGCTTCAGTTCGGGGGTGTGGAAAGTTTAGTATCAAAGTTGTGTATTATCATTCTGCAGATTAGCATATAAACTATACATTGCCACCTTCTCTTCGAATTTTCCATATTTTTGGTAGAGTGTTCTTTGTCTTCATTATATCTTTCACATCAGGGGTTATCCACTTTCTTTTATCAAAATTCCTATGTTCCGATACAATTATGGTTTGGATCTTTCTAGCGTTGTCAAAATTATCCTAAAGTGGGGTTAATTCTCAATCTCAATTTTGAGATTCTTGCAGGGAAAAGTTAAAGATATTGAGTTAAAAGGCCATACTGACAGTGTGGATCAGCTTTGTTGGGATCCAAAGCATCCTGATTTTATTGCAACGGCATCGGGTGACAAGACGGTTCGTCTATGGGATGCTCGTAGTAAGTAATGCATCCTACGCTTGAGCGTGTGTAAAAAGTGTTTTTTACACTGTAACATTTAGTAACTTCATCTGTTATTGTTATCGCCATAAAAACAGGTCCATCTATGGATCATTTATAAAAAAGTAAGGGTAGAAAGCTACTTCATACATCTGATGGAAATTTTAAAATAAAACAGAGTGGATCAAGAATTATGCTTATGTCATATCTGAATGAAAAATGGTATCCGTAAAATAGAATGCCCTATGAAAGAATATTGGCAAAGTTAGAGTCGAAAGGTCTCATTCATGTCGACATAGAAGATCGATAAGGGGTATCAGTAAACCAGTACCTCGCTTACTTTTCTCCCTCAATTCAATTATTAAGTTGATGTGTCTAACTATTGAAGATTGGGGGTTTAAGATGTCTCTAGTATTCATACATTAGATTGTGACACTGGCAGGTGGGAAGTGTTCACAGCTAGCGGAGCTCAGTGGGGAAAATATTAACATAACCTACAAACCTGATGGAACACATATAGCTGTTGGGAACAGGGTATACATAGATTACTTCTTAGTTATCTGAGTTTGATTTTACCCTTTATTCCTCAAGTGTGTTACTTGACGAGTTTGTGTGGTTCTCCTCTGTGTAGGATGATGAAATTACAATTTTGGATGTTCGCAAATTTAAACCCATACAGAAGCGCAAGTTTAGTTATGAGGTACTTTTTCAAGAGTTGCCACTCTTTAATGGACAGGGGTAGTATGCTGAATATCAGTAGGGGTGATCAACATATCTCCACCATTACAGACTTACATTTGTGTGATTGTTATCTTTTTTGCTCAGGTTAATGAAATAGCCTGGAACGTCTCAGGAGACATGTTCTATCTCACAACTGGAAATGGTAAATAACTTAAACCTGTGAAACAGATATGCTAGTATATAGTCTATCATCTTTGGCTTAATATGTCCGTTCTGTTATCCTGTTCCGCAGGTACCGTGGAAGTTCTGTCATACCCGTCGCTTAAACATATCGCAACCCTCCCAGCTCACACAGCTGGTTGCTATTGCATTGCTATTGATCCTCTTGGAAGGTGCATAGTTTATTACATGCTCACCTTTTTATACTATTCTTTTACTATGTAATCACTCTCGCAAACATATCTGATTTGTGGAAATGTGTTAAGCTGGCAGATATTTTGCCGTTGGAAGTGCTGATTCCTTGGTCAGCTTATGGGATATCAAGGAGATGCTCTGTTTGCATACTTTTACAAAACTTGAGTAAGACATCTAATTTTCAATCCTCCACAACTCTAGAAATAGGATATTAGCTATACCCCAATAGAAGTGCTTCAAAGCTGCTGCTGGTTCACTCTGATTTTGTCCTTTGCAGATGGCCTGTTAGGACAATAAGTTTCAATCATACGGGGGAGTATATTGCTTCTGCCAGCGAGGACTTGTTTGTGGATATTGTAAGTATAAAACTTATTTTGTATGAACATATTCATTCAACTTTATGTTTACTGAAGTATTTCTGTAACAGTCGAATGTCCAAACTGGACGATCAGTTCACCAAATCCCTTGCCGAGCTGCCATGAATAGTGTAGACTGGAATCCAAAGTATAACTTGCTAGCGTATGCTGGAGATGACAAAAACAAATACCAGCAGGATGAAGGTATGCACATTATTTTTTCGAGTGTGTTTTCTTAGTTAGTGGCTCAATACCCTGGATCAAAGCTTCAAGATATTGAAACACCTCCTAATTATGCATTGCAGGTGTTTTTAGGATTTTCGGCTTCGATAGTCAGTAGATGCTGCAGATGGATATGCTTGCTTAATTGCTTTGTGGTTGTATTGCCATTCTGATAGAAACTAACGTTCTGTAACTTTAAAACCCATGCGTAATTAGATTCAAGTAACACTACCAAGAGACCTGAATATATATTTGAGGTTAAACCAATTCTGTAATCATAAAACCCCATAGGATAATGGTTAGTTAATGTTTCTTTTCTCCATACTCATTTTCATTTGGAGAATTGACCATCATGAGAATGGTTAAGGTTCACTTAATGATACTCCCTCCGTTCCAATTTAATTGACGTTTTGGGAATTCGTGTCAAACTTTGACTACAAATTACTTTATATTCATTAGTCCAAAAAATATAAAATTGATATAGTTGAATCCGTTTTTCAAAATACTTTCATAATATTTTTTTTTTTGTAATTTTATATAATGTAAATATAAAGTAATTGATGATTGAAGTTGTGTTTCGAAAAGCGTGAAGTCAAGTATTTTGGAACGGAGGGAGTATTATTTATAAATTTTTATTAATATATTGCTATATTCAATGTATTGTAAAGTGGTGCACATCACTAAAATGGTATCATTCTAATATGGTATATATTAAAATATTCAAAAAAAAATGGAACAAAATTATTCTGTGTTTTAGTTTGTTTTCCAAAATTTGTTAAATTAATTGATATATCTATATCTATTTGTATTATATATAATGCATAATGCTTAAAAAAGCCGCATGATAATTTCTTATTTCTAAAAAAAATTATAAAATAGAATAAAAAAATAACTATCCTGCATTCACAAAAAACTAACTAATTCAATTTTCATTTATTAAAAAGCAAATAAATACATGTAGTCTTTTTTAAACATGTTTTATACTTTGTGATATTTAATACCCGTAATTTTTTTACTATTTTACTATATAACAATGTAATTCACACGGGTTAAACTGTGGACAAATAATTAGTTATATTATTATATATAATGTCTAAGGCCCAAAAAAAATATCATTTGTTCATTTTTTTTTTTTCATTGACTAATTTAGTTGATGGTTACATAAGTGCATCCCCATGATAAATAGTCTCTCTTTTTAACTCATATTTAAAAGATGTATCAATTAAATTTAGGGCAAATGACATTAACAATTACCTATATAATGATTGTAGTCCGTCACCTATGTTTAGAAACGTCCTTGTCAGTCACTTATGTTTCAAATATAGGTAATTGACTAATACATTTTAAAACATAGATGATGGACTGGAAACACTTTGTAAACATAGGTAATTGATATGACTATTTGTCGACCATAACTCACCGGCATAATTTAAACTCGTCTTATTCCATCATAATGACAATTAATTAAATTCCTAAGATGTTATTGGTAGAAAATGAAAGTTGAACGAATATAGAAAAGCATTAGGCAGCAACCATATCCACTAAAACTGCATTCCTATTTACATGTCCTTTTGAAACAGAAACAATCGAAACAAAATTACGAGGAGTAACCGAAAATATACACAATCTCTCTTCTTCTTCCCCCCCACTCCCCCTTAATATAAAGTGGACAAGTAAAAAGAGACAAGATTGAAGATGTGTTGTGGATCAAAGGTTTGCATGTTGTGTAGCTGTGTGATAATAGTGGTGATAGTAATCGGGATGATATTCGGATTTGGAGTGTTCAGGAATGGCTTCCACAAGCTCAAAGACACCGTACACGACGACCACGACCACGTCTTTGGTGGCGGAAGGCCTTTCTTCGCTTTCACTGCTCCACCTCCATTCTAGCTAGTTAATTTAGTATTTTCATCTTTTTTGCAAAGTTGTTTCCTTTTTAGCTTTCTTTTCCAATAATGCATGTATGTCTTTTCATTTTTATTACTGTGGAATTTATTTACTTTAGAATAAATATATTTTAACATGTGTATTATTGCTTATAAGACAATTCATATTCTACTTTGATTGTGATATATTCTCATGCTTGAGGTCTGAGGATCATATACGTTACACCTAATTTAATATTCAGTAGTACTAAAAGTAGAGAAGGAACACTGAGATAATAAGATAACAGGCTAGAGATGAGTATGAGATGCCATTGATATTTGACAGGCCAAAATGATTAACTGAGCAAGTTCGGGACGGATCAGGGTAACTCGACCAAATAAACATCTTATCGTTGCCACCGAGCAGATAAGCATCTTATCAAGCCGGTGGCATGGGTTCGCTTAGACAACCATCTTATCGGATGGAGTAGGTAAATTTTCCACCAAGTATGGAGGTGGAAACAAATTACTTAGTCGTTGAGCACCTCAAAGTGTTATAACTGTGATAAATGATATATCTAGTAAGGTAATTAGCCAATCATGTATTGAATCCAAATGCGCTTCGATTTGTGTGAAGTAGATCAACTGAATCTGCTGATTGTCATGTGTTTGAGCAAGATCCGATAATTGATTGTGCGAAATGATTTAGGCAAAGTTTTTGTAGATGGGTTACCAAGCTGCAGGCCTTGGAACCTCTCACAGGCTCGAAATTTGTTTAAATCTAGTTGTTACTCAATTACATCATGTGTCAAGTGTAGCTCGAACATAGCCAAACCCAATGAGTCGGGCACCAAGTCAAACAAGTCAGGGCTATTCGGTTTGCTAAGGAGGGCTAAGGCTTTAATGGCAGCACATAAAAGCTTTGTTCTTACAGCTGACAAACAAAATAAAGTGCAAATGCCGTGCGCAAAAACATTTAGAACATGGCTCATTTAGACTCAGCTGCTGCATGAATGTTGGAAATACAATTAAATTAGAGGAAAAATACAATTGTAATAGATTATCAAAATTTCCATAATGTACATCGCGTATATTATCATATAACTTCCTTGCTTGGTCCTCTACATGACCCCATTAAGTTTCTCCCCACCCTTTGCAGTTCTCTTCTTCATGTCTTCATCATAATAATCAAAAGCAGCATCCAGGGACTGCACCAACAACTTGGCTTGTAAGTTCAAGAATTTGAAGAAATGAGAAGCAAAAAAAGATGTCAACATAAGAAAATTTCACAGGAAGGAGGGCGAATGCAGACATTGTTGCAACGAAGATGGCAGGTTTTAAATGGATCTCTAAAGAAAATAAGATTAAGGAAACAGAGCATTTAATTGGGGTCTTCCTCATACTATACTTCTTTTTACACTTTGACTACTTCCAGTCTATTTTTCCAATGGGGGTTTGCTCGTCTAGGCTGCAATATGCTTTCCGCTTATGATATCTACAGCTTCTAGGGGGGAGAACCACTGTCCATATTCAATCAAAATCAAGTTACTTAAACAAGACGAGAAATCAGTAACCTGAAGCATGGGTTGAACAAGAAGGGAAACTTGATGCCGGACTTCTGAGGGGGCAGAATCTTTTAGCTCCTGAACGCAGATGCAGCGGAATTTCTAGTTTAGTGACATATTAAGTGTTTGGTACTGAAGTATGCCACTTGAAAGAGAAACTACCTACTATTTTGAAAGTGCACCATCCTTTCCCATTCAGTATATCAATTCATATTAAAATGAAGTTCAACAGATAATGTTTCAGGAAGCTTCAGCAGCAATAGTTATATGAAGTTCAATAGATAATGTTTCAGGAAGCTTCAGCAGCAATATTTATAGGAAGTTCAACAGATAATGTTTTCTGGAAGCTTCAGCAAACAATAGGTTATATTGTCTTGACTGTTTTTTAAGCGTGAAAGAGTGGTTAAACCAGTACCTGTAATTTGGGATATATTCCAGACATGGCATCCTTCATCTTTGTTACCTAATCAAGAATAGATTGTTAAAGAGGGTCCAATGTGTTCAAAGAGGCCTTAAACTGCAAAATAGGTCTCAAAAGGTAATTATTCAACAACCGCTTAGGCATCCTCAATCACATCTGCCAAAATAAGAGGATTCCTCCCCTCAAGGTTAAATGATGATATATCGTATAAGCTTTGATCTATTACTTAAGGAATTCATGGAATAGTTGTTGACCAGTTCTGAAATATAAAGGATTACCTTTCCATATAAATATTTTGTTGTAATTGGGTACGATGACCAGAAATGCTTTAATAATTCCTGAATAGATGTGGAGTGCTGCAACAACGGAGGAAAAACATAAGTTGTGCTTTTCAGAGACCTTAAGAATGTTATCAAGGGAAAAAATAATTTGCAGTCTCTGATGAAATGGTCTAAGACTAACATGTATCAATACTTCCTTGGTATGGCTTGGCAACATATCTAAAACACTATCTTGCGTATTATTTCCAGTGTTATACTTAGTGTTGGAGATTGTCTTGGTCAAACTGCTGAAAACCTATAGAACAAAGGAAAGCATCACGACACTATTAAACATCCATACGTTGGTAGAGCATCTAAATACTGACAAATATAGATTTAGTACCTTGAAGGCAACTCCGGGACTGACAACAGCCTCACTAAATCCCCTATCTTTGATGTCCTGGATGGAATTCCTTAAAGCAGAGTATGCTTCTTTGGTGCTTACCTTATATTTCAGCTTTTTACCAATGACTGAATCTCCCAAGGGTTTCAACGCATTAGCTTGCTGAGATTCAAAATAGTCACGTGGATCCTGAATCAATAAGAAAAATGAGAAAACTTTCAAAATTTTCAAAATAGCGAACATCTTGAACCAGAAGAGTTTAACCTTGATACAAAGAGGAGCAATGGGTGGTTCACGAGGTCCTTGCAGATCTTCAATCTCTGCCATTCGGTTTACTCTCTCCAACTTTTCTTTGTTAACATTATCATCAGCTGTGTCATTAGCTAATTCATCTGCTGCAGTAATGAAAGGTTGTTACTTACTGGATATGTTTATAGAGTTGCAACAAAGGATGAAACATTGAGTTAGGAGAAGCTAAGCTACATACCCTGTTTATTTCTGGTAAGTGCTTCAGCCACAGACCTGGCATCCACTTGGGTTCCTTCTGCAATTAGATAAAGAGTACACTAGTCATGAATCAAACGGATGGCGATTCTAAAAGAACTAGAGAATAAGCTGATTCCATCTGGCAGTATGTTTTCCGTTAATGTTGCCTAGCCGTCCAAATGAATGGATGCTAAAAAATGAACAGATTGGGTGATCGGTTGGTCTAGCGGTTAAGCTAGCACCCTTGATCCATGAGGTCAAGGGTTCAAATCTCATTGTAGGAGAGGGGGGTTGGGAACTATTTTAATATTAACTATCAAATAAAAACATGAACGAATTTTGTGGTGCATCTTACCAATAGTTCTTCCTTGTAGGACTACTGCTGAGTGCTGATTCAGATTTTGGGATAAAGATTTCCTGAATGGCTCATATTGTGGTTCAAGAAAATCCTTCCCATCACTGTTTGAAAGGCCACGACCCTATACATAAAACGGAGCAACAAATATACAGTGAAACAGAGAAGTAAAATTTTTAATTTCTAGAGCCAGAGGTAAGAATTAGAAAATTCTACTCCCTCCAGTTCATTTTTACTTGTCGTCCTCGCACAATTTTTGTGTTCAAATATATGTCATTCTAATCTATGAAATTGTAATTTCACATTCTCAATGAACTTTTTTGACTATTTTTTCTCATGAAACTATCAACCAACCAATGATATAGTTACAAATAATAGTTATATGTACTTTTTAACTAATTTTTATTTTTCTTAATCTATGTGCAAATAGCTAGAACGCAAGTACAAATGAGCAAAGGGAATATTTCAAAACATGTCACTGATGTCATGTCAGACATAATAAAACTTACCGACAGATGTGAATAATCATCGCCTTCATCAGCTTCCATGTCCAAAGTTGGGTCGACCCTTCTGATCTGAAAGAAGAGATACCATGTAAGAGAACATCAACATTGTTGTGTAACTCTTCCCTTCTGAACTCTCAGAAGTGTGAAGCAAAAGATTAGAACAAAGGTCAAAACAGCATAAGATAGGCAGATTGGAATGCGATGTCTTATTATTAACAAGAGTACCTTCCTCCTAGCTTCATGAGCCAGCAAGTCATCCTGCTTCAGGAATACTGCAAGCTCCTCATCTTCAGCAGCTTCTGCAGCAGCAGCAACAACATTTCTTGTGCTATGCAGATATTCTGCCTTTGAGTATTTGGTCCAAAAAACCAAATCTGTCATCTAAGGAAATAATGCAAGAACTTCGATAAGCTTGAATCCCATACAAATAGATAGATGAAGTGGTTTCATGTAGATCACAACCTTCCAAAAAAACAATATCTCATTCATTACCTTACTGGGAACAAAACTCAGATATGCTTGACGAACAGCAGGCTTCTCAGCAAAAATCTGAGACATTGATCATGAAATTGAGGAATACGGAACTGTCACACATGGTATCTAAAAAGAGACAATAAGTGGTATAGTTTTGATCAACAGAGTTACATGAACAAGACAATCAGCATAGAGAGCTGTTCATGAAAAAGGGTAACTTGCATACTAAGGCTCTGGAAACAGGATTAAACTTCATATTACAAATTGCTTCAATGGACAAACAACAAGAGAGAGAAAAAAATGTATTGATGGATGAAAGATAAGAAAATACCTGATGGATAATCTCTGGAGTCAAATTGAATGTGACTTTGTTAGACTGAGACCGCCAAAAAAGGAGCATGTCAATCAAAATGGAATCAAATTCATTTAAGAACTAAAAAAGGTCACCGCTCATGCTAAAGATAGAACAACGACTTCAAACACAACTAAGAATAAGAGGAACACAATAACAAACCAGAAGCAATACCTGGCCATCAGATGAAGGTTTTGAAATTAACAGATCGTTTCTCAAAGCCACTCGTTGTTTAGAGGGTTTGCTATCTTTTTGGTACAGCAACTTCTGCACGTGACACGGTGTAATCAACACCTTCCGTCAGAAAATATTGAAGTAGTAAAATATGTTCATAAGATAACATTCTACAATAGGTATTTTTGCATGTGTGTGTGGTGGTGGTACTGGTGGTGGTGGTGGTGGGGGCTTGTAGAATCTGAAATCTAATTTCATATGGTATCTAAAACGTAAGTTCTAAGATGGAATCAAGGAATTAACACATACAACATGTTCCTCCATAGTTATTTTTAGGAAGAAAAAATATATGTGGTATGCCTTCACAACTCTTTAGCTTCTAGGTCAAGCCCAACTATCCAAGATCTATAAGCAGGAAAATCATATATAATCTACAACTTCCCCAGGAAAAAGGTTAGGCTTATTGGCTTAAGACACAAACCTTCCTTGTTGCCCAAAATTCAGCCTCTGACAGGATACCTCCAATCACAAATTGCTTGTGGAGTTTCTGCAACTCACTGCCATCAATGATATAATGGCATCAACAACTCAAAGTAACATAATGAAATACCAAATTCTTCCAACAATTTGCCAGAGAGACTGTAGAAATAAAAATGCAGGAAAGAGATGTGTAATTAAGAAAGTTAGAAAGGGTTTGTTGAACAAATTTCATTTTATAGATATTAAGCAAGATAATACTCCCTCCGTTAGTATTCGTATAGCCGACCCACTTAGTGGGATAAGGTGTAGTGTTGTTTGGTTTCGTTTTATTTTTACTTATTTAAAAAAAAAACTTGCTTCAACAGGATCATCTTTAGGAAGCAGATTCCTCCAAACAGAACTTTTCAACAACAAATTATGAAACAAATAGGTCCAATAACTTGAGATTTTGTATTTACTAAGTTCCGAAATCCTACTCTTGTCTATGCTAACAATTATAATGTAACATACTTAGGCCAAATTCTGTTCAAGCAAATTAGAAGTTAACTTGGAATTATCTCCAGACTCCTAACAAAATTATAGACCAAATGCTTTCGTGCAAGTACAAGAGCATCATATGTGATATATGGCACCCAGATTTGAATCACATCAAACTTGAGTGAAGTGATGGGATTTAATAAGCACTAATTAGTGAAACTTCATCTGCACACGGAAAACTATGTATAGCTCGTATATATCCCTCCGTTCACCAAACCTCAAAGGAATAAAAAACACACCGAAGTAGCTTAGAAGAAGAGGGGGGCAGTGGGAACTATACAGACATGGACATAACCAGACACAATCAGCTGAGCAGTTGTGTTTTAAACTGAAATTAAGTAGACTGAGTAATTAATTTTTTCAGATAGAGAATCTCGAAGTTGTGGAAAGTAAATTTACCTATTCTCTTGCAGAAGCTTGATCCTACGATCCATTTCAGCTGCGTTAAGTTGCTCATCATGAAGGGAGGCCGCAGGTTTTTCAGAAGAAGCCTTTCCCGTTTCTCCACCTCTCACTAAAGCCATAGCTGTTCAAAACATAACCAAATTTCATAATAGCTTGCGAAGACAACAATCAGCTGAAGAAAGGGGTGGAGGGTATGGAGAGAAATACATAGAAACTTATAATTTTCAAATTAACAAGCTTTAAAAGTTTATAACCTACACTAAGAGTAAATTATTCCTCATCAGTTCTGCACTAATTATATTAGACTTGAACTAAAGTATAGAATGTGATACTCAGAAGTTATTATTTGCTGCAGAAACCCTTCCATTAGTTGTCAGGTGTGTTGTGCACACAACAAAGATATCCTTACAAAATTGTCTGGTGAAAAGCTAAATTATTTCTTTCAAATATCATGGAAAGGTGAATAGTAAACGATGTTAGATGAAGAACATGGCACCACGTAAAGTTGGCAAATTTACAGATTTCTAAAGCACATAATTAGAGTAACCACCTATTATCAAAAACCCTAAGGACGTATAAGTTACAAATGAACTGATATAAAGAACCTGCTGGGGAACTTACCCACAAATTCTCGACAGGCATCACGGTCTGGAAAATTTTCAAACTCAAAAATGTAATTCTCCTAAAATATTGAGTTGGTCATTAAAATTTGCATAGAAAACATGGAAAGCAAAATCCGAACAACGGAGCAACCAACATTCACCAACGCATACCCGATCTCCAGTTAAATTAAGTAGAGCTAGCTTACTGCCTTCCTTTGAGAATTTATGTCCTAAAAGTTCGATTATCAAGAAAAAAAAGAGAGCATATTAGATGGAGCTATAAGTAGAAAAAATAAGAGAGTTCAAATGTGTACTCCCGATGCAAATGGTAGGTTACCTTTAATCAATCTAAACTCAACATTTAACTTTGATGAAGATTTTGTATCATTGGGCATGAACACAAACTTTTCCTTTACCTGCATCGTTTAAGAATTACTAAAACCGCAAATACAGCTCAATAGCTCAGCCGCTACTACTAAAGAAATATTGTAATGGAGCAAAACAAACAGCATCAAGCCTACCACAATAAACATTACACATTACACATTCCGACATTTACTATTCCTGGTCCTCATAAATTCCAACAATCAAAACCTATACCATCTCTTGAAAATTCTTCCCCAAGTGAAGCTACCAACAAAGTCCAATAATGATGACTAATTTATGATCAAGAATAATCGTGTACCAAGAAATAGTGAAGCTACTAACACAATTCAGCAATGGTGACTAATCTACAACTAACAATAGTTTATTACACTCCAATATATAGTGAAACTAGTAATACATTTCAACAAAGACTAGTTTATGATAGAAAAATCAGTTACACACACCGAGACCGATTAACAACACAAGGTTCAGGAGAGTACCATTTTCAGAACCCCAGGTACACCAGGACCCTTCACTACGGGTTTATACTTGGCACGTTTAATTAGCTGCTGTCGATCCGCCATCTTCAATAATCAATCAATATCTATATATATCTAATCTATATCTATATAGACGATCAATATTATACAATCATATTGATGAAGATCAAATTTTTATAACATTAATTAGCATAAACTATTATAAAAGAACCCAATTTTTTACAAAATTGATCTCGACCCATCAACACTCACTGCGTCAGCTGCAAGCCCGAAAGCAGTTTTGAGTTAGATTAAATAGTATTAAGAAAATGCATAAATTCATAAATCAATTCAACTAACTTTTCTTACAAGAATGCTGAGTGATGAGGTGGCAAGCGATTAAAGAAGGGGTGTGATGGATTGGCTGTGGAGGGATTAACGCCGGTGGGGTTGACGGTGGTGGGTCGAGGCGGGGTGGAGAAGTGTGTAGGGGTTCAAGGAATAAAACTTTTGATGATGGAGTATTTGAGAAAATATTATGATTGATTTATTTTTACTCTTTTCAAAATTCTCAGTGCTTGTTTCTTAAAGACAAACTAATACCGAAATGAATACGGGAAACACTATACACACAAATAATGTTTTTTTAGTAGAAGTATTATGTTGCCCCTAAATAAAAAAAATTCTAATATAGGACTTTTTAATCGTTGTCTCTTGAACTATGTTTATGAGTTCATCTTATGTATGTATCCTTAAATTTTTTATTTTGTCTATTTGTCTCTTGAGCCTATTTTTCACCTTCAAAATGTACTTTTTACTACTCAAATTGCTCAAAAGGTAAAATGACCATTATGCCCTTTTAACTTTTTATTTTGTCTACTAACTAAAAGTCTTATATTAACTAATTTCTTTCCAAATCAAAAAGCTCTAAGAACATCGAATGACCTAATGGTTAAGAGGTCTTCCCGTGATTTAGAGGTCATGGGTTCGATTTTCATTGTAAGGGGACGATAGATTGGTTGTAGAAAAAAAAACTACCAAAAACTCTTCAATTTCCATTACTAGCAAAAATCTACCAAAACTCAAACCCGTTTTCTTGGTCAATCTTCATCATGGATACCCCACTCCCAACGAAAAAAGCTCAAAAAGAGAGGAAGGAAGTGACACCGAACTGCTCGAAGAGGACGAACTGCCTCGATTTGGAGAGAAGATGGAGAGCATAAATATTTGAATTAGGATGATGGTAACAAAATCTTAATTGTTGTATGATTACACTTGGTTAGCTTCAATTTGTTCAAGAATTATTAATAACGTGCATTGTGTACGAACCTTGTTTGCAAGGAAAAGGAATTACTTTTTCACCATAAAGCTTAGGGCTAATGGAAAGTTTGAGGATTATGGTGGGCAACGAATTTATATTGGTGGATGGGTTAGGTATTTATATTATTGTGAAAGTATGCATTGAAAACCGCAAGATGTCTTACAATTTATATTATTAACCACCAGGGCAAGCTGTTGGTTAGCATGTGAGGACGGATCTCTCTACCCGGTTAGAATATATATCTCCCCGATAGTGTAGGATTTCCTTACTTGTATGATGTCAATTGGTTTGAAAAAAGTGCAACATGCTAGTAAGTAGGGAAAGATCATGTTTCTAGGCGCATGTAGTCAATGTCATGTTAAATTTCTTCCCCATTTTTGCCGCAATTAAATTTACATAGATCATCTCCAGCAGATAGACAACATTTAACGACATACTTCCTGCCACATCAAATTAACACTTTATTAACACCCTAATGTCTACAAACTCAACAACAACTAGAAAATTTCACATTTGTGACAATATTTTACATCCACAATTCTACATTACCCTATCACATACCCCATCAGATTTACTCATTTTCATTGTTCATGTATATGATATTATTAATTTTATAAATTATTTATAATATATTTATAATTATAAATATTAATATTTATAATTATAGCTATGATATTTATTAAAATAGTGAATAATATATATAGTTAATTAAAATGAAAAATCAAACATACACAAATTATTGAAAACACACAATAAAAATACACACTCAACATTAGTAAACTTAGAAAGTTAATTTTTTAATCGAGAGTTGGTCCAAACTTTTGTCAAATAAGTTCAACGGGAGCCTTTTTCAATTGATCATAAACACAAACTCGACATTGCACGTTGCGATTTCGATGTCGGTTAGTAAAGTTGTAATTTACGGGAAAAATAATATTGTGAAGGGTTCATGGTGGAGATTAAATATTGATAAAAGAAAATACAAAAGAGAAAGAAAAAGAAAAAAAAGTTAAAGAAAGAAGTTTATTATACTAGATTGAAAAGGGAGTAAATGTTCAAATTTTTTGATGTCCAAATGACATGATATTGAACTCTATTTATAGACTTTGAAAAATACAAAAATATGGTGAAAAGAAAAATTACAAAAATTCAATTATTGCACAAGGAGCTAAGGACTATGGCTGCTATGGGTATGAGAGAACCGAGATCCGTCCAGTACCTCGTCCGTTTGTCGACTCGGTAAATGGTTTGGGAACGGGTAAAAAAGAATCAAAATTCGATAAGTTACCCGGTAAAGTACCCGATAAAGTATCCAATAACATATTTGATCTTAATTTTTAGATGTGATATTATTGATTTTGAACATTTTTAAAGGTTTTTCTATTATATATGCTTTATGTCGGATATACTCATAACCGGGTATCCACCTGATAAGTTAGCGGGACGGTAGCAGTCCAAAAAACATATCCAATATGGTTAACGGACCGGACCGGGTAGGATCCGTAACCTATCGGTCCGCTTACCGGGAGAGTGGATAAACGGACCCGACCTGACCGGATCGATAACAACACTACTAAAGACCGTTGTGGCAATCCTACATTCAATTCTATTTTCTCTAAATATTATATTTGGTGGATCCACTTAGCACCAACATGTGTATAGGTGGATAGTCCTTCCGTCCCTAAGACATTATCACATTTTAACTTTTGTCAATTAAACATTATAAAATTTGACCATAAATTTTCATTAAACGATAGAAAATATTATAGTCTTGTGGGATCTTGTTAGATTAGTCTCAATATATATTTTTGAAATATCAATTTTTTATAATTTTTTCACATGTAGAGTAAGAGATATTTATATTTTAAATTGTATTTATTGATCACAAAAAGTCAAAATGTGACAATCATTTAAGGACGTAGGGAGTAATTTTTTAAGAGAAAATGGGAAATCATTTGGCACTGCCTACATGGTAGATTTACTATAAATTATAAAATATCTTTAGCACCTAATTTGATATTATATGCAAATTTCATGCTTTTTTCTCGTAGGTCTCACTCTATTGAAAAAATAAACAAAATCTCACCTAATTTGATATTATATGAAAAAATATAATTTGATAAAAGTTTCACCAAACTAAAAATCTCTCTAATCACTCGTAGGAAAATGAAACTCTCTCTGGAAAACCTTTGGGCAGACAATAATAACCTAAACCTTTCTTCATCTTCTCTGCAATCACCTCAGCGCCGCCTCCTATCTTCAGCCAACCACCATCAATCCACCTCTAATCTCAAAGACGCCACCATCTCCTCTTCGTTCTCGTCGTCTCTTCCTCTCCTTAGTCTGAGCTCCTCCAGCGACAAACGCGAATCACCATCTCTTTGCTCTTCCGCCTTGAGTCTTCGATTGAAAAGTCGACGCCGCCCCCTTCATTGTCTTGTAAATCGACCTCCTTCCTCCACCATACCAATCGCCACCCAGGAATATAGGAGTAAAAATTCAGCTCATGTTTCTTGCGTTAGATCTAAGCATATCGGATGCCTCTTGAATCAGGATATTAGAAGTATAAATTCTGCTCCTCCTTCTTGCGTAAGAGCTAAGTATTTCCTCTTTCTCAACTCAAATGTCCATCTTATTAAAGAAAATAAATTCAATATTTTTTCTTCCGATCGATGTCGGACCTCTCTGGGGCATCAGAATGTTTGCAGAAATCTTAGCTCTCACCACTCTCCAATCAATCGAGGTAAGCAATATTACAAACCAAATCTTGTTTCTTTTTATAATAATAATCGCCTTATCGTTAATCCCGGTCTTAATTCTTCATGTTCTGTGCCTCTCTGCATTATTCATACTGTAATAAATATTCTAGACCATAAACCTTCAGTTTTGGGACCCCGACCCTCCATCCTTGGTCCCTCTCCTTCTTGTCGCAATCAATTCCCCTCTATTTCAAACACCTACCTCTCTATTCTTGGTCCTCGACCATCTATTCTTGGACCTCACCCGTCTAAGATTTCTCAGGGTTTCCCTCTGCCTCCTTATTCAAAAACATCACATGTTGATGTCAATAGTAGTATTTCGGATGAGATCTTCTATTCTCCAGTTTCTTGTTCATCATTAGATCATAGACTGGTGCCAAGTGAAACTGTCAAGGTTGTCGATCCAATTACAACCCTTGATTCCAGTTACACAAAAACAGAAATTAGTTCTCCAACTTTAAATAGGGTTAAAAGAAGTAGAGAAGAAGGTGTTTTTATTTTTTCCACTGTTCGGGATCTCCCATTAAAAAAAGCAAAATGTGTTAACACATATTTCAATCTCTCTATGGAAAATGTTCATAGAATTGATTCACAACTTCAGTTGGGCAATATTACGAAGTTGGAAACTATGGTTTCTCAACCTATTAGGAATAAAAGATCAAGGGATAATGATTCTCTTCTTTTAGCTTTTTCTACTTCGAGGGAAAAGAAGCGTAAGTATTATGACAAAACACAGGAAGTTATGTCTCAAACCACTTCCCTCCCTTTTGAGATTAACTTGAACGAGAATTCTAGTATTAGCAAGGATTTGGACAATAAGGAGTGTAAGCTTAAAGTTGGAATAGAGACTACACTCGAAGATGGAAAGGATTGCTCAAATGATATTGAGGAAGCTAGCAGCAACGAGGATTCTCGTGGAATATGCAGTGCAGGTGGTACAAGATGTTCCTCTTATATCTCAAGTAGGTTGGATTTTGTTTGTTTTAGAAGAGACATGAAGAAACCTTTTGAGGATGACGATGACCATGATGAAGAAATTGATGAAGACCCTGAAGAAGAGGAGAATAGGGTCGAGATTCTTGAAATGGTGTTTAGATCGCCAAATGCCAATTTTTGTTATGAAAAGGACAAGCATGAGCTGTCGGATGATGCAGAAAATGTGGATGAGTGCTACCAAGAGAATGAAGATTATGAAGATGCTGAGGAGTCTTTGGATGGCTCGATGGATCTAAACATCCCGGATCCTGGCTTTAATGGTATTCATGATAAAAATGGAGATATAGATAGCGACGAAGATACTTATGAAGAATGTCAGGACATTTGTAGCCCAGTGGATGAAGATGAGGATACGAAATCCAGAGAAGACGAATTCAATGATGCCATATGCAATGAGAATCACATTGGTAATGAATACTTGGGTGGGAGCAATGAAGTGTTAGATCTTGAAGCAGTTTCTACCTCTCAAAATCGGATGGAGGATGGTATGGATTCTTTCCCTTTATACTCTATTCCAAAGCAATACAACTATAATCTCTGTTTGATGCAAAACTATTTCTCTCTTTTATTCAAAAATAAAATAAATTTTTTTATAAATTATCTTAATAATCGGTTTTGGGTGGTTGTACCCCAACAACCCCAAATGCCATCATGAAAATCTTAAGCTGGAACTGTAGAGGACTAGGAAAGAAATCTACAGTTACTTTGCTTGAAACATTGGTCAAACGTTTCAAACCTGACATTTGCTTTTTATGTGAAACTTTTAGTTCCGTGGACTTGGCTTCTGCTCGCTTATCTAATCTACTTTTCCCTCGTTGTTTTGGTGTTGATGCCATCGGTCATAGTGGGGGGATCTGGATCGGTTTTTCCTCTAATATCGATGTCACCCCCCTTTCTTTTAATAAAAATCTTCTACTTTTCTCGATCTCTACGGAAGCTCCTATTCCGTGGATTCTGGGCTGCATTTATGGGCACCCAAATTTATCCAAGCGTTTTGATACATGGAACCTCCTTCTTGACCTTCTTCAACCTTATCTCTCTCTACCACTCCTCTTATGTGGAGATTTTAACCAAATCCTATCTCGCTCAGATAAATACCCTAGACCAAAAAATATTATCCCTGGCTCTTCAAACTTCCTTAACTTCATTCAGACTGCTGGTCTTGAAGATATGCAGTATCATGGATGCCATTACACTTGGGAAGGAACCAGGAAAAACTCAACGATCTACGAAAAATTAGACCGTGCGATGCACAATTATGACTGGGGAATTCATTTCCCTAAATCTAAGTGTACTATTCTCCCTATTCAACGTTCCGATCATAGCCCCTTAATCATCTACACCAAAGTTTCCTCGGCCCCCAACATCAAACCTTTCAAACTAGAAACCTTTCTTTTCTCAATCCCTGACTTTCCCAATATTGTTAAACAAGCATGGTCTTCCCAACCTCAAAATTCTCGCCCCTCATCTGCAGCTTTTAGCTTTTCCCAAAAACTTAAACACACCAAGGAAACCATCAAATCCTGGAATGTTAACAGAGTTGGTAACATATTCCAACAAATCAAAGATATTCAAAAAGAATTATCTATTCTCCAAAATAACCCTATTATCCTTCATAACCCTAACCTTGATAAAAACCTAAGAACTCAACTGGATGGCCTCCTGGATCAGGAAGAAACCTACTGGAAACAAAGAGCTAAAATTAAAGCTATCAAAGAAGGGGATAACAACACCAAATTCTTTCATGCCCATTTCAAATTTAAATCAAAAACAAACAACATCTTGGAAATCCTCAATGACAACAATGAACTTGTTAGCTCGGAAAAGGAAATCCAAGATCTTTGTAGACAATACTTCTCTCTTCTCTACAAAGCCAACCACCCTGTTGATTACTCACATAATCATTTCAAAACTATTGAAAACATCTCCACTAAACTCACCTCCGACCAATACTCCCTTCTTGATAAACCTTTCACTCCTGAAGAAATTAAAACTGCTCTCTTCCAAATGCCTCCCCACAAATCTCCTGGCCCGGACGGATTTCCTGCAGAATTTTTTCAGAAAAACTGGGACACAGTCAAGATTGAGCTCACTGAAACCATTTTAGATTTCCTTAATACTGGCCACATTCTTAAAGACCTTAATAACACCTTCATCACCCTCATCCCTAAAAAGTCAAACCCAAACAACCTCAAAGACTATAGGCCTATTAGCCTTTGCAACGCAACCTACAAAATTGCCTCCAAAGTATTGGCTAATAGGCTTAAACCTATGCTCTCAAGTCTCCTTTCCCCTTTTCAGAATGGTTTCATCAATGATAGGGGGGCTCAAGACAATATTCTCTTGGCCCAAGAGCTTACCCACTTCATTTTCCACTCTAAAAGGAGGAAATCTGGTCTTGCGGGTATTAAAATTGATATGAATAAAGCATTCGACCGCATCAACTGGTGTTTCCTTCTTGCTTCCCTCAAGAAACTCAACTTCCCCCCTCACTGGATACATCTCATAAAAGAATGTATTTCTACTGTCCAATTTTCGGTTTTGGTTAATGGGTGTGCTACCCAACCCTTTAAGCCTACTTGTGGACTGAGACAGGGTGATCCCCTTTCACCCCTTCTGTTTGCAATCTGTACAGAAGCACTTTCAGCCACCCTATTAAAGAACCAGCTCAACAATTCCCTTAAGGGAATTGCTATTACAAAAAATGGTCCCCAGATCAGTCACCTACTTTTTGCGGATGATAGCTACTTCTTCCTTCATCTCGATAAAAATAGTATTTCTTCATTCTGTGAGACTATTGAAAATTTCTGCTCGGACTCAGGCCAAATCATCAACTTTAATAAATCCACAATTACTTACAGCCCCAAAACTCCTCCAAACATCAAATCCAGTTTCTCCGAAAACCTTAAAATTCAAGAATCCACTAATTTCGGCAACTATCTGGGTGTTTCTATTGACCCTAATAGAACCCAGAGGAAAATTTTCTTCTCTGAAATTGTGGAGAAGGTCAAGAACAAGATCCTTAGTTGGAAATCCAAATTTCTTAATTTTGCTGGTAAAACTACCCTTATCAAGACTGTGCTCACATCCATCTTGGTTTACCCGATGGGTGTTTTCAAATTTCCCCTTTCTATTCTTAACGAGATTGACAAGATTTTTGCTCAGTTCCTTTGGGGAGGACGTCATGACAATTCAATTCACTGGATTAATTGGAGCTTTCTCTGTCTGGACAAGGAAAAAGGGGGTCTGGGATTCAAACATCTGCATCATTTCAACTTGGCCCTCCTCGCAAGAAACGGATGGAGACTTATCCACAATACTACTTCCCCTCTTTGCTTAGTCTTCAAATCAAAATATTTTCCCTCTTCTTCTCCAGACATTGTGGCTTCTTCCAAAGTCCATAATAACAATCCATCTTGGGTTTGGAGAGACCTCCATGCTGGCCTGCAACAACTCTCAATGAACAAACAATGGTCAGTGGGAAATGGCAACTCAATCAACATCTGGACGGACTCTTGGATTCCAAATCTCCCCACCACCCTTGAACTTATCCAATACAAGAAATCTATCCCTAACCCTATTCCTCAAAAAGTCTGTGAACTTCTTCATGAAGAAGGACACTGGAACCTTATCAAACTTCGAAAAATATTCCCAAATCATCTAGTCTCCAAAATCATTGAAATCACCCCCTCCAATGGAGATGACGAATGGACTTGGAACACAAACACTATAAACACTAAACAAATTTACAAAAACATTCAGAAACTCCACGACCCAGACATAAAAAAGCCATCTGCCTATCACAAAGTCAACTGCAAAAATTGGAAAAAAATTTGGACTCTCCCTCTTCCTCACAAAATCAAAATCTTTCTTTGGAGAGTCCTTCTCAATAGACTCCCCGTGAGAAGCCTCATCTCTACTAAAACGAAAAACCTCATAGAAACAAAGTGTCCATTCTGTACCAATCCAATGGAAACTGCCAACCATCTTTTTCTTCACTGTCCTCATGCTTCATTTCACTGGAGAGAGAACTTTAATATCAACTCACATCATTTTCAGGAGATCTCAGATTTTATCTCTCATTTCATGAACCATTCCCAAGAAATGGTATTTTTCATTAAAATTTGCAGTACCCTCTGGAACTTGTGGCTGACTAGGAATGATCTTATCTTCAACAATAAAGCCCCCGACCCACACCATTTTAACCATAATACCCTGGATTGTTTATCAAATTGGACCAGAGAATTCAACTCCCTCATCTCCAACAATAGACCCCCCACGGGAGATATTGATAAAAATGCAGAGAAAACCCCTCTTTTTCATAAAAGACACATTATTCACAACTCTCAAGTTCTTACAAATTGTAACAAAAGAGACATCAAACTTTGTATTGGTATGTCTAATGATAAATCTCCCATTTGGAAAATTTATCTTTCCCACAAAGGAAACCATGAAACTATTGCAGGAAGACCCTTATTCCATATCCTGGAATCAGGTTCAAGAGAAATCAACCTGGAGAGTGCCCTTAGTGCAATCATCACCGGACTCCTGTTACTCAAAGATGCTCAAAATCACTCGGCCTATATTGTTACAGATGCTTTCTTTTCGCAGGTTTGGCGTAAGAACTTCTCCAAGATCAAGAAAGGCAAGGACTGGGACATGATTAAGAGCAATGCTTTGGACTTTTGTTGCAGGACTTTTTGGTACCCGACTTCTGTTGGATGTTTTCTTAATCTCATGGAAGAGACTATTGAAGAATTTAACTCTGATTGTAATCATTTTAATTTTCCATGTCCTAGTTGTTCAAACATCGAAGATGTTGATGTAAACTTTTATTCCTAATTTTATGAAATGCATGAATTATCAAAAAAAAAAAAAGAAAAAATAAACAAAAATAATTGACCAATGGAAGCACGACATAACTTTATTCCTTTTACCAAATCTTTTTATTTTCCAAATTTTATAGATAGGTGCAAGTAGGCAATGTTATGTTCAATTCTATTTTCCAAATTTTATTAATATTTATTAAGTAATGAAATTAAACTTTCTAGTAAGTTATATTATAAGAGCTGTCAATAAAAAATTAAAAAGTAAGTAAAAATATAAATTTAAATGCTTTCAACATACTTTTGAGAGATGTGCAATTCTTTTTATCGTTTGTTAGTGGAGCCCCCATAAAACAATTTAGCACCTTAATGCCTACATGTCATATTGAACAAAATTCATTTAACACCCAATTACTCCATCAATTTTATCTAAATTAATTGGATTAATTGATTCGAAATACAAACGTTAATAAAAAATGATTCCTAGACGGGCAACACTATACACACACCAGAATAGTCTTTTAGGTGTGTGAATTGTGATAACTATTTTGCCCCAAACTTAACCATCTCTTTTACTATACTTTCGAATAGAGAGCAAGATAATCATTTCATACTAAGATGTTACTCACTATTATTCTGGTGTGTATAATAGATGAGTCCTTAGACGTTGACTCTGTAGTCAAGCATCCCATGCAATGCTTAGTCAGCAAAGTCCATCTTCAAGATTTACTCGAAACCGATAATCCTCTGAGTATTTTATTGCCAAATTTGTCTACCAAACCAACCAACACTTTTCTAGGGGCGTATACTGCATTCCAACAAATATGGGGACCTATCTAAACCAATTAAATATAATATCTGTCCTTCAATGCAATATATTTATTGCTTTTTTGCCCCCTTATATATTCATAGTGTTTGTATGAAGCTGCATATTCAAGAGCTCAAAAACCAAACAAATAAAAACAAATTCATAAATAAAATTAAAAACCAGCGCATCAAATAATAAATTTTGCGTTGGATAAAATAAAAAATTTGGTATTTATATTCTTTTGTAGGATCTGAAATTGACCCAGAAAGGTATATTCAAGAATCTATGTTGATCAAACTGAGTGGCATCTTTTGTTTGGATTTTTTTATTGGGATATGCTTTATTTAAATTAATTTTATAATTAATATGTGGGCAATTCTTTTTGTAGTTTGTTTGTATTGTTTGTTGGTGATTGATTAGATATTTAATAATGTAAGTTTTGATGAACATTGTTATTAATCTTTTTGTGAATTTGCTGAATTGCCAAGATGGGTGATGTAAGATGTGTTATGGATTTGAGTAAGTTGGTAATCTATTTAGGTAGGCTTATTGCACTTCATTCTTGGGTCAATTCCGAAGCAGCCTCCCCTGTTACCAAAGGGGTAAGGCTGCGTACTACTATCCCCTACCCGGCTAACGTAGGAGCCTCTTCAGAGGCATTGGGGCATGTTGCTGTTGGTAATCTATGTTGAGGTTTCTTTGTTGTCTCGCTCTGTGTCTACGTCCTTTTATGACTATCATAGCTTCACATCTTCAAACTGATGTGCGAAGCTACTAGAATAGAATCTAAAAAGTTCATGGTTCTCGATACACAGTTTAAATCCAAAGCAAGAAAAGTAGTTCCCATCAATTCTCTGATGAGATGGTGACAACAGTGGAGCAGATTAGGAATTCGATTAACTTATAGTTCGCAACAGTTCAATGTGGATGAAGCTTATAAGTCCCTCATTGTAATGGTTGGTAATGTTGGTTTGAAAACTTCCATGATGGTATAATAACGTAGTCAGAATTTACAAGCAATTGGCTTTGAACTTGTAGGACAAAAGTGGGTTACTTTACTCATTTGTTGACCTGGAAAGCTGGAGCCTGTCTTCATTGTAATATCTGTATTTTAGTGCTAGAAATTTGAAAGTATAACGCGTATTCTTTACTTGAATTTTACACGTTCGAGTTGAAATTATTTAGCTTTTTTTAAATACACATACACTACAGTATAAAAACTGAGGATTAGTAATGTTTTTTCCTTTCTATATAATCCTAATAGAACTTATATCTTTAAGTTGTCTTCTTTCTTTTCGAAACAATGCAGAACCATATTAGTAGATGGCTTCAAAAGCAGTCGATAAGTTAATAGAGGCTTCCTCAGGGGCTCATTTTTCTGGTTTTCATTTAGACGAGTTGCGACGAAGTCCAACGGAGGTTGAGCAACCATCAGTGACTGGAGATGTGCATAAGCAACCCTTTGTCATAGGTATGCAAATGCGAGGATTAAAATATGTATCTCAGGCCTGATGTGTACTTATGCGTCATTAGTCACATTGCTGCGTTATATGGATTATAGTAGCGTAGATTCATCCCAAGAATAAAAAAATAAAAATAAAATTATCCAATGCTGCATTAGTTGATTAAGCAATCACCTAAAGTTAACATTACGACTCTCGCTTTGAATCCTCGGCTAAACCAAATGCAATAGAAGAAAATTTCCTTCGCTATAGTCACAGTGAGAGACTTAGCGTTGAAGCATATATTGGTTAGTTTCTAATGGATCAGATGCTTATTACATCAAGACTTATACGCAGCTTCTCACTAGAATCATACTAGAATCATACTTCAAAGAAATATTGCTTATTCCACTTGGACATGCATGTAGCTTTTCACTCCACCTAAATTTACGACTTCCACCTAAATTATCAAGAAATATCTAAATGATTAGTTTTAAGTATGTAAATTAACACGTTTGATATAAGATCTCATAACAGTCTTAAGTACATTTGATAGCTTTTTTCACTCCACTAGATGCCATGGCCCATGAGGTGATATTTTTAAGTTCCGAAAAATTGCTTTACTTGTCTTAACGAGAAAGCAACACTGTACTAATCAGTCAATTTGGTTTCCATGCTCGTTTGCAAGTAGAATAGGTCCATAGGTTCTTGCTCGGTTGAAGATGAATTTTATCCAGCATGTTAATTGTTCAAGCTCAACACTTTGCAGGAGTTGCTGGAGGGGCATCATCAGGGAAAACTGCAGTCTGTGATATGATTATAGAGCAGCTTCACGATCAACGTGTTGTACTTGTTAATCAGGTTTGGCCATGTACATTATGGAATCAGAAGTCTTTACTCCTGAATGATTATAATATGTGATTTGTGGAGCAATCAAAATCACCAGATTTACTCATCTATTTATTTTCTATGAATCTTGTTACATAGGATTCTACTTGATGACTCTGTTTAATAGAATGTCTATTGCCCTCCAGTACTATAGGGTAATGCTCTAGTATTAATCATTAGAAATGAGATTCGATATGAAGCAGCAATATCATACATGGACTTTTTAATCCTTACAAGATGTAATGTAAAAGAATAAATGCAGCTTGCACTGATAGGATTTATTAATCTATTTATTGAATAAGCTTATTGAATACTTCTTTAAAACAGGAAAACTTAGTTGTTGCTGATTTCAGTCTAAGGTAGTTAGTCTTATTTCTCTTTCTTTGTGTTACACCTTTGTCCAATCAAGTTTTCGAATCATTTTTATTCTCATGAAGTTTGACATAATTTTTATGTTTCTACTATGCTGCTAGGGAATTGCGTCATCCTGAAACCAGGGTCAGCAAGTTACCTTGCATCATAAAATAAACTTAAGTTGAATATTGTTTGTACTCTCCTAGTAAATATTCTGTGCAACCTTTGTAATGTTTGTCCAAGCAATTACAGATTATATTGTGATTGGCATGACAGGATTCCTTTTATCACGATTTGACTCCCAAAGAACTTGCAAGAGTTCATGATTACAACTTTGACCATCCTGGTGAGACTTCTAAAGTGACCAATTGTATATACATCATGTATCTGTCGTATTAATCTTCTTTATAAGATAGACAAACCAAGCCAATAACAAGAAAAGTAAGAAGGTCGACAACCGTGTAAATCCTTAAACTTTTTATTTATTCTTCATCTATATCTGCAACTTGGTCTGGGTAGAATCAGCATCTGTTGTCTTGGATGGTTATGTTATTATATGCTACAATTATTCATAAGTGCTACCATATCTGTTGTACAACGTTGCGTTTCAGAGCATCCTTATGTTTATCCTCCCTCTCACTCTATGTATTAGGTATCATAATTATTAGAAATCGATAATCAATTGCTATTCTTTTTAGCAAGTATTCTGAAAGTGTAAGTAATTAGAATCTGAAAATAAATGAATAAATCCCATCTTAAACTGTTCCATGTTGTTTATCACCAGATGCTTATGACATAGAGAAATTATTGTGCATAATGGAGAAACTTAAGAATTGGCAAGCAGTAGATATTCCAACATATGACTTCAAGAGTTACAAAAAGAATGTACTCCCACCTCGAAGGGTAAATCAACTACATTCAATCAGTTTATTATCTGGATCTAAGACATTTTCTCTTGTCTTTAATTTTGTTAAAAATTTGACTGAATTACCCTTTGGTGATTACTAGAAGTAGTTGTTCCGCATCCATTGTCCGGATCTATTTATAAAACCTCAAAATTGTTTCCATCCTGGACTTCCTTGGATTTATAATTAGCTATTTATTATGAATTATGCATTATTATTTTTATCATGCAACAACAAATTGTGGCAGGTCAATCCCTCAGATGTTATCATTTTAGGAGGCATTCTGATTTTTCACGATCCTCGTGTCAGAGATCTTTTAAACATGAAGATATTTGTAGATACAGGTTAAATTTTCACCCTCTCGATGTTTCCAAGTCCATTTTATGCTCATTATTGTCTGTCATTTGGAATATGAGATTTTTTTTATTTACTTTTGTGACGTTCAAGAACTCCGGTGCGCTTACTTTTATAGCTTAAGGATAAAGTTCTCTGAATTAGAGGCCTATCAAACATGCTTATTGTCTTCACAATATAACTTCCAGTGCAGATGCTGATGTGCGGTTGGCAAGGAGAATAAGGAGAGATACAGTTGAAAAGGGTAGAGATATTCGTACGGTTTTGGACCAGGTTAGCCAATCTTTCTTGTTTTGGTAGATTTTCTTTGTTGAATTTGTAATATATAACATGATTTTCAAAACATCAAACGCTTAGAACATATTAATTGTGAAAAGTTCAAATTCAAGCTTAAGATGCAAAAAGTCTAATCCAGCAATGAATAATACGACAGGGGGATGGACTCATGACATGTCTGTCAATTTCACCTAAAGTCATACTTGATGTTCTCGTTGACTGATATTTGATTGTTTGCTCTCCAGTTTGACTTTACAAATTTAGAAGTTCCATGTTACCATACATGAATAATTTGATGACCACATAAGTCACTTGGCCGATTTCAGATTTTTCTTTTCTTATTGATATTTCTCCTGTCTTGTACTGACTAAAGTAGAGTTACATACTTATACATGATAAATTACCAGACTCCATATCTTGCAGTATTCAAAATTTGTAAAGCCTGCCTTTGATGACTTTATACAACCAACAAAGAAGTATGCTGATGTTATCATACCCCGTGGAGGAGAAAATCACGTTGCTATTGATTTGATAGTCCAACACATACGGACCAAACTTGGTCAGCATGATCTTTGTAAAATCTATCCAAATTTATATGTCATTCAATCAACTTTTCAGGTTATTTATTCTTTCCCAAACACATCATTATCTCTTGTGGCGCACCTGTGCTAGTGTTCCTAATATATGTCTTGTTACTCTTATTCAGATACGTGGGATGCACACACTCATACGTGATGCTCAAATAGAAAAGCATGACTTTGTGTTTTATGCTGACCGTTTGATCCGTTTGGTGGGTGGTGTGCATTATCGGGCTCAGATTAGAAAAGTGGAGTCTCAATAAAATATGTAATTCTCTTACTGATGTCTTAAATGGTGACTCAGGTTGTGGAGCATGGCCTGGGACATCTTCCTTTTACTGAAATGCATGTTACAACTCCAACTGGTGAGTTTCTGCCTCGCGTAATTCAATTCGTTCCTTATGTGCATTTGGGTTAACTACACCGCTGATATTGATAGCAAACAAGGAGATTGTTTTAAAATATTGATAAATCTTTTTATATCCCCCTGTAAGCCCCTTGTTAGTATATTCTTCAAATACAAGGAATACATTATATATTCCCTCCAACCACATCTATTCGTTTTGTTGCTGATGAAATGATGTGTTTCTGCAGGCGCTGTTTATACTGGTGTTGATTTTTGCAAGAGATTGTGTGGTGTCTCTGTAGTAAGAAGGTATCGACAATAACTTTTAAAGCTTGCTCTGAAGATAGTGCCAACTGCTTTCTGTTCTTTTATCCTACTTTATTACATTACACATAAGCATGGCACTGACATTTAAGAATGGTGACGGAACCTTCTGTTCTCAACTCTCTGGATTACAATGGCCAATATTTAACTAAGAAAATGTTACCAGTCGAAGGGATTCTTAGTCATCTGTGGTAATAGTAAGAATTTAAAAATAAATCTTAAATTTAGATACTGCTGCAAGTCTGGATTCCAATCTATTTTCTTTCCATTGTCCATGTAGAATGGTCCTTATGGTGTAGTATCATCTTGACTCTAGAATCTGTTTCTATGCTCTATGTTAACCAGTATCTAAGCCGTCAACTTGTAAACAATATATTATTGTGATCAGTGGTGAAAGTATGGAGAATGCACTTCGAGCATGCTGTAAAGGAATCAAGATCGGAAAGATCCTTATACACAGAGAGGGTGACAATGGCCAGCAGGTTCAATAAATTGTCCAAGTTCTTTGAACTTTCTCTGTGTTATCAAACCATATAGGTTGGTTGGCTAGTATATATTGATCTCTTCTCATGTTCTTTCTTATCGTCAATTTGTTGTTCTGCAGCTTATTTATGAGAAATTACCACAAGACATCTCCGACAGACATGTCTTGTTGTTGGATCCAATCTTAGGGACAGGTTAGTAAATCAGTAGAAAATTTTCCCTGCTGTTGCTTCTCCTATGTGTAGCAATCCTGAATATAGGTTGTATTCCATTTCACCCCGTGATCCTTTCCCTTCAATACTTGATTGTGTGCATACAGTGAGGGTTACTCCTTTGCGTTTTGGCATGAATAAACAGAAACCGACGATTTGTATTCTTTAAAAGTGTCTCTTGTGCCTCTAAGAGCAGGACTTGTATTTTATCTTGGTGTTTCAATTGTCAATATATTTACGTTTTTCACTGATGAAATATCCCAGGAAATTCAGCTGTTCAAGCAATTTCCCTACTCCTGAAGAAGGGTGTTCCTGAATCGAATATTATATTCCTCAATCTCATTTCGGTTAGCTTTATTACTCTAGAACTTTAGATGTCGAGTATATACTCGGAATTCCTTACATTTCCAGCAGCATCAGTTTGCCAATATTCTTTTTATCAACATCAAATTGGATGTTGTGTTCTAAGACAATGGTCAGTTAACTGTGCATATCTTTTTTATCCAGGCACCTCAAGGAGTGCATGTAGTGTGCAAACGTTTCCCGAGACTCAAAATTGTTACATCCGAGATCGAACATGGTCTGAATGATGCTTTCCGTGTTGTACCGGGCATGGGTGAGTTTGGTGATCGTTATTTTGGCACAGACGATGATTAAGCATAAACATGGCCACACAGTTTCACTCCTCCAAAGCTCTTGTCGGTATAATTGCCAAACCAATCATTATTTATCAGCATCTGGAGGAAGGGCTAGCTGAAGTTGATCTCTTCGACAATGTACCATCACCATGAGCTAGACATTTTCAATTTTGAAAGAGTTTTGACTATTTTGTTCTCTCAATTTAGTATTCTTCTTGTTCTTCACAAGTATAATGAAGCAGAATGGGGCTTATATTACAACTTTTACAGGCTTCTGTTCAAATTCATGTATTGTAATGATGACCCCAGATAGATACATAGTTCTGTTCTGTCTTGTTAGTAAAGAACATCTTGCTGTTTTTTAAGTCTTGTTCAGTTGTTTAAACTGCTACTTTTTCTCATTTTTCAATGTTAGAATTTGACCATTATGTAATAGGTAATGTTCCAAGTTACATCTTGAAAAGTGAAAAAAAAGTTCATATTTTTCATGTTCAGATATTTTAAAAAGTAGATATTATATCAATTTGGAGTTTTTAAAAATCATGATGAGTGGAGGGAGAATTCTCTAGGCCCAATTTTGAGGGTTGATATATCTTCTTGGCTTATGCTAAAGAAAGCCCCAAAAATTAATTTTGGTTTATTATGCAATTGAATTTGGAAGAATTGAAGCAAACAAAATTTGGATGAGGGGTTCTTGAATTTCCCACCATATTTGTTGATTTGAGTGGGATAATGGCTAAAAAACTGAATGGGCTTCTTCAGTCATTCATCTATCTCTGGAGGATAATATTTGCTAGGCTAATTTTCTGACACATGTCTATCATCTAGTAAATGGATCAATGGAATATACCATTAAGGTTATCTATATAAATATTTCTTTTAGCCATTGCTTTTTCATCTTGGCCCTGTTCCATTTTATATTATCTCTTTGCAGTGTCCTCATCTCATCATGTCAGCCTTCGTGGGAAAGTATGCTGGTATGTTTAACTATTGGTTTTGAGTCATCTTTGACGATTAATCAACAATTTGAAGTGTTTTTAGCGTATTCTTGATAAAGCAGCGTTTATAATTTATATATCGATGTAGGATGGTTAGTTTGTATTATAGTCTCTGGCAGTATGATATATTGCATGTGCATGCATGCAACTTTGAGGGTATCAGACTAATTGCTGCAACTTTTTGTTAGCTTTTTGAGGACTAAAATGGAATTGGATCATGTTAGTTTGACTTTTCGATTTAGTTTTATCGTTTATGTTTGGTTATTTTCGTTTTTACAGATGAACTGATCAAGAATGCTAAGTACATAGCCACACCAGGGAAGGGAATTCTGGCAGCTGATGAGAGCACAGGGACAATTGGGAAACGTTTGTCAAGTATCAACGTTGAGAACACCGAACCCAACCGTCAAGCTCTTCGTGAACTTCTGTTCACCTGTCCAGATGCCCTGCCTTTGCTTTCTGGTGTCATCCTCTTTGAGGAGACTCTGTACCAGAAGACATCAGATGGGAAGCCTTTCGTCGATGTTCTTCTAGAAAATGGTGTACTTCCAGGGATTAAAGTCGATAAGGGTACAGTCGACTTAGCAGGGACTAATGGGGAGACTACCACTCAGGGATTTGATTCGCTAGGAGCACGTTGCCAAGAATATTACAAGGCAGGGGCTCGTTTTGCTAAGTGGCGTGCAGTTCTGAAGATCGGGCTAACAGAGCCTTCAGAGCTCTCTATCCAGCAAAATGCTCAGGGATTGGCACGTTACGCGATAATCTGTCAGGAAAATGGACTTGTGCCTATTGTTGAGCCAGAGATTCTGACTGATGGTGATCATGACATCAAGAAATGTGCTGCTGCTACAGAAACTGTGCTTGCTGCTGTTTATAAGGCATTGAATGATCAACATGTCCTTTTGGAGGGCACTCTTTTGAAGCCTAACATGGTCACTCCTGGCTCTGACAGCCCCAAGGTACACCATTAATTCTGGATATATGATATGAATTAATCTAAGTTATATGGTTTTCTGATATCTATATAACGATTGAGGGGTACCGAAGTTGATTGGTCGTCGCCCCCTTGGTCCCTCTTATCTAAGCTCCAACTGGCGTCAACCCCTCATTTTCGCCAATGATATTAAAGTTCATGTTATAAGAATTTGGCTACCGTAATATATTACCCCTTTATGTTTGAAATTATCAACAGGTTGCAGCTGAAGTGATAGCAGAATACACAGTCACAGCATTACGCCGGACTGTTCCACCAGCGGTTCCCGGGATAGTGTTTTTATCTGGAGGCCAAAGTGAGGAGCAGGCAACAGTGAACCTAAATGCAATGAACAAGCTGGATGTGCTGAAGCCATGGACACTATCATTCTCGTTCGGGCGAGCTTTGCAGAGCAGCACACTCAAGACATGGGGTGGGAAGAAGGAAAATGTGGGGAAGGCTCAAGAGGCATTCTTGATTAGGTGCAAAGCAAATTCAGAGGCGACACTTGGGAAGTATACCGGTGGAACCTCTGATGCCTTGGCTTCTGAAAGTTTGTATGTTAAGGGCTACAAATATTAGGTTCATTTATTTATGTGTTCATGAGAAACTAAAGATAAAGAAAAAAAAACTTATATCAAAGTGTACCAAGAAAATAAACCTTCCTCTCATCCTTTTCCTCCTTAGTTTACTAAGCTCATAATTCTGGAATATAAATTTCCTGATTTGTTACCTTGCATGCAATATTCAATTTTATATGTTGCTGAACTCGTTAACTTAACGAAAGAAAACTAATATAACAACTAACAAGTGATGTAGTATTACACAAATCAACTCGAGCTTGTAGAAATTGTGATAAGCATCACAGACTGCAGGCGTTAATGTTTCTACGAAGGCATACATAAGCAACCAATCTATAACCAAGAGCCATAGCCAACATAAACCAGACTTCTTTTAATCCACCATTTAAATTCACAGTATCGAATGAAGGTGAAGTTTGAAGAGGTCGACAGCCACCGCTGCTTTCACATTCGAATAATTCATTTCCCGAATATTGTACCTTCAACAGAAGTCTGAATCCATGGTACATAAAAGAAATGTACCTGATCCATCGTATAAAGATCGGTATGTGCTGCAACATAATGAAAATAACGCTTGTTAGTTGAGCTCATGAAAACTGTAACATAGAGTATCTCACAAAGTGTAATAGCCGATCTCATTCTTTTGTTTCCGACACCTGAATGTAGAAGCCACCGGTAAGAAGAAACAACATTAACAGCAGTGAAGCCATCATTCCTGCTCCTCTAACGTTCATAACTAACGCACCAGAAAGTTCTCCTGCAGCCTGAATATGAACAGAGCTATCAGTCAACATTTCAAAATCTCAAATGAAAAAGGGGCTACGTATTTAGATGATTACTTACCTGGCTGGATACAGCAATTAATACCATAGAAAACAAGGTCATCGCGAAGCACTCAATTGTTCTCTTAAATCCAGCCATGAAATAAAGAATGGACATGAAAAGGCTTGGATATAAAATATGTCCCACCATGTCACACAAGGTGCTGCAGACATAGTAAACACTTAATCGGTACATATCTGCTTTCCTTTCTTTAACCAAATAGGCCTTTTCATATGGAAAAACATAGACTGCTCCTAGCAGCGAGACTGATGTCCAGAAGGTACAAACGTAGAACATCAACCCAACCTACAGTTTTTTGATCAATTTAACAATGAAAGAGAATATACTATCAAGAGTGAAGGAAGGTTGGCGATGTTTACCTGATCTCTGAGTTGAGCTTCAGTCGCATGGCTAGACTTCCACCAAAGAAGGCCTAGAAGAATTGCTACTCCAATAGCTTGGAATAACCTTAGTTTATCAAAATAATCTTTGCATCTCTCCGTGTATGTCCTCCTGAATATTATCAAGGATTGTTGCCACCAAGAAATTGTCCAATCTTTCCTAATTTGAATGGCTGATTGAAGGTGCTCTGGTGCCTTAGTTGACTGATGATTCTCCCTTATCTCTTTTGGCTCTAGTTCACTTTTGTATTTCTTATGTAAGTACTAGTAATCAAAATTCATATGTCAGATGGTAAGATATGTATAAGTTTTACTCTTTAAATTAGCAATAGAGAAGAAGAAAAATCTCACTGCAACGACTACTCGCTCATATGCAACTGTATCTGGATTAGCGTCAATATCTTCTGGGACAGTAATGTCATTAACGTGTCCAGTTGCTAGATCGAGTAAGAACTCTGCTGGATTCATGGTAATCTCTGGGATGAATCTAAGAGATGAAAAGTATTCTATTGAGTCTCTGGCCTTGCCATAATACACAGGATGACCTTGTGATATCAAGAGAACCTTATCAAACATGTGAAACATCCTACTAGAAGGCTGGTGGATTGTTGTTATAACTGTCCTCCCCGTCTGAAAAATATCATGCATAAAATCTGAGCTAAGATTATACATATGTGGTTAGTGAGATTAGGACAGAACCAGAGGTGTCAAGGGCGACATGCTCTAGATTTTGGAATAACATATTTTTACAGAATGTTTATCAACACAGCAGCCAAAATTTCAAATTCAGTCACTGCTTGACCAAATTCGAACATTGACCCCAATGTTTGAGTTTTGGTTCCATCCTACATAAGATGAGTAAGTAGAAGTGGTACTGATAATAAGTTACCTTAGCTACATCATGAAGGACATGAAGGAGCCTATTCGCGGAAGTTGAATCTAGCCCGGAAGTTGGTTCATCAACCAAAAGGAGAGATGGATCAACCAGTATTTCATAACCTATACTTGTCCTTTTCCTTTCACCCCCTGAAATGCCTTTGACAAAACCTCCACCTATGCATGTATGTCGACATCTGCATGGTTGTAAGATTAAGATGAATAGTTATTGTCAATTATCTTCGAGTAAATTTCTTGTCAGTTAGATTAATACATGTAATGACTGACCTTTCCAGGCCTAGTTCCTTGATAATAGTTCCAACTCTTTCATACTTTTGATGTTGGCTCATGCTTTTTGGGAGTCTTAATAATGCAGCAAAAACAAAAGTTTCCTCCACCGTTAAATGGGGAAAAAGTACATCATCTTGTGTGACAAATCCAATCCTGTAAATCAAGAAATAAAGCTTCTAATATTGGAAGTGTATAGAATATCTCGGTCCAAGAAGACCGGTAACAAGACAGCTTAGCTGACCTTCTCTTAACAGCAGGGGTATAAGGCATATCATTGTAAGTGATTATTCCTTTAACGTTCTCTTGCAACCTTGCACCTATGATCTTCAGCAAGGTTGTTTTCCCACTACCAGAAGGACCCATCAAGGCGAGTACTTCGCCCGGGCCAATGCTTCCTGTAATTCCCTTTAATATATGCTTACTGTTTTCCTGCTCAATGCTCAATTGTGTAGCTACCGTAGAAACAACTGCCTTTACAGGATTACTAGAACCCCGATTTTGCCTCACTTTATATTCCACATCTGCAAACTAAATTTAGAATGAAAGTTACTCGTTCATGAATTTTCACCGGAGTTTCTCAAATCGTTCCAAATAACCAAGTCTTAGTGCAACAGTAAAAGTTACTCCTATAATCATACAAGGATGAAACCAGGACTAAATCATTCCAAATAAACGAGGCAATATACATTACCTTGAGGTATATTGGAAGAGGCCGGTCTCTATTAACGTGTAATGTCTCGGCCTCTATGCGAATCTCTGAGCTCCTGTTTCTTACATAAGTTTGGGCGATGAGCTCTACATTGTCACCGAAACCAGAATCAACCTGAAGGGAATCATCCATGGTGGAATGAGACATTGACAAATCTTCAATTTCATCATGTCTTCCAACTTCCATTGTAGCTTATACAAAATATACTTATATTAGACACTGAACCAAGCTATACCAAAACTTTCTTATATACTAAATTAAGCTAATTGGCAATATTTTAGGTGATGGAACACATGCTTTTTGTGGCAAATGATACAAAAATTTCGAGCATTTTTATAGCATGCCCTTGATACCATGCTCCTAAGTTAAAACAACCTTTGCATTTGTCGACATTGATGCATAAGCAAATCCAAACTTTGCCATTTCCTTGCATTTGTGAAGTGATGTTAGTTTCTTACAACAACCTCCTCTAGCATAAGTATTAGCGGAAAATATCTTCTACCTCCTTTTCATGTTTCATTAAGTATCATGCTTTATAAAGCTATACTTCATGTATTGAGAATATTATCGAGCATGATATACAATATCATAAACCATGAGGTCGGAAAGGAGGTAGAACATCGCATAACCTTTGAAGTCTGAATTTCAGAATCCCGAACACAATCTCTAATATACATGTTCTCGTATCAATACCCGACACTGAGTTATATCTTTTCAAGTCTCTAATTTAATATAAAATCTTATAATTTACGAATCAATTACATAAATCTTTACAATCATCGACGTATTAGGATTTGGTACAAGTGATCTCATGCCGATTATTATGCCCGAATGATCATAATACTTGACAACCAACAGCAACAAGAGAATCAAAACCAATGGAAGACTCCCAAGAAATCCTCCTCACCACGCTGACCAAATCAGGTGTGATCATCCCGTCCGACGTGGCATCGATACGTGACTTAACGGCGTCAACTTTATTCTCCGTCTGCTCTAGTGCTCTCCGCTTAATCGACAAAGCGACGTCGTTTCCAAGCTCGTTGCCCGAAGAGTCCACGTCGGAGCGCTTCAAGCTCTGCTCTGAGCTAGCCGCCTCCTTCACTTCCCTTGGCTTCATCGGAGATATTAGCTTTCATAAGGTACATCTATAGTTCACCTAATTATTTAGACAATTTTGAATGTTCCACTTTTTTTTTTCAATTTTGACCTCGAATATATTAATACATGTTGTATATTACTCTGTATTAGGTGAACTAATTGCTATCAGGATAAAGATTGTCTATTTTGAATTTTGGTAGTTGACTTTTCTTGTTCTGGCCTCGAAATTTGTATAGGATATAATAGTCAACATGTATCAAATGTATTTAACAATGTTCTTTAAAGATAAAGGGAGGGTCGAATTGTACGTAACCTTATCTCATGTCATAACGGAGAAGTTGTTTTTGAGATTCAAGAGCAGAGGGCAAACAATATCTTGTACTCCCACATTCTCAAAATAATTGATAATTTTGAACAAAAGTGATTTATTTATTTTCATTGTCTTTATACTCGTATGCCTGTGAAGTTGCAAGTGCAATGATTGTCGAAAGGCGAAATAGAAATTTGCATACATCCTTAATAAAATAGTTTTTGTCAACAATCACTTATATTGATGCGAAGTAATTTACAATATATAAGAAGCATAAGGTACTGTAATGCGCCATTTTGATCTATTTCTTTGTATGTAAGAGCCAGAGTAAATAACTGTTTATACTCTGTTGGATATGAAAAGTATATGATAGTACTTGCATTACATTACAAATAACATTTAATTTTAAATTTTGATGGTTTCACTTTTTATATCTCGGCCTCACATATACTTGAATGTGAGGTGTACTATTTGGCAAGATTTCAATTTTTTGCAACCTACTTTACTTTTAATGCGACAATTATGATTCAAATTGAAGTTACGTCAGTTTAGGTCGCAAAGTTTGTTACTGTTTATCACTGAAAATTTACGTAGCAATCTTCATGGGATGGAGGAAGGAGTGTATGACTCATTGCATTAGGACTGTTCAATAAGTATATAATCAGACAATCGTGTAGAGAAAGGTCAAGGTAACTTTTAACTGATGCAGTATTAAGTCTTAATTTTAGATTAACTCAATAGCTTAGCTGAATCGGTATTAAATTAGAACCTCATGAGATGGGGTATGGGTCTAAGAGAATTCAAGTCAACTTTGGCTGTAAACTTTCATTTGTAATGCTTGGATTTTGTTGTGTGGGTTTCTTTTGTTGATGGTCAGGCAGTTTTTGTATCCATCTGAAGACGATTTGTACAAGTTGGTGAGGTTTCTTGTGGAGAAGCTCCCTGGTCCGTCTGAAGCCGGGAAAGATGTGGTGGAGAAGACTGTTGCGAGAGCAACTTCAGTAGGCGGTGAAGAATTAAATAATGGAAGCGCCTCAAAGAGCCGAATTCATGGGCATGGAAGCTTTCAACTACAAACTGAGAAATTAGTTCTGCAGGACACTGAAGAAGTTACAGATGTTGAGACCGCTAGAGCTTCTGCAGATGACTGCGACAATAACATTTTGGCAGCAGTGGAAAATGTTCAAGGCCTAGTAACACGACTAAAAGATGTGAAAATTTGTGATGATGAAGCAACTCATCCACTTGAACATGGCCCAGGGAGTCTGCAGAATGTCAATGCACTTGATGAACATTCATTTGAGGTAAACTTTTGCAAATTACGTATACTTCAATTTTCAAATCCATGTGGAGCTCAAAATGACACCTTCCAGTTCTACGAACAAGGTCATGATTTGAGCTATAGAATGAAACTTATTTTAGGTCTGATTGAAAAACTGTGAAACGTGGGTTGACATCTTGGTTTTGACAATACTCAGATAAGTTGCGCAACTGCGAGGCTACTAAGTGAAGAAGCGCTATTAATGGCAGAATTTAATAGGAGATCGACAGAGTTACAAGATCTACTCGATGAATATAATCTTTTCAAATCAGCTGTCGATATGGCATTTGATGACGAGCATCCGATTGCCTTTTATCAGAAACAGATCTCTGATCAAATGCAAGCTAAAAGAAAAAATCTTCTGGAGGTGAAGTCTCACTGGTGGGTTGTTTTTCAGTCAAGTTTCTTAATATTTCCTAGATACTGTAAGAAAAACTATCTGAGACTTATGAACTAGCTTGTAACATGTACTCCAGGGACGCTACTAAAACATCTATGCAAGCGAAATGTATAAGTTATGAGGAATCTGTGGCTGCCAAGTTACCGGAGGCCTTCAAAAAGCTTGAACTGGTAAAAAGAATTGAACTTGATACGGAGTCACTCTTAACTGCAACTAAACAAAGGTAAGTGCCATGATTCTTTAGTTGCAGTAGAACTCATTATGTATGTAACATGTCACAGTTCTCAGAATCTCAACCCACACAATGAATCTTGCATGATCCTTTCCCTCTCTAAAAAACCTCTCTTGCCTCCTCTTGTTGAAAGAGAGGAGAGAGGGGAGGATAGGGGATATCTCATAAAGAAAAAAGTGAATATCACAAGCAGTAGTGGTGAAGTTCAAACTCTCTGTTTTGCACGTAAAGATCACTTTACAGTCGAAAGAGTTAGGCAGTGAGAATCAGTAAGACATACAACAAAAAATTAGAAAAAGTGACTCCACAATTTCACATTAATAACTACGAACCAATTTTATATGCTAAGTGCATTCATCTAAGCATTTAACTTCTGATTTCTGAATAACATGCTAAGTGCAGTAATCTTCTTAATCGACCAAAATAATGAAAGAAACAGGAAGAGTGTGAAGTAATCCTCATATTTGCTTAGCGCATCTTGAACAATTGAGGTGGTTGATTATTTAATCATTTGTACACTTCATATTGTCTCAATTTTACCATGAAGTATATGCCTTTTGTAGAGATGAGGAGCTTCTGAAACTCAATTCAGATCTTGAGAAACAGCTGAAGTTAGCTCCTAGGAAATCCTATATTGACAGGATTAAAGAGATCACTAAAAACAGCCGCAAGCAAGACATTGATATAGAGGGAATCTTAAAGGAGACAAGGGAACTCCAGTTAGAGAGTAATAGTATCCAAGAGAGACTGCATAGAACTTATACAGTGGTTGATGAAACAGTGTTCAGGTATACCTTTTTAGTTATTAGCACTTGTTGGTGCAGATACAGATCTAACTAAGATGCAAGTTCTTTTTTTCTGAATTCTTGTTACTTGTTTTAACTCAATGGCATTAATATGCCTGGAAACTTTTCGTTGCACACTTGACACGACAACATATGTTGATTCAAACAAGAATATTGGATATACAAATTTGTAGGGAGGTGAGGAAAGATCCAGCAGGACAACAGCTTTATAGGCATCTATCAAGCATCCATGGGAACTTTGAACAGATTGCTGAAAGAATTCTTTCCACTGATCGAACAAGAAGGGAAGCGGCTGACTATGAAGCCAAACTTGCAGCAATGACCTCCGGAAACCTAAACCTTGATAAGCTAAAAGCTGATCTTTATGCTATCAGAAAGGAAAACGAGCTTCTTGAGCAGCGCATAAACCCTATTTGAAACAGCGTATGATCACCTCCATTCCTTCAACTTAACATTGTTTACAAGTGGAGTGCTTATTTTATTGAGTTTGTGCCCATAGTTTCATGTTCTCTTCATGCCTAAGAGGAATAAAAGGAGCACACATATTGATTGTATTTTTCAGAATATTGAACATTACAACCTGGCATATTGTCGCAAATGGTTTCACTGGTCACATTAGAAACCTGCTCAATCTTGGCAACCATGGTTTTTAGTTATGGTGATGTTAAATTAAACTTTGTACTAATTCTCAATCTGCACAAACTTTGATCGTTCGTTTTTCGAAGGAAAAAAAAAATGAATGAAAGGCTTGACAGATCTATTTATCTAGAGGCAGATATGCATTGGCATGAATGTTCACCTAGACTGGGAAACCAAAATACTTGGAAATCTCATATCAGATTCACCTTGGAATTCTTCATGTAGATATATTTGTACCTAAGCTCAATCCCAATGTGCAATACCCCCTCCCCCTCCCCCCCCCCCCCCCCCCCCCACCCCACCCACCCACACACCTTGGAATAACTAACTACTACTCCTAGTATATAAGAAAGTGGACCACCATGGTCTATAATAGGTTCATTACGTATTGATTTGGGCACAAGCAATATCAATTATCATGATTGCTCTATAACACAATCATTATCATAAAAATTGTTTGATTTTGTGAAAAAATTTAAGTTTGTACCATAATATATGAAGTTCTGATAAAATCCCATGTGATTTGTAAAGTAACACAAATATTTTCGGTTGTATAAAAGATTAGAACTGCTTGAACTCGATTTTTATTTTAGGATTTAGTCGTCATTTAAATTTAAAAGTTTGATCAGTTTGAGCTATGTGTTTGTAATTTCTTCGGTTTGAATAATGGTTTTTTTTTGTTAAATCTATAAATTTTAAAACCGTTCGAGCTAATAATTTCTAGTTATTTTAAATTAAAATAGTTCAATTCGAGGTTCGAACTTTTACCTTTATTGATGGTCTAGTGAATTTTCGACCCACGACTATAATAGAATCAAATTTAAAGAAGTTGGAAAAAGTTGCAATTAATCCACCGCATAATTACATGTACCTCTGTACTTTTGTGAACTAGTCCTTAATTTAACCATTTAAAATTACATTAACGGATCGATATTGATATTGATGTTGATGTAACGATGTTGATAATGATCACGAGCAGTTTTGTTAATTAATATTCTAAAACCAAAAAAAACCTGAAAATACAAAAAAAAAAGCTGTAATTGGTCACAAGAATATACAGTTCCACCTCAACACAAATTCCTTGATCAGAAGGACTCTTACACATTCTCTATATTTTCAATTCAATTTCAGTTTCAGTTTCCTTCATTTCATCCGTGATACTTGGACTTTTATCTAATTGCTTGACTCATTCTTCAAGACTGTGTCTCAATCTTCAAAATACCATGCATCTTTTTTTTAAAATAAAAAATAGAATGTAAAAAATCGTTCTTGTTTTTATCGTCAAAATTTGCATCAATATTTGTTAGGCATCATTGAAAAGGCTGAGGTTGTTATTTGGGTATAAACATGACAGCAAAATGGAGGATGTTACGTTACATAATACTATAATTATTTATATGTTGTTGCATGGCTTCTACTTCACTTTATTTGTTTGCGAAATTTATATGAGAAAAAGCTATAGTCTTTCATCATTATATCGTATTGGGTCCTCGTATATGCAATCACTTCATGATTCCTTACAAGATCTTTCAAATTATTCTGTTTCTTGAATTTTATGTTACGCTTCCTTATTTTAAGATTGAGATGGATGAAATAGAGATTTAGAGTGTTGTTTTAGTGGCTGATTTGATTGAAAAGAGTGGTAATGGGCTTGTTTGGGTCTGTGTTTGGGAAAAATCTCAGAAGGTTTATCAAGCGGAAAGATAGTGATGCAGGAGAAGCAGGTATTATTATTATTTTTTCATATTTCTTGATTTAAGTTTTTGGGGTTAGCATTTTTTGTTGCAATTTTTTTATCAAATGGAATTTAATTGTTTTATGTTCGATACCTATGCTGGTTGTCAGAATGTCAGGTAAAATGAGATATTTTATGGTTGAACATGCATTTGAAAGGTTTAATGGTTCAGAGCTAAAATTTGGTGTTACATTGCTGGATATTTTCAAAGCATTAGTTATAATTTACTTTGTTATTCCTCACCTGAATTTATAGGAGTGCTTAACGGTCTTGATGGTCTGATACATAAGTAATGCTGTAATGGAGATGTAACTTGAAATTCGAAATAGTATTGAACTATCAATAGATCGTCCTGTACATCTTCATTCGTCAGAAGTGGAAATGAACTATGCTTCCTGTATGTTGTCAGAAGCGGAAATGAACTCATGCTGTATATCTTGGTTTTCTGTTGTTCATATGGTTATGCATTACATTGTTTAGTTTATGCAAAAGCTGTCTGTCGCCTTTCTGTTGATCTAGAATTGTTAATAGGGCGAGCTTTGGAAGAAATCAGAGGTTCTCTGTTTAATGGACTGCGTACCTCTGCCTCAGAGGGTGCAAAGCTTCAGCAGCAACGACTTTGTGGACCCGTTGTTGCTATGACATTCAATTTCGTAGTTGCGATTGGAATTATTTTCGGAAATAAATTGGTCAGTACTTCCACCTTTCACTTCTCGTATTGTTTTCTTAGGTTGCCAGCTTTTCATTAATATGGCAGTGCTAATATTTGATGTGCTAATTTTTTTTTCATTTTATGCACGCTTCGACATATCTAACTATTATCTTAGTTTTGACATTTCATTATGCATTTGCAGGTTATGGGAAGGGTCGGTTTCAATTTCCCGATATTTCTGACCTTAATTCACTATGCCACTGCTTGGCTTCTACTTGCGATTCTTAAGGCCCTCTCCATGCTTCCCACATCCCCTCCTTCTAAATCCACACCGTACTCATCTCTGTTTGCCTTGGGGTTGGTGATGGCATTTGCCTCTGGTCTTGCTAATACTAGCCTACAGCATAACAGGTCATCAGTTGAATCCCTTAAATCTGCATCTAGCATTTTGCTACTAGACACTTTGTGTACCATGATTACTCAGTTGTCTTTTGCAGTGTCGGTTTCTACCAGATGGCAAAAATTGCAGTTACTCCAACCATTGTGATAGCAGAGTTCATTATTTTCAGAAAGACTATATCATTGAAGAAGGTGTGAATCTGACCTTAGCTTTGTGATTATTCTGAAAAGCATTCGTGATCAGGTATCTCCTATTTACCTACACAGGTTATGGCTCTAGCAGTAGTTTCCGTTGGTGTTGCAGTTGCAACTGTGACAGACTTGGAGTTCAATATCTTTGGAGCTTGCGTCGCAGTGATATGGATAATTCCAAGCGCCATAAATAAGATCCTCTGGTCTAGACTCCAACAACAAAGCAATTGGACAGCTTTAGCGTAAGTAACAGCTTCCAAATGTAAAATGCCATAATTATATTCCGGATTTATGTAAGTACCAGCCCCTTCCTGTAGGTTGATGTGGCGAACCACTCCAGTGACTATATTTTTCCTATTAGCTCTCATGCCGTGGCTGGATCCACCAGGAGTATTGGCCTTCCCATGGAACGCTAATAACGGGTCTGCCATCCTCATTTCAGCCTTGCTTGGTTTTCTTTTGCAGTGGTCTGGTGCTTTAGCACTCGGGTGAGTGATTCTATTCTTATGATGAGCTGCAGCCTGCATATATCCAACTAACTGATCCATTTTATCTTGCATTCCTTTTCCAATATTAAAGCGCGACTTCTGCAACTTCTCATGTGGTTCTCGGACAATTCAAGACATGCGTGATCATGCTTGGCGGGTACATGCTTTTCGGTTCAGATCCAGGTGTTACGAGCATAGGTGGTGCTGTGGTAGCTCTAACAGGAATGACAGTTTATACATTATTGAATGTAAAGGCATCGAGTACTCCTGATGCTGAAACTGCTCCTCTCCCTAAGCAAATACGTAGCTTAGAAAACAAAAACTGAAGACGATAATGAATCTGGAGAGATTTCAATTGCAAGCAACGCTTCTGTTGTATAAATTATTAGGATTAAATTTGGAAAGGTTTTATTCTTTCATCTCCTTCCCTTTTGCTCTACATTAATTATGAATTTTGGTTAGTGTTAGTTGTATTATTAAGAATATATCAGTGCAAATATATAAGACTTTTAAAATGGTACCATGATAGAAGTTCATGATCAATTATTATTTACTCTATACACTATATAATTTGGGAATGAGCTAATTACTAGTTATTTTTAAGACGGTGTTCTATTTAGTTACTTAGTTATACCGGCGAGAAAAATTCTGCCGACGATTGAGTTTTGAGTTTTATCTATGCAATAGCATACTAGTCATAATTTAGCTCTCACAAATAAACCTTGAACATTGTTGGATGCTTCATGGTTTGGAGATGTCTCGTTTGCAATAAAGTGGGAGGTGATGGATTCCGCTTTTCTCAACTATTGGACTCTGAAAGAGGTTCCAGACTATGCGAAAGATTCACAGAATTGTTTCATTGTGAAATGACTGGGTTCAACCTGAAAGTGTTTGGCTAATATCTTTTGTCCTTCGCATGTATGTCTTTGGAGCCAGCGAATGTTCAACACCTAAGGGATTTGTCGTACCTGAAAGTGTGGTCGGAGATAGCCACAGATACTCCAATGTCTAAGTCAGTTAATGTGCAAAGGTATGGAATGTAAGAGTAATAATGTCAGAGCAATAGTAAGTTTTTATTACCTTTCACCGTTACAAATGAGAGAGAGCTATGTACCTCTACGGCTCTACCCTTGAGATGATGACACTTGTCGTCTTAAGAAGAGACGATGAATAATGGTAGAGAGCCCACTTCGGTAAAACGGACCAAAGGTTCCTTTATATGATGGATTATTCGGACTATTGCGGGGTGGGCAGAATCAAGGGTTTAATGGTCTTATTTATATAATTGGGTTCCATCAGGAGGTTAATTTAAAAAATCGAGTGTTACAATGATTGGAAACTTGACATCGGAAGACCTCTAATTGTGGAGGTTGGGTCGATAACCACTAGTCCAAGGACACGGGTTGAAAAAAAGAAAAAAGAAAAAAAACTTATTTTTGGACCCGTTAAGCATTCACATTAACTACCCCAAGATTTTCCTAATATACGCTCTCAACCGCCACTTTTATTATATTTAGGAGTTAATTTTTATATGCATAGCAGCTTCCTTATTATTCACTCCACTTTAAAAATAGATATCTTACATATTGTTTAGATAGTTAGGATAAAAATATATTTTAACATAACATAACATATTATAGAAAAATGTTGATTGAAATATATTTTTAATTTAGATTTATATATGATGAAAAATATTAAATTATTATATATTTATTTTGTATAAGTAAAAAGAAGAAAATTGATAGGAGAAAAGAAAATATAAGTTTTATATTACCTTTTAGGGAGCTGATGTGAATCACGTTACAAAATTTGTTCAAGGAAACTTTGCAATGTGGGACATCAAAACCAGCCTTATCTACTTATCTTTTTACACTCTTCAAGTTCAATCTCTTTTCAATTTCTTGAATCAATTCATCACTCAACTTTGCAATAATCTCAAGAATCTAAAACCAAATTCCACAAATCAATATGAGCACCTCAATCATTTCACCTCCTAAACCAAACTACACACATCATACAAAAGAATCCATCCTCATAAATTCATCAAACTCCACATTAAACAATCTTGTTCAAAATCTCACCTTTCCTATTGAACTCAAACAAATCCATGCAAATTTCATCAAATCTTCCATTTCACCTTCAACCCTCCCCCTCAAAAAGATTGCTTCAGTTTGTGCATTAACTCCTCATTTCTCGTATGCCCAACAATTTTTTCAGTATTTAGATAAACCAGAAGTCATTTTTTGGAATTGTAGTTTGAGGGATTTTGCTGAAAGCAGCAACCCATTTGATGCCATTTTGCTTTTTTATCAAATGCGGGAACATAATGTGTGTATTGATAGTTTTACTTGTTCGTATGTTCTTAAGGCTTGTAAAGAGCTTCTTGATTTGTTGCACGGGAGGATAATGCATGGTTTTATTGAGAAATTTGGGTATCAAAAAGATTTGTTTTTGATGAATTTGGTGGTTGATTTGTATGCATTATGTGGGGATATTGATGGTGCTAGGATGTTGTTTGATAGTATGGTGGAAAAAGATGTTGTGAGTTGGAATATTATGATTACTCATATGGTGAAGAAGGGTGATGTGGATGGAGCTTACGAGTTGTTTAGAGAAATGCCTGAGAGAAGTGTGAGATCGTGGACAACTATGATTGCGGGTTTTGTTCAATGCTGGAGACCTAAGGATGCTCTTCGTGTTTTTATGGAGATGGAAGAGGCAGGGTTTAAGGGTAATGAGGTTACTGTGGTGGCTGTTTTAGCAGCTTGTGCTGATCTTGGGGATCTTGATCTTGGGAGGAGGATTCACGAGTACTCGAATACAATGGGGTTCCAACGAAATATTCGTGTTTGCAATACTGCGATTGTTATGTACATCAAGTGTGGATGCTTGGATGCTGCAAGAGGTGTTTTCCGGGAGATGGAAAAACGGACAGTTGTGTCGTGGTCAGCTATGATACAAGGTCTTGCAATCCATGGAGCTGCTGAGGAAGCTTTGAAGCTTTTTTCTGAAATGATTGAGACTGGCATGAAGCCTAATGACGTTACTTTTATCGGTCTCTTGCACGCTTGTAGTCATATGGGGTTAGTAAATGCAGGGCGTGAATTCTTCACCAGTATGAGTAGAGATTATGGAATAACTCCGCGTATTGAACACTATGGTTGCATGGTTGATCTTCTCAGCAGAGCAGGTCTACTTCAAGAGGCTCATGAGTTCATTAGAAGCATGCCTATTCAGCCAAATGGGGTTGTTTGGGGGGCTCTGTTGGGAGGTTGTCAAGTCCACAAAAACATTGAATTGGCAGAGGAAGCAATTAAGCACCTCCAGGACCTAGATCCACTAAACGATGGATACTATATAGTCTTGTCAAATATCTATGCTGATGCAAAACGTTGGGAAGACACAGCTAGAGTGAGGAAGCTAATGAGGGATCGTGGAGTGAAAAAGACACCAGGGAGGAGTACGGTTACTATTAAAGGCGCGGTCCAAGAGTTCGTTGCTGGGGACGAAACTCATCCTCAATCGAACGAGATAGCTCAAATGTGGGACAAATTGCTGGAACATATGAAGTCGAAAGGATATGTACCAAATACTGATGTAGTACTACTAGATGTGGAGGAGAATGAGAAAGAAAAGGTGTTGTATCGCCATAGCGAGAAGCTTGCTTTGGTGTATGGGCTGATAAACACATCCGAAGGGGAAACAGTAAGAATAATGAAAAATCTTCGAGTTTGTGAGGATTGCCATGCTGCTTTTAAGGTGATATCTGAGATTACTGGTAGGGAAATTATTGTGCGTGATCGTAATAGGTTCCATTGTTTCAAGCAAGGCTCTTGTTCTTGTGGGGGCTATTGGTAATAAATAACATTGATTTTGTTAGTGTCAGAATTTAGTTTGTGTTTTACAAGGCAATTTTTCAGGAACATAATTGCAGGAAATCTTGAAAATCCACTGTTTGATGTTTTTCCTCTTCTTCCATCTAATGTTCTTGTAGTTTGATGTACACAGATGATACTTATTAATTAAACGTTTTTGGACCCATTAATACGTGTTTCATTTACTAAATCAATTTTATAATTACCATATTATATTGAACTAAACGTTTATAACGAAAGTACTAATACTTGAACTTTAATTAGTGGGGTGAACCAATTTTGATTCAACCCTCCAAAAATAGGCGTATGCCACTTAATACGGCGCACACACGGTATTCTTTAGTAAAAGGCGAAAGAATAGTTCGCTTTGTGTGCACCGCGTGGCTGCGTGGTTTTGAAAGGAAAATTACCTGCTTAATTTATAGGATTCTTTCACCCACAAAGCTCTACTGATGGACGATGTGGGACTAAATCAACTTCATTTTGTATCAGTTTGCTGAATCACACAACAAAAACAATCAAATCATATGCAGTAATTGCTACTATAATCTCTGATTGTGAAGTGGATGCACTAGCTCTTTATCGATGTAGTTGAAACGAAAATATCAAAACTAGTTACAGTGACTTCAACAGATCAAGCGCACATAATTCACATTCTCGATTATTTATAGATTCCGAGTTTGAATTTGTTACAAATGAACAATGAAAATCATACTTATCTAATAAGAAATGTAACGTCGGGGTTTCAATTATCGTCCTTAGGCGAGGATTTGTGCCACGTTGAAACCATTGATAGCAAGATAGTAACCGAAGCCATAAATGAGACAAGTTACAAGTATTAAGACATACATTACTTTGTTATTGAATGAGGTTTAGTAATTGCTGGCTCAAAATGCTATAATCGTCTAGTTTAAAGTGATACACAGCTTCTTGTTCGCCTTGCTCGCAATGGAACCTCTTGGTATTGTTGCATTCACAGGTGGAATCATTGGACAAATAGGGATCATGTTTTTCTGGTGTAGGCCTTTCTGTAATTGCGTGAGGAGGCTGATTGATTGCCTCAAACATCCACGCCCACCGCCACCCGAGGCAGTAATCAGAGAGAAGATTATTCAGGGTGTCAAGGATAAATTCTTCTAATAGTCATCAGTTTTATTCAGTGAATACAATGGTTACACAGCTATATTACCTAACCAGGCTCATGACTCTTGATATTTCCATCAGTGTGTCCCTTCATATACGACCACAAGAAAACGAGTTGAGTTGGGTCGAGCCAGATCGAGATGACAATTGACAATTGTTGTTTTATTAAGTTTACTATTGTATGAGTGAGATTATATTATGATCCTTCGAATTGAATTTCAAAGCATCAATGTTTACTCCAAGATCCTGTGTGAAGTTAATTAGAATTCAAAAGCTCGTGAAACATACATAAAGGGTAACACACCATGAATAAATTTAAGTTTAAGGCTGCTCAATAGTCGAGACAAGCTAACAAATTGAAAAAATTGCAATCAAGTTGATATGTAATTAAATAGTTAGCTATAACAACTTAAAAGCTCGATGTTTGGCTCGGGATCAAATGTCAAGCCAAACGGTTGGATTGGACTTGTCAAATTGAGACAAACGGTTTGAAATGGTTTGGCTCGGTCACCATATGTGTATTTAATGATAAAATCATTATCAACCCATATATATTCTCATTCTTTCATCTTCACTCTCCAGATCTCTCCCCCACCCCCCTCTTTGGCCCTCTCTCATCTCTTCTCTTCTCAAAAGCCGTTCCCCCGCCCCGCTCACCCTCATGAGGCATGGCATCGCTCATCCACATCAGTTCTCCGAACCCCTCCCCTCCCCCTCACCTTTGTTTGTATAATTGTAGCTTCAATTACGATTTCTATTGTTATTTTTTTTACTTTTTTGTTCATATAAGATTTTCGTTCTTGATTTTTCTTACATATCATAATGAGAATGCAAAAGATGGTGAGCTGATTCTACTTTGTTTTCATTATACATTCAAGTGTCTCCAAACCAAAAGGTACTTATTTGCATCTCGCTTGGAATGTCACCCGGGCATTCTTTTCAGAACCCTTTCTTATATAACAATAGCAGCTTACGACAAATTCTGAGGCCATTGCAGTTGGGCAGGAGAATCCGAGGGCGGACTTCTCCCTCGAATTGAGTATGATTGTATGTGTGATAGCATCGACTAAGCAAGTGCTGTCCTAATTTCATGGGCTAACGATATTTCTTTTGCTTAAGGCTAGGTGATCTCGAGATTCATCCGGATTCGCTCCGCCTTACAGCCTTGCTTCCCATTGTACCCATGGAGCAATCCTTAGATAGCAAGCACTCATGTGATTAATATAATAATATCACATTTCAGAACATTTTAAACCGCTCTTTGAGCATATTGGGAAGTTAGAGGAAGCCCTATACAATATTCAGTATGAGCAGCACTGGTTAGAAGCGCAAACACAACGCCAGGAAGTCGGTATGTAAACAATCTCTTTCCATACTTTTCACTACAAATGTTCTGGAAATGTAATCAATTTGTTACAGTTTTGTCTAAATTTGAAAGAACAGTTGGAATTCAGAGGCCTTGCAGAAGGCTATGGGGGCTGCCTACAGATCTCCTTCATCGAATATAACTAACTTCTTAGAATTTATGGCTCTATCAGTGTTGATAACTATGGAAATAGCCGTTAGTTGCAAATCAATTAGTATCAATCGGTCAACTCAAATCAAGGAGCAATTAAGAGCTAATTAATATTATAGCCGTTGTAATTAATATTATAGCCGTTGTAAATATTCTTAGAATTATTTCTTTCCTTTAGTAGATTTCTTGTACACTATTTATAGGACTGTAAATCATTCATTCAAAATTAAGCAATAAAGCAATAAAGCTTATATTTCATATTTCCTCTCTACTTCATTATTTCTTTGTGGTATCAGAGCCGAAAGGTTCTAACCTGTGGCAATTTTCTCTCTTATTCAATATTCATGTCGAACAATAACTCAAACAAAAATGGAGATTCACACTCCAATGAGTCCGACACAGTGACTCCTCCCACAAATCCACACAGTAACATATGTCATCAACACTTCAATGAGTCCGACACAGTGACTCCTCCCACAAATCCACACAGTAACACATGTCATCAAGACAACCCAAACCTCAAAATTACCTCATACATTCTAAATGAGAGTAATTATCCAGAATGGCAGAGATCCGTTCAGATCGCTATCAAAGGCAAAGGGTGCTCAGTCGCCAAATCTGGTAACATCCTTTCAACCCTATCTTCGTGGATCATCGATTCAGGAGCGTCCGACCACATGACCTCTCATGAATTTCTATTCGATGAACTGGAACTCTTCCCTAGTTCAATCGAAAATGGTAGGGTTAAATTGGCTAATGGTGAATCGATTATAATCAAGGGGAGGGGCCGAATTAAAATAAACAACTTATGGCTTAAAAATGTGTTATATATTCCTAATTTGGCCTGCAATCTTATATCTATTAGCAAATTGACCTCTGACAATAATTGTTTCGCTAAATTTACCCCTGAATGTTGTATCTTTCAGGATCGATTAACGGGGAAGGCGATTGGCAGTGCTAATATTCGTGATGGTTTATATTTCTTTCAGCATGATAAAAACAATGTTGTTGAACATTTTGTGTTTAATTCTGTTTGTGATTCTGACTCTATTTTATTGTGGCATCATCGTTTGGGCCACCCGAGTAGTGGTTATTTGAAAAAATTATTCCCTCATTTATGTCCAAAATATATGCCGGATAATTTTAATTGTGAGGCTTGTCAATTTGCCAAACACACACGTACTACGTTTCCTCAAAAGAAACATACTCCCACTAGTCCATTTAATATTATTCACAGTGATGTTTGGGGCCCTTCAAAAATTACTACATCCAATGGCCATCGGTGGTTCATCACCTTCATTGATGATCACACACGCCTCACTTGGATATACCTATTTAAAGATAAATCTGATGTTGGTCAAATTTTTAAAACCTTTTTTTCTATGATCAAAAATCAGTTTCAAACGTCAATAAAAATATTGAGGACAGACAATGGAACAGAATATTTTAATTCTGTCTTAAAACAGTTTTTTTGTGAACATGGGATTATTCATGAAAGCACTTGTGTCAACACACCCCAACAAAACGGGGTAGCTGAACGAAAAAATAGACACTTGCTTGAAGTTGCCCGTGCCATAATGTTCACTATGAATGTTCCAAAATATTTATGGGGTGACGCTATTCTTACCGCTGCATATTTAATAAATCGACTCCCGAGTCGTATTGTCAATTTTAAAACCCCATACTCTTTATTAAAGGAACATTTTCCACATGTGCATTCAAATGACTTACCACTAAAAACATTTGGTTGTACTGCTTTTGTGCATATCCATTCAAAAGACAGAACTAAACTTGATCCCCGTTCTACGAAAACTGTTTTTGTTGGGTATTCTTCAACTAATAAAGGATACCGGTGTTTCTGTCCTCAAACAAGAAAATACTTTACATCTCGTGATGTCACCTTTTTTGAAACCACCCCCTATTTTTCATCCACACTTCCGCTTCAGGGGGAGCATAATACTACAAATGAAGCACAAATGTGGCAATGGGGACTTAACGTACCCGATGATATTATTTTTCCAAACACCACAAAAACCAACGTTGAAACAACACAAGACAATGTGTTGCAAAACGAAGGCAATTTACAAGTTGTTGATTTTAACAAAATACATCAAGTTTACACTAGACAAAGAAAAAACACGAATATGCAAAACCAAGAGTTAGACCCGGTGATCGAATCCACCGAACCCGACATTACAGGTACCACTATCCCTTGTGGGTTAAATTTACATGATAATTCTGATTTAAATGACCCGGTGATCGAATCCACCGAACCCGACATTACAGGTACCACTATTCCTTGTGAGTTAAATTTACATGATAATTCTGATTTAAATGTTCCTATTGCTATTAGGAAAGGTACTCGGGTTACTCATCCCATTGAAAGGTTTGTCTCCTACTCAAATTTATCTTCTTCTTTTGGTGCTTTTACTGCAAACTTGTCAGAAGTGACTATACCTAGAAATATCGATGAAGCATTAACTATACCAAAATGGAAAAGTGCTGTCCTTGAGGAGATGAAGGCCCTATATAAAAATAACACTTGGCAATTGGTCAATCTCCCTTCTACAAAAAGAACTGTCGGATGCAAATGGGTGTTCACCATTAAATACAATGAAGAAGGGAAAATTGATAGATACAAAGCTAGACTTGTTGCCAAGGGGTTCACCCAAACATATGGGATTGATTTTAGTGAAACCTTTGCTCCCGTAGCGAAGATTAACACTATAAGAATTCTTATGTCCTTAGCCGCTAATTTGGACTGGGATTTACACCAACTTGACATCAAAAATGCTTTCTTGAATGGTAAATTAGAAGAGGAAGTTTACATGATTCAACCTCCCGGATTTACAAATAACACCAACCAGGTTTGCAAGTTAAATAAATCCTTATATGGTCTTAAACAGTCTCCGAGAGCTTGGTTCAAACGTTTTTCTAAAGCTGTTAAGGTTCATGGTTATAAACAAAGTCAAGCCGACCATACTTTATTTATCAAAAAAACTGGGGATCGTAATTTGACTATTTTAATTGTCTATGTAGATGATATAATTGTTACAGGGAGCAATAAAGGTGAAATTGAAAAAATAAAAAGATTGCTCGCGCAAGAATTCGAAGTCAAAGATCTAGGAATGTTGAAATACTTTCTGGGTATGGAGATTGCTCGAAGCAAACAAGGTATTTCTGTATCTCAAAGAAAATATACTCTGGATTTATTAAAAGAAACAGGTATGTTGGGCTGCAAGCCCAATAACACCCCAATAGAGCTTGGAAACAAAGATCAAATGCTAAAAGGGGAGCGTGTCAATAAAACTATGTATCAACAACTTGTGGGTAAACTTATTTATCTTTCTCACACTCGACCCGATATTGCTTTCGCTGTAAGTTTGGTAAGCCAATATATGCACGATCCTTGCCAAGGACACCTTGATGCTGTCTATAGAATCCTCAGGTACCTGAAACAATCACCAGGAAAGGGGCTACTCTTCAAAAAAACAAGAGACAGAACTGTTCAAGTGTTCACAGATGCAGACTGGGCTGGATCAATTGATGACAGGAAATCTACATCAGGATACTGCACTACAGTATGGGGAAACTTAGTCACATGGAGAAGCAAGAAACAAAATGTGGTTGCACGAAGCAGCGCAGAAGCAGAATTCAGGGCAATGGCACATGGAATATGTGAAGGGATATGGATCAAACGAATATTCAAAGAATTGAACATACAGTATGAAGGTCCAATACAACTATTCTGTGATAACCAGTCGGCTATCAGTATTGCTCATAACCCCGTTCAACATGATCGAACTAAACACGTGGAGGTGGACCGACATTTTATTAAAGAAAAAATTGAAGGGAATGTCATATCAATCAAACATGTGAATACGAGACAACAACTGGCGGACATACTTACAAAAGGACTCTCCGGAAAATCATTTAACTATCTGCTAGACAAGCTTGGCCTCATTGATATCTACCGTCCAGCTTGAGGGGGAGTATGGAAATAGCCGTTAGTTGCAAATCAATTAGTATCAATCGGTCAACTCAAATCAAGGAGCAATTAAGAGCTAATTAATATTATAGCCGTTGTAATTAATATTATAGCCGTTGTAAATATTCTTAGAATTATTTCTTTCCTTTAGTAGATTTCTTGTACACTATTTATAGGACTGTAAATCATTCATTCAAAATTAAGCAATAAAGCAATAAAGCTTATATTTCATATTTCCTCTCTACTTCATTATTTCTTTGGCTCTATCAGTGTTGATAACTTTACTCCAACTATCAAAACTTAGGCTCGAACCCGAATGTAGTTAGTTTTCAAAATTTTGAGACGAGTGTAAGAAAAAATGAGCTCTTTAGATATGGTTACATTGGTAGGATATAATTTTATAGCTTTAGACTGCAACTTTTGTCTAAGTTGGTTGCGTTGTTGTGCAGTCAATAAAGGAATGAGCAGAAGAGCAATCCACAAAGCAATGCTCGAATCAATAGCTCTAGTTGGTGCTAGCGTTTTGCAAGTTTTCCTCCTGCGCCGCCTCTTCGAACATAAGGACGGGATGTCTGGAGTTTAGGTACTGCTGCTTCAGAAACATGCAGCTGCAGAAACATGCAGCTGCAGATAGCTTGCTACTGATATTTTCAGCCACCTTATACATAAGTACTCTATGCTCTGTGCCACCATTTTTCAAACATACATATTATAGCAATATAACATTCACAAAATTGCGCACCATATCTTAGATGCATCGAGGACAATTAGTGCACAATAATTTTAGTATCATAATTAAGCACCGTTCTTAAATCCACATACTCACACAAGAAATTCTACCACAGGACAGATTACTTCGAGAACGAGCTCATCATTGCGGTACAAGCTAGTATCCAATTAAAAGCAATACCAACAGAACACAATCAAGTATAAGAGAAATAGACAAAACAAATATTATGAGCAACCAAACAGTTTCATTTAATGTGATCTTCAAGGCGTGTTGTACAGTTACTTATACTACAAAAGCTAAAATTCGAGAAAAAAGTTCAATGGCTTTGAACTAGGGGCTAGCCAATCAACTCCTCCTTGCCTCTCTGAAGTATTTAGGTTAGTATTATACTACAGATTAACTAATGAAAGAACAAACAAATTGATTTGTGTTATGGTTCACAAAAAATGCTTTCCTTCTCATAGAACTTTGATCTCAAAATGAGAATTATGGCTTCCTTCATCATCAAACTCATAGTTAGCCGAGGCCCTTCTTCCTCCGAATGTGGCTCTTCCTTCTCCATCTGAGACTATGTCATCGATACTTAGTAAACTGTTAAATGTTAGAAATGGCTTCACTTTTGGAACAACTATGGGGTCTGCTTCATTCTTAAGAATCTGAAACACCCTCCTCATGCAAGGCCTTGATGCACTATCAGGATTAGCACAGCTCAAGCCTATAAGCAGAAGCTTCCACATCTCATCCTCGTTGAATTCACAGCCCAATCTTGGATCCACTGCTTCTAGGATTTTGTCCTCGGAGTACAAGTTCCAAACCCAATCGACCAGATTCACCATCTGATGGCTATCTTGTTCCTTCTCGATTGGTCTTCTCCCACAAGCCAGTTCAAGTATAACAACACCATAACTGTAAACATCAGTTTTATCTGTTGCCTTTCCATATTGAAGGTACTCAGGAGCTAGGTATCCCATAGTTCCAGCAGTGAGGGTCGAAACAGGACTTTTATCATGATCCATGAGCCTTGCCAATCCAAAATCTCCCAGCCTTGCATTGAAGCTACCATCTAGCATTATGTTACTGGTTTTGATGTCCCTATGGATCACTTGCTGCTCACACTCTTGATGCAAATATGTCAGAACCGAGGCCAAACCAATGGCGATGTTGTATCTATGAGGCCATTTCAGTGTCTCCCTTTCCTCAGAACTTTGATGTAACAGGTTATCAAGACTACCATTGGGCATAAACTCATAGATAAGGAGGAGTTCTCCTTTTTCAACACACCACCCTTGAAGATGCACAAGATTCTTGTGCCTCAAACCTGCAATCACCGTTAATTCAGCCAGAAACTCACTTTTACCCTCATGGGTATGTTTTGATCTTTTCACTGCGGAAAGCGAACCAATCTCCATAAAGAATCCTTTGTAAACAGTGCCAAAACCTCCATTGCCTATTATCCTGCTGGGATGAAATCCTTTAGTAGCAACTCTAGTTTCTTTGTAACTAAACTGTCTTGGACCTGTCACAAGCTCAGCCTTCAAGTGATTCTCCCTTTTCATCCTTCTCCATCTCCGAACAGAGATAAAACCGAATATCAACAGACCAACACAAAAGAAAGATGGACCAGCAATTCCAAGGCCTAAACCAAGCTTCTTGTGGTGCCTATTCCCAGATTCAGATACCGAAATCGGCTGCTTAACCGGAACAGTAGCATCAGATACATTGTGAGCAATTCTTGGCCTCGCGACGTGTAAACCAATAGTCCGAAAGCTCCAATTCGTAACATAATGCAATTCTGTGCTTCCATCAGTGGAAGCTGAAAACCCCACAAACATGGGCTCTTTTAGATACTTAGACAAATCAATATCAACCATTAAAACTGGTGAATCAGGCTTGATACTAGAGTAACTCAAGAACACCTCCAACTTCTTGTCCCCGCTCTTGTAGTCAATCCAAGCATTAATCAAATCCCCACTCTTCATATCAATGCCCCAGAGCATAAGATTAGCAGTCTTGATTGATATCAAACTATCAATATCCAACCCCACATGATTCTCATCAGGATCATCAAAATGCGTATCCATCTTCGTATCGAATTCAACAGCAATGAATTCATTACTCAACTGTGATGAATTCACAAGACCAAGATAACCACCTGTACTACCCAAAGTCCTGTTATTTGGAGAAATGAAAAAGGTCAACCCATCACCAAATGATGAAGGGTTGACATTAGTCACAGAAAACGAGAATCTTGTGGAGAAAGAAGCAGTAACATTGGTTTCTTGATCAAAGAACACAATTGGGTAATCATATATCACAGCTCCAGAGCTGGAAGTTGGCACTCCAAGCTCTCTAGTCAACCCAATAACGCCTTCTCGGAGATAAGAATCTCCGAGAAGCGTGAGGTTTCGAAGAGCAAAAGACGAGAACTCAAATACTACATCTTCTGCTGGAAACAGGGGAGGAAGGAGGAGGAAAAAGGAGAGAATGAGAAGGATTCTTGATTGCATAATGATGAAGTTTCTTGAAGAGAAAAACAGCAAAACAAACTAAGTATTATTTTCATACATACTATAAAATGGGTAGTTTGATTGATATTGAAAAGGGATTCTTGAAAAAGTGATGGAGCTGGAGGAGGATGAAGATAGTGGTGTGGAGTTTGGGGGGAAAATGGGGTTTTAACGGTTATGAAAATGGGCGCCTATGTCGGTTGGGGTTCGGGTGGGGGGTGGGGTGGGGTGGGGGGGGGGGGGGGGGGGGTAGTGTCGTCAAAATGATTTTTGATAGTTGAAAATGGAAATAATTGATATAGTATTAGTTGGTTGATGGGGTTCATAACGGTAATTTATGAAGACTAATTTGGATTGTGGGATGAAGAACATGGTTTACAGGGGCCACACAGCTAAGTATGCTCTTGTTTTGGATTTATTGAGTTAGGGATGACATCCGACCGGATAATTCGACACTTAAATTTAATAAGAAAGATTTGATTCAGTTTTAAAATATACAATATTACTGTCGAGATATATATTGATGATTTTTTTTACATAATTCAGCTAAATGATTATTCAATTTGATTAAGTAGCTTGACTCGATTTTGATTGGGACCAACTTGTTTGCAACAATAAATACACTAGAGGATGTAAATTGAACTTATAATCATGAAATGCTTGATCAAATAACATATAGTGAAGGTCATGTGTCATTAGACTAATTATATTAAAATAGTTTTGGGATTGAAGATAAAGTGATGATGATTATAATTGTTGTTGAAATTGATGGTCACAATGGGCCCACAGTTGAGTGCTTTAGCAAAGATTCGAAACAAGCCGTTGGTATAAAGTCCAAGCTTTGACCAGGTCAGTTCATGTCGGATATTGCAGTGCCTCCAAAGTCCTAAACTAATGAGTTTTTGTACGGCTTCATTCAAACCTTTGTAAGTAAAACTTATCAATTTCAGACAACTACACCATCAATTTCTTGCATACAATCATACCTCCAACCCCTACTACCAAAAGATGAACTTCTCATAGAATAATGAAGGGGTAAATCATGACGAGTCAAGAGTGAACTCACACATTGTCTCGATATCCAAACTCGAACCTAAATTATTGTACCAATCTACCTGCACGACGTTAGCTCGTGCAAACATCATACCTTTGTTAGGCTACATTGGTTGTCGCTCGATGACATGTGTTACAAAGTTTATTTTATGATAGAATACGGAATATAAAAGTTATGATAATAAATAAAAAAACATTTAACATTGTTCACAATGAACTTTCCACAGAACCAAATGATAGAAAATTGGTATTGATGAAGGAAACCAACTCTATATAAACTTTCTATAATTAGGCATGATGTTAAGCAATACGACAAAAACTAAAAACTAAATTCAAAGAACCATATGGCATATATCAAAAATTGATGTACCATTTAAAAAGTTCGTCTTTTCCTTTTTCTGGGTGTGAAAACAACCTATCTACTACCTAACTATCAAACTTCACTCCATCTTAGCATATGCTCTGGCAACTATCAGAACCTACAATATTATACTATGCACATAATTCACACGAGTCACGAGCGAACCTCTTCTTCACTGTCTAAGAACAGAACCTTTTGATCGTTTCCGAGATGTTCCCCACCCGCCTTCGTTAAGTTTTACCCTCTTCATATTGCCATTACACATCTGACCGGCTTCAAATTCTTTAGCGCTTTCGTACCACATAATGTTTGTGACAAGAGCGTAAACAATGACTTCGCTGCTGGAAACCAATTTTGGTTTTCTCTCAACTACTGCAGTCTGTCCACAGAAAGGGTTGTTTATTGCTCGCCTCTTGAGCTTCTCAAAGATGGAATCCTTTTCATTCTTCAAAGTCACGGTTGGAACCTGGATTACATATGTCCAATGTGGTGCAAGATTATTTACTCACTAAACCAGACCATGGAAGATAAGCAGATAATTAATACGTAAAGCACCAGTTAGTTGGAAAGAAGGAAAAAATACAGTAACCAAATAGCACGCCATCGAAACCTAGTCAGATAGAGTCACACCAAAGTCGCCGCTACTATGTATACTACAAACATGGTACACAAATTTATGAATACATGACGAGCGAAAGAATTGTATGGCAGGTAGGTAGGGAACATAATAATTTTTGCATTAATTCATTCCCTTCCATCATCATCTACCAAACAAGCTTCAACAGGGCCTTAACTATATGGGGACAGAATGGGTAAAATGGTCCACAATAATTTCAGAAGTTTCCATAAATATATTGTCGTGCAGTTTATTTTGTCATATGTTTTATGATTTCAGACGAAAGATAGGAATAGAATCAAGTTACAAGACCTCAAGCTGACGATTCTAGACCCAACAGGAGTTCTTCTGTGATGAGAAACAAACTCTAGTAACATCTTCTTTATGGAGAGGTTCGCAGAACAAAAGACACACATATATACAGAAAGCAGAAAGATAAGCGGACAATGATAAAGTAACCAGCTTCATGTGAAAGACGTGGAATGAGAAGAAATAAACTTCATCAGGACAAGTAGAAATATGATTATGAAGAAGAGAGAACTCCAGCAGACATGGGGCCTCGAACGACAACTCTTATAGTGTACACGAAATAAAATAAAAGAGCGACAAATCTTATTGTGTACACGAACCAAATAAAGTAAGATATTTCAATATAAAGGCATAGAACGATAGTACAAAAAGATAACTTCTTACCTCAAAATCCACTGGAACCTTGATTTGAGTAGTTGAGCACTTACAACCATCACTAAAGTTCAGATTCAACAGAGCATCAAAAGGTTTTGTATTGCGTGCTGTCCTCCTGATAAGGAATAGCACAGAATAAATAATCTGTTCTAATTAATCATTCAGATCTATTTTCTATCAGCTCTTGGCACTTCCTTTTAGCATCTTGCCAGCGTCGCAAATAACACTCTCATCTTAGTAACACTCTCAATCTTTGTATATTTGGACCAGTACAGGACATGTAACAGATAGTCATAGCTTCTTGACCATATTTTACAGTGAACCCATATAACAGAAGAGATATGAAGAATTATGACAAAACATTTTAAAGGGAAAGGTTCTAAACGGTTTTGGGAACTTAATCTCTTTGTAATTAGGACAATGACATGTAGACACAGAATAACTGGAATATTATGAGGACAAATCTAATATGTTATTGCATGTGTTGTATCGAAAAGAAGATACCTTTTAAGATGAAAAGGTTGCTTATCTAGGACTGCAGATTTCATGTTTTCACATTCTGGGAAGGAAACCTGGATACAAAGGTGAAATGAAGAAATGAACTATATTCATTTCCATGAAAAAATAACATCTGGTGGATGATAAACACAGCAACAATGTCTATCTACACATCGACATAGGGACAAACATGAGAAGACACCACAATAAATGATGCAAAGATAATCATAAATAGTATGAAAATAGGAGATAATCAAGATATCAAGTGCTACTAATGTCAAATTCAAATTTAATCTTGATTCTCTCAAGAAATAATTGCATCTTCACTAACAAACAAAAGAGATATCAAATTTGCGATCCAGTTGAAGACCACAACAATCTTCATTCATAATGAAAAAACTTTACCTCAATAGATTTAACAAACGGTAGTGGAGCTCGCTTGCCATGCACACTTGTTATGTCAATGCTCCAATTCACATACCTTTTATCTGTCATGAAATTTTCGGAAACTATAAAACAACAACTGAAGTTCCCGTACTGCTTATAATTAAGCAATTTATACAGCCCGCCTACCTAAAAAGAGCACAAACTATCCTACTAAGAAAAGCATTCCCACATATCATATATACCAGTTGATTATATTTTTGTTGAAGTTTAAACATCAAATGAGCTCTATATTTATGATTCATCCCTTTTGTTTATCTATTCCATGATGCAAACAAATGGTGCATCAGTGCATGTTAGATCAATGGTTCACCCACTATGTAACTCTTGTTCTATACATTATAAACAATTGGCTAGAAGTAGAGGCTTCATGGAGACATAAATAACTAAATGACATCAACATAGTCATATACCTAGGCGATGCACAAGATATCTATAATAAAAATATAGTATTAGTTAGCAACCTGAACTTGTAAATTAGGCATTGAGTTCTATTGGATATGTATCAGATATCATAGAATTGGAACTTCATTAGAAATTTGAAAGGAGAAAAGATAGTTTTTAAGAAACGGCTCATGAACTTACCGCCACTATACCCACGTGTTAAAATGGCCTGTAGAAGATCGATTCTGATAAAGGGGGGTATTCTCAAATTTAGAAAGGCCATCACTCCCCTAATTATCTGTTCCAGCCATATTCGAAGAAATGTCAACACCAGGATAAAATAATATTACCATGCATTCAGTGGGTGCCTTCCTGATCCTACAGTAATACACCAAGTTGCAGACACTAACGACACAAGTGCAGAAACTGTAATGCTTAATCAACCTTTAGCATATCATTCCTTCTATAAATTGAGCCAATTTGGATGATGAGAATACATCAGGAACATTGCTTTTAAATTCGTGAATTATATACCTTGTCAACACGTTCATGGATCACCAGAAATGCTTTCTTGTCCTTCGGAGTTTCCTGCAAAATTGAACAATTAGAAAGAAAATAATCACAATGACAAGAATCTCATAAGATTATTGATATGTTCAAAACTTCAAATGGATATGTCATGTCAACTTAAAAATTCCACTTGTACTATAACAAATGATAAAAGGGAAAAAATGTCCAAAGTAATGCACATGGAGAAAATCAACTATTAACTAATATAATAAACTTCGAAATATGTGATTATGCCGTCATTCATCATGCTACTTGAGGCTACACATTGAATAGTCTGGCTCTCGAAGGAGTGCTAGAATATATTGCACAAAAGCGTGATTACCAAGATTTGTCTATCCCCACTCACAGAAAATATGTTTGATTATGTGATTTATCTATATAGTTGGGAAATGAAATATACCTGAAGATTTACAATCACAATCTTTCCACCACCACGGATACATTTTAAAGGAAGATTACAAGCTGGAGTTATCTGCAAGCTGCATAACATGATGGTCAGCCAACAACATGCATGGTTGAAGCCTAATGTATACGGATGTAGAACTTGTTCTCTTTAATTATTTGAAATCATATTATAATTGATGAGATTGCAAAAGAGCGACGCTTTAAGTATTTATTTGATTTAATTGATAAAGGAGGCTTCAATTCGTTTTGCAGTAATATATGATTAGTGATTGACAAATTGCTATCCAGTTATAAGCCTTCTGGTTTTAAAAGTAAGTGTGATCTAAAAAATCAGAAGTATATTTGATGTTTCAGTTCACCTTGTGCCAAGGCACAACACAACATCTGCCATTTTGCAATGCTTTTCAGCTGCATTCATCTCCTTAACTGGTAACGCATCCTAAAAGAGAGGAAGGGGAAGGGAGCGGACAAGACGATGCAATATTAGACATAATATTTCCAAGTATATCTTGAATTACATCGCTTTACATATATAAGAAATTGCAGACTGGTACAGTACAGCACTGAAATAATTTAGTCGTCTCATGATGGGCTCAACTAGAGTTTTAGCATTCTTATGGTTTATAATATGTTCCTACTTCACAACAACATCCCCAATGCCTTTAAAGAGGCTCCCGCCTAAGCAGGGTAAGAGAGGTTGAATTGTGTCCTTGTACGCAGCTTTATTTCCGCGATAAGAAGGACGCTGTTCATGAATTGATCCTGTGATTACGTTCTTACTTTATCCTAAGAAACATAGATCCTGAAAAGTTTATAACTAAACCGATATACGATTTTCTTTCTAAATTATCCATGCAAAACATATTTCAGAAGCCTGCATCACTATAAGAAGTTGCAATTTTATTGACACATAATAAGCAGAATTCAGAAAGATCTCATTCAGAGGGTGGATATAGATTTGAGAATGGAAGATAATCCTACAACTTATATTAAATTTTTCATTAGCATGTCAAGTGGGCTAAATCCATGGAACTCCAATACTATATTTCTTATAAATATCCAAACAACTCTTTTGATCTAAAGATTTTATGCCATCACCTTTCAAATCCACTATTTCAAATGAAGAACCTGATACCTAGAAGCCAAGGAAATAACCTCAGCTATTACATAAAATTACACTCGATGAAGTAGAAACTTACCTCCCAGTCAAGGACAGTGTCCCTTAGTTTGTTGCCACAGTGAGCACTGGAACACCTACGAGATGTCTCCTTTAATCCAATGGTTTCCACTTCAAAGTCTCTCGTGTACCTATACAAGAAAATTTGATCTGATGATGCTATTAAATATATTAATAAAAGCACTTCAACTAGGATGTGTTCAAACAATAATGCAATATCGAGCAAGATTGAGCTGCTGCTACAGCAGCACACTGCATGGATACACAAAAATAGTCCAAGAATTGGATGAACACCTCTAGAAGGAGTAAGAAAATGAATTTTCAGGAGTAAGATTGTAGGAATTTCTCACTCATTTCCACAGGATGGACATTTCTCCAGGAAGGAATTGCCATGTATCTCAGAAAGCTTCTCCCTTGGTATTCCAGAACGAAGATGGAGGCCATCAATATTCTAACATTTCAAGATAGTATTTAATAAACAATACCTGGCATATATAATATAATAAACATAATTGACTTATGTCAATCATGACTCAAGTTATCTAAGCTGTATTAACGAAATTGGGCTCTTGGTTCGTTTTATTAAGATTTGAATATAGAACAACAACAATCCCCAAAGCCTCTAAGAAGGCTCCCGAGTCCCGACTCAGCGGGGTACCCCTGTGATAACAGATAGGTTGTTTCCGAGTTGACCCAAGATGAAGTGCAAAGCCTATCTACTACTCCAAAATAGATAAGATGTGTAGGCAGTATAAGGAGCCACTTTGTTAGAAAATTTTCTTCCTATTGAGAGTTCGTAATAATAAGATCTGCAAAAATCAAACGTTCGCTTATCCTACCTGGCTGATGAGGAATTTCAGAATCCCAGCCTTTTGTAGCTCAACTAGTGCCATATGTGTTATGCCTGGCATTGCACGATGAAATGGCAAAGATGCTTCTGGTAAGGCTTTGCCTTCCTTCTGCACTCAATTTCAAAAATATTAGACCATTTTAGTGCTGTCAATTAGTTGATATATAAAATGAAAAAGGTGGTAATAGAAATTAAGAAAGGAGGGCTCACAAGAACAGGCTTCTATTTTATTTGCAAAGAAAAGAAGATAAAGATTTGCAATTGCTTACAAAACAAACAGTATTGTCAAACTATGGGCAAAGCACTAATAAATGGCTCACTATCGAAGGATAACTAGTCTTGTTCTTTTCATTACGTCTATTTTTCTTTTTAAGTGCAGAAAATGACACCTGATAATTCAGACAACATTTCAATATAGTTCTCTAGTCAGCCAATCCCTCAAAACTTATAAGCAAATATGATGCTTACAGCAGAACTAGAAATATTTGGGTCCTCTTGGTGAAGCTTTCTTAGCACATGATTCAAATTGGGCAAACAAAGAACTGAGTAAATCAAGAATTCTAACTTGAAGTGTCCAGATTCCCTTCGGACCACGAAAGTCTGGAATGCCACATGAAGTTGAAATTCCTGCTCCCGTAAACACAACTAAATGCTTACTCTGGTGAATTAAAAAGATAAAAGGAATGATTAAGAGAGACGTTTTAGAAAGAAAAAAAAATGACAATAATGTTACTATAGTAATGATATGAACCATCATCAATGCAAACCTTCTGTATCATCCTGGCAAGTAGTTCAATCTGCAGTTAAGAAGAGACAAATGCATATGCCATTAGCATTCATTTATATTGGTGAAATGCAGTAATGTGGCGAAAACAAACCAATATCATTAGGTTCAATTCGATATGCAACATTAGATTAACATCATACAATGGAGCTTTCTTAATATATTGGCTAAATATCTTGTTAAGATGTGGTGAACTGTATTCTTAATGTCATTGGTCGAGAAAAAAAGGAAAGCTATTGATAACTTCACGCTACAGAACTATCACTGCGGTAATTTCAAACATAAACACGATTCAAAAACCAAATGCTATATATACTGTCAAGTTACTATTTAGTCTCACTCAGGCAGGCATGCGAGTGCAAGCTTTGCCTTCTCTTGCTCACTGATCGTGGTCTCTACAACAAAGGGGTGGTCCTTTTCTTTTAAGGAGCCCTTGAAAATGTGAACTACAAACTATCAAAGAGATAACTGAACAACACTTCCTGATGTCTAATTACAAAACCAGCGAGAGGTTCCTCACACTTCTTTGATCAGCAGGAGAGCATGAGAAATACAATCCTAAATAGAAATAAGCGAGAACTTGAGAAATGAAATCCTATCTGAAGAAAGAAAAGTACATTCAAGATACTTATTTTACTAACTTCTATACTTTCCAGCTACTAAACAACCCGCTATCGTTAGCGTACGTTAGCGTATTCATTTATATATGCTACAAATCCGAAGCAAAGACGTCTCTACTTGGGGTAAACTAACAAATACCGTCTTACTGGTGAGTGTGAGATTGCACATTAAGAATTTAACTAAAACGAAAGTCTCCAAGAAACATAGTATGATGATCCAACGTCAACCTAAGCGAAAACTTTACGATCTGCATAAGCTTCCAAAGAGTGATAACATGCTTTCCCTATATCATTGTTTAATTCTACATTTTGGTGATCTAACCCATTATAACTCCTACAATAGTTTTTTCATTTCCCCATCAACATAGCCAAATCAACCTTTCATCAATAAACCACAAGAAATCTTGGAGATAAACAGTATCAACCCAACCAACATGCACTCATTTCTGCCAAACAACAATTAACAAAATCCCACTAGTATTTCTACCAAACAATTATTCCAACCCAAGTAACAATCGATATAACTTCTACTACACATAAATGGCAGTTCCGAAATCAGATCTTTTTGAAAACACAACAATGCAGCAAAACTATAACATACAATTAAAAAGAAATTTAGAATCCCTCTACTTACATATGCTGCATAAAGCATCAAGTATATACTCCAATCAAGAAGAACATTTTACTCTTAAAGATTGAATTTTTAAGTTTCCACACAAAATCAATAGCAAACAGATAAAAAATATAAAATAGGAAATCATTTTTGGAAGAATCCCTCTACTGACATAGGTTGCTCAAAGCATTAAGTATATACTCCAATCAAAAACAACATTGGAGCTTGGAAGATTCAATTTTGATGCTTGCCCACATAATCAATATAAACAGCTATAAATACATAAAAATGGAAAAACAATTCAGAGAAAAGGGTAAAAGAAATTGGTAGTTATTATCTTACTTTTTGGTGCAAAATATGAGGTGGGTCAAGAATTTCAACCATTCCAACTTTGCCAACATCTTCGATGTATGAAAGCTTTTCTGCATACCCTAAAGACATTGTTGAGTTCTTTAGCAGTCTTGATTCTGAAGAGGATGATGATCAACAACGATCCCTAAGGTTTTGCTCAAATAGACAATACTTTTGGTTTTCTAGGCACCAACATGAACATTCTCCATGTCGAGTTACAATATTGCCTTTATAGAGTAATTTATTTTTATTTATTTTTTGTGGATTAATGATTTCAAAAATTCTCGAATCTAGAAGGTAGTTTCAACTAAATAAGACTCACGTCTAACTCGTTTGTAGGATTTAAGAAATTGTATGTTTATATTGTATTTTTAAGAAACAAAATTTATGTTGATAGCAACGATTAACCGTTTTCTCGAAACAATTGATTATTTACTGTTAAAAGTTAATTAATTGGATCCCAAACCTCCCTGTTTCGACCAATAATCTTCAATACAAAAGATCCTGCAATCTGCCCCTTCAGGAAATGGTATGTGAACTTCTGCATGAAGAAGAATACTGGAATTTGACTAAATTCAAAAATATATTTTCAAACCATATTGTTTCCAAAATCATTGATATCATCCCCTCAAAGAATTGATAGATGGACTATGAATTTGAACACTACAAATACCAAGTAAATTTATAACAACATACAAAATCAATATGAAACCGATATTATTAAGCAGACTACCTCAAAATAACAAACAAAAACTGGAAAAAAAATTTGGTCTCTTCCTCATAAAATCAAAATTTTCATTTGGAGGCTCCTCCTTAATAGGCTTCCTACTAGAAATCTAATCTCTCAAAAGACAAACACTGTCATTAAGACAAAATGTCCCTTTTTGTTTTAATCCCATGAAAACTCATAATCATATTTTCTTCCACTGTCCACATGCTACCTTTCAATGGAATACAAATCAGTTTTACAATATTCATTATTTCAGAGACATCTCAGACTTCATTATTCATTTCATGAATAAGAAACATGAGATGGACACATTCATTAAAGTTGGTAGTATTCTTTGGACTATCTGCCTCACAAAGAATGATCTTATTTTCAACAATAAAGCTCCCGATCCTCATACTTTCAGTTTCAAATCTCAGAATTTCTTTTTATCTTGAAAACCAGCACTCCTCAACAAAACCAGACCTCTCAATAGGACTGGTTCGGAGGGCATTGAAAGATTTCAAGATTCTGCTACTGTTTTTTACAAAAGACATCTTATTCACACTTCTAGAGATGCATTGGATTGCAACAAAAGAGACACCAAAATTTGTATGGGATTATCTAATGGAGACTCCCCAATCTGGAAAATCAGTTTTTCCCACAAGGGGAATCACTCAATTTTATTGGGAAATTCTTTACTCTTGACTCGGAGTTAAAGGAAATTGACTTGGAATGCTTCCTTAGAGCTATTATTACAGGATTTCTTTTAATCAAAGATGTCAAGAATCACTCGGTGTATATTGTTACTGATGCTTTCTTTTCTCAGGTTGGGAGTAAGAACTTTATGAGACTCAAGAGTAGCAAGTAATGGGATTTGATTACGCAAAGTGCATTGGACTTTTGTTGCAAAACATTTTGGTACCCCACGAAAGTTGGATGTTTTTTAAATCTTCTAGAAGAAACTATTGCAGAATTTAATGAAGATTATAATCATTTAAATTTTCTGGCTACTAGTTATTTCAATTATGAAACTCATAATGTAAACTCTATTGATTGATGTGAAATGTATGATCTATATAAAAAAGAGTTAATTAAGTAATAAATTAAGTAATTTTCGTCCTTTAACATGCATTAGCTAAAAACGAATATACCTTAAAAATGAAAAGTTAAACATTGTATTGAAAAAATCGATAATAATTAAAATATTATTACTACAAAATAAAAATAAGCATACTTTAAACAATTTAAATTTTTGGTAGTTAAAAGAGCAAATAAGATAAAGAAAAAATTAACCAACCCTCAAAAACCCTATCCACATGATACTCAATACAAAATGTATCCAAATTAATAGTAATCATTTCTTATTATTAAATTAGGTCAATAGTGAAGATATTTGATTTTAAATATAATATTATCTCATTCTAAAACTCTCAAACTATTGATACTTGACTCTTATTGACTACCAAAATTTATAAATTTTTGAGACTCAATTAAAACATATTATTTTGATTTGATTTAAATTAACATATTATTAGTAAACTATATTAGAAGAGATAATTTTTAGTCTAGTAGTTCATTCATCAATATATATCATATACAAAATTAAGATAATATTTGAAAATGCTTTAACCATTAATAAAAACTTATTTATCCTTTTTATGGAAGATGTATTACTTTATAATTACTATTTCAATAGCTATATAATATATATATATATATATATATATATATATTCAACTATCTCACTATAAGAAATAGTAATTATTTTAGTCACAACAAATTTAACTACTTGCACATACAAATTAAAAAATTGAACCAATATAATTATGTAAAATGTGTGATAAAAAGGTTGGTTAATCTAACTGTCCATAAAAATATAGGAGTATTGAAATCAAAAGTAGAAAGAGTGGACGTAGCATGATTATCTTAAAATATAAAACAAATCATCAATTGATACGACATTTTCATTTTCATGATTAGTTTAAGTGATCTTATTTTTGTATTTTCAATTCATTTTAATTTGTATATTTATTTGTTTCGAAGTTTTGACCACATGTTATTATTTATTTATCATTCTATTGAATAGAAAAGTGATATCCTCAAATTTATATTTAAAAACGATTTTGTAATATTTAATTATTAAAAATATCCATGTCTGAAGTTGGCATAAATAAAAGGTTAATTAAAAATAATTGAAGAAATTATATTAGGGCCCAAAAGTTTGGACGTTGGTCCGTTACCTATCATGGACCGATCTCAAGACCTCTGGTCCAGTGAGTGAGGCTGTGATCAACTACTAATACTTTTGACTTTTGAGTTGAGTTTTGAGTTTGACTTTTGGCTTACACCAATACAATACACCATTTCTCTAGTTAATTTATAGTTTGAACAATTATGTTATCTATATTTTGCTAGTCAAATCCCAAACAATATCACCTAATAATTTTATCATTAAGTAAATTTTATTTGATGTTTATGTGATGCATATATGTGGTATAGAATATAACGAGTCCTTATATTCGAGAAACATTCCTGAACTTGTTCTCGTTCACTCGAATGATGTGAACGATCTGAGGGGAATCAGGATAAATGACAACATATTAGCCTAATTGAATGGCAACATTAAAATTAGCCTATTTAATAGTAGTATAAATAGAATGGAGTAGTTGAGCTTTTGGGAAGGGACCCACATTTTTGTAGCACCATTCAAAATGTGACACACATACAATCATACGACTATAAAATTCCACACTTCATATTCATTTTCATAATCATCATTCATCAACATCAAAATCAACACTTGACTAAAGTCCATCATTATTAACCACTTAACCACCCACCTATCTACCAGACCTTCCAGCTCCGGGACCATGTGGTCCGCGTCCGACATAACCGGGACCATTTTTGTCGAGTAACACGATACCCGCTCGACCATAACCGCCCTCTCCTTCAGCGGAGCCACCATACACGTGTCCTCGACGATCCTCTGCAGCACCAATACCAGCCATGGCAGTCTTCTCGCCTTCAATATCCCTAAACCTCTGCAAATAAACCTTTAAAGGCTCAACATATTCTTCAAACCCAAGCGTAGTCATTGCCCACAAAAGATCATCTCCATTGATTGTCTTCCTCTTCTCCCTTCTGCACTTGTCTGATGCCTCGCCAGTTATGAAGCTTATGAACTCAGAAACACATTCTTGAACTGTTTCTTTAGCGTCTTTCGATATCTTCCCGTTAGCAGGCAATGCTTTCTTCATGATCCTGCCAACATTTGCTATTGGAAGAAACCTGTCTTGCTCTCTTGGAGAACTTTCTTGATTGTTGCTTCTATGGTTTCCTCCACTATCATCATCAGATAATTCTGCCATACTACAAATCAAAACCTTCTGTTTGAGCTAAAAGGGTGCCCAAATACAGAGTTTCAAATACCTTTTTTTGTGTTTGTGTATATATATATTACATGAACGAATAAAATGTTGCAAGGATAAAGATGGAGGATGCTGGGGGTAAGGGGGGGGGGGGGGGTTCTATCAGTCTATCACAATGAAGCTCTTATAAAATAGTTGGACATAGAGAGACCATTAATACTTACTCCGTACTAAATGATTAGTACATTTTGACTTTACATGGTTAAATTTTAAGAACTTTGATAACTAATTCTCATTAACCAATAAAAAATAATATAGTCATATGATATCTTCTAAGATTCGTCTTAATATATATTTTTGAACTATCAACTTTTTCTAATTTTTTTACATGTAAAATATGAGATATTTATATTTGAAATCGTGTCTTGTTAACTATAAAAATCAAAATGTATCAATCATTTAGGGATAGATGGAATACTATTTGTGGGACATATAACAGAGGGAAATGGAATATTATACCACTAAAAACTAAAAAGTACAAAGAGAAGAGTGAAATGAAAGGACTAGAAGTGAAATTGTGGAGTACTAGTTAGGATTTTTTACATGAGGGTGGTAGTTTTTTCATTAGTGCTATAGAAAGAGGGGCATATTTTCACGACACCAATGTATGTTTCGCAGAGTAAATGTTTTTAGTATAATAATAATAATGAATGCGTTGATTTTATGAATAAACTTGAGCCATGAAAATAGTTTCTACATATATAGTTTGGACGAAATTTTTATATACAAGTGTTCAAATATTCTACAAGGACTTGGAGGACTAGGATATATTATTAAATCGGACACTATAAATTCAAGATCTTTTACTTTGGCTCAACTAACGTTCAACTAAGGACTTGATCGTATGCAAATTGAAAAGTGTTCTTGAAAAAGAAAAGAATACTAACAAATTTTTATTCATCACACTTGATGAAGAATGAAACTAAGACGGAAATAATTATTTTCTCCGTCCCTAAATGATTGGTACATTTTGATTTTCCATGGTCAAACTTTACAAAATTTGATCAACAATTCTCATTAAACAATAGGAAATAATATAGTCGTATATGATCTTGTTAAATTCGTCTCAATATATATTTTTAAAATATCAAGTTCTTATAATTTTTTCATATATAGAATAGGAAATATTTATGTTTAAAATCGTGTTTTGTTGACCATGAAAAGTCAAAATGTACCAATCATTTAGGGATGGAGGGAGTAATAAAGATAAAAGATTATTGGTCGTGTGTAGGATATATATTAAGGGAAAAAGAAAAGAGAATTTAGGTTTTAAAAGTTTTAAGAGGGAAAGTACTTTCCATAGCAATGTAAAGCTTTTTCATATATAAAAATAGGATAAATGTATGTACAATATTAATCTTTCATATAAATAGGTTAATTTAGAATATTTTAGCTCATTATTTTAATTACAATCTCTTCCCTCATAATTTTTTATAGATAAATCCTAACTCCTATATGAAGATGGAATTATTAATGCACCGAAACCGAACTCGTCCAAATATAGAAAAAAATGAAGATATCACCTTATGAAAATTTGGGAGAGTTCGAGTCTTTGGAAAAAAAATTAAAATTAGGTTGTTATGAGAATAATTCTATTTTTTTATATGAAGGATAAAATGTCATAATTAATGTAAGAGAGTTTTGAATAATTGGTGTATAAAATATTTCCCTTTGAGAGATACAATTATTCCATGCGAATAATGTTATTATTATAAGTCAAGGTTAATAATTACATTCCATTATTTCACACTTTATTTTGGAATTCATAGTAAAAATTTGATGAAAATTAATATATGTACGTATGAAATGACATTGATCAAAATGTGAAGCCTAGCTAGGTGAGTCATTAGGTAAAGTCAAATAATGATGTCTATACGTGATTGGTTGAATAACGTTGTTTAGTGGTAAATTAGAAAATGATGAACTCATGTGAGGCAGCCGATTAGATAGATAGAGCATCTAGTACGTGGTCGGCTGTGGGTGGCTGCGTTTTTTATTTTATCATGCAAACCCTACCAATCACAATTGTTCTAATAATGTATTAGGGGACCTTAGACTTAGAGGTGACTCATTTTCCATTTATCTTTTAATATTAACAAATTAAGTATTTATTGGTGATGCAAGGGTGGTAATTCGGGGGGGGGGAAATTAAGTATTCTTATAAATAGTTTATGTAAAGGGTCGGTCCTTTCTCATGGCGGGACGTAGTCGCATTAGGGGAATGTCATTACATTAATACTAACTTGGATGATCATTTGTGTAACAAAACTGTACTTCAAGAATTACGACATGAATTGAGTATGTGGGGATCAAGTGTCAAACTAATTAAATTTCATTACACTAAATTAATGTTTCTTTGTTATTGTCACAACTTACTTAGAACCAATACATTATTGTAAAAAATAATCGAATGGTTTAACGGTTGAGCTAACACTCTTAATCTATGAAGTTAAGTGTTTGAACTTCATTCTATAAGAAGGGGTTGAAAATCATCCAAATAAACTCTCAAAGATTAAGATGTAAGTCGACCAAGATAATTAGATTATTTGGGTTAATAATATAATAATCAATGTCCAAGACTCTAATGATTCTTTCTTTCTTGAGTTATCATGTTGGTAAATTAAGGTCAACAAGCATATACTATAATAAAATTGATGGTAATATTTTAATGAATGAGATGACTTGATGGATGGATTAATTGACAATTAAGAAAGATAATTACTATAAAAATGGAATGAAACTATTTAAATTAACCATGATTTGTTAATGGGTCTTAAAATATGCATTTTTTATTATTCACCCAAAGGGCACATTTTAAAAAAACCGTTATTAAAAACTCGGATCTACTATCCTTTAATTCTTTCATATGAAGTGTTGTAGTAATAAATTAGTAAGAAATAAGCACAATTAAATGAATCTATGACATTTAACGTCAGGGAATTGTAAGGTTAAACCAGGGGAGCCGGGTTTGGATCGTGGACCCACATTGTTAATCAAAAGGGTTTGAGATTTGATTATTTCAAACATTCAAACTCTCAACGGTCACATCTTCTCATCAAACACTTGAAAAAAACGTCTCTTTTCATCATTTTGAATCTCATATCTATCTCTCATCTCTCATCTATTCTCAAGCTCTTTGCTTTTCTCTCAAATTCTTCATTTGTTTATACTGTTACTTCATTTTGCACAATATTTTTAGGACAAAAGAAAGCTAAAATGGCAGAAAATAGATATTTGGGAAACATTACAACCTCTTCAATCAAGAACTTTTTCCCAAAATCATTATCAGCTTCGCAAAAATTCAACAAAAAATCCAAATTCAATAGTGAAAATGTGGCACCACCGAACCCTAATATCCAGACAAGGGATCCTCCTTTGTCACCTTCCACTTCTTTACTAAAAAAATCACCACTAAAGATTGCTTCTTTTGCTAAAGAAGTTACGAAATATGAGGCAGAAAAAGTGAAAGAGTCCTTGGAATCGGATCCACCTGTTAAGGTTAGTGATAAAAAAGATTATTTTTTTTAGTTTTGATTTTGGGGTTTGAAAAATCCTAAAGGTGGATTCTTTTTTGAATGGGTTGTGTGATTTTATACTTTATTTCAAAAAACAATTAGTTCTTAGTTTTGAAATTTTGTAAATTGGATATTTGTGTGAATTGTGAAAAAGATCGGTCCTTCAGTTTTGATTTCGTGGTTTGAAAAACACTAAAGGATGAAGCTCTTTTAAAATGGGTTTTGTGATTTTGTACTTTATTTCAAAAAGATGATCTATTTTTTAGTTTTAATTTTTTTGAAATTGAATATTTGTGTATATGTAACTGGGAGATCTTTTTATAATGGGGGGGGGGGGGATGGGGTGTATATTTGATGATTATAATGTTGTTATTTGAAAAATGGGCAGGTGGTAGTGAGGATAAGACCTGCTAGTGGTGGTGACCGCACAGTGAGGAAAGTTGCTGATGATGTTATTTCTGTTGGAGACAGGAAATTTGCTTTTGATTCTATTTTCGATTTGAATTCGACTCAGGTACGAGATTGATAATTATTTTATTGATTTAGTGTGATTTTTTATAGTAAGTTAGTTTTCTAATTTGCCAAAATTGTGAGCTGAAACCAACTTAATTAAGCTCATTTCACATATATGAACTCGTTCTTTTTTTTGTTGTTGTCATTTATGGTAATTGTATTAGTATGATTGGGTGGTAACGGTGATCTGCATTCATTTGTATAAATTGGTATATTTAGGATGATGTCTTTCAAGAACTTGGCGTGCCATTGGTCAAGAATGCCTTGGCCGGGTATAATACATCGATTATGGCTTATGGGCAGGTACTTGGTGCATTCATATATTTTGTTTCTACTTCTTTCTTCATATGCTTTATGAGGGTGATTATGGATTTATTTGAGCTAAGTGAGAGTGTTTTTGATAGAGTGGAAGCGGAAAATCGTTTACAATGTGGGGACCTCAAAGCGCAATGGTGGACGGTCCATCAGAGGATGGTCCTCAGGGCATCGCTCCTCGCGTGTTCCAGTCTCTCTTTGCTGACATTCAAAGAGAAAAAGAGAATTCTGAAGGCAGACAGATTAACTACCAGTTTCGTTGTTCTTTCCTTGAGGTAACTGAATGTTTCTTATTAGTGGACAACCTATTTGCCGTTGGTTTATTCGAATGATGATTTGTATATTGATATGTGTACAGATATACAATGATCAAATTGGGGATTTACTTGATCCTACACAGAGGAACTTAGAGGTAGAGAGTCTTCTTTGAATATAAATATATGTTTTGTTGAGTCATATTCCTTGCTTGGAGTGTCTGTCGATAGTTTAGTTACAATTGATCTTATATGAACTTTTTCAGATAAAGGATGATGCGAAAACTGGGTTTTATATTGAGAACTTGAGCGAGGAATATGTTAGTTGCTACGAAGATGTTACCCAAATTATGATAAAGGTATATACTATAGTGGATTTATTATTGTTCCGAAGCTAAAAAATGAGATTTTAATTATTTTTTATACTTCTATGTGTTCAACTTCCTATCTTGCATACAGGGACTCTCTAGTAGGAAAGTTGGGGCAACAAGCAATAACTCCAAGAGTTCTAGATCGCATATTGTTTTTACTTGTATGATTGAGTCATGGTGCAAGGTAACTATTATCATCTCTGACCTGTGTGTATGTTGTTGTATGTGTCTACATTCTATAAGTTTAATGTCGAACTGATGAGACTTGAAGTCCTTTTCCATATATTCATCTCATATGCATTGGTACAGGAATCTTCATCAAAATGTTTCGGCAGCTCAAGAACAAGTAGGATTAGCCTCATTGACCTTGCTGGCTTTGAGAAGAATATGGTAGACGATGCTGGAAAACATTCTACGAAGGAAAGAAAGTTTGTGAAGAAGTCCACTTCACAACTTGGGTATGTCTGCACAATTACTCATAATGGTGCCAATATAATACATTGACTTTATATCAAGTATCTGCTGTTTCTTTAGATTATGTATGTTGTTGCTTTTGATTATGCATGTTATTTGTTTCCTAAATTGTAAATGTTGTGACCTTTTAACAAGATACGTAGTAATATTAAAGTAGTTCGATTCCTGAAAAGATAGAAATTTCCTATCTGGATTTTTAATTGATTGCTTCGCCAACTTCTCGTCAGTTGCTAACTATGTTCCTGTTATGGTACAGGCATCTGGTGAATCTCCTTGTGAACAGAAATGAAAACGATGACCCTAACACAGTTCCATACAGAAATTCCTGTTTGACTCATCTATTGAAACAATCACTTGGAGGCAATGCAAAGCTCTCCGTGATATGCTCGATCTCCTCAAGCAACAAGTAATTATAGATCTTTACTTCATTTTTCGATTTCTTTTGCTTCCTTCACTAGAGAAGATATATGTTTTGAGTTCATTGAACAATGTTCAAGACATTTTTTCCCCCTTTTAGCTTTGCTAAGATGGAAAAGGCTTAAATTTGACTTGTCCTAATGCCAGATGTATTGGAGAAACAGTCAGCACCCTCAGATTTGGACAGAGAGTAAAGGTAGTCCAAAATAAGCCCATGATAAACCAAATTACGGAAGATGATGTTAATGATTTGAGTGATCGAATTCGCCAGCTGAAGGTAATTAGTGAGGGTATTTCTTAAAATAAAGCTTAAAACTGACTTCATTGACTTCAACATTATTTGGTTCTTGCAGGAAGAACTTATAAGAGAAAAGTCAAGTTCTGCCAATACCACTGGAAATGTCTTAAGTTATTCAAGATCACGAAGCGCTCGTGAAAGCTTTAATCAGTTGACACTAAGTATAAACCGTTCATTGTTATTGCCCCGCATAGAGAATGAGCCAGAAAAGGAGGTGCAAATCAATGAGCATGATGTAAAAGAGTTGCACGCTCAGATTGAGAAGCTGCAAGGTGCAAGTGAAGAGGACGTGAAAGAGACTTCCTCAAGGAACAGAGATAGTACACGTTTTTTCTCTGCTGAGGGTTGCGATGGGACGGACATAACTTGTGAACAATACATGAGTTGTTCGGATATTAGTGAAGATGATGAAGAAATCAGTTCAGAAGCAGCTCAGCCAGAACCATTGCTTAAAGAAATTCCGAATGAGGAGATATCCATTAATCATGCATCAAAGCCTAGCATCGTAATCGACTCACACCATCAGCCTTCAATTCTAGAAGAACCAATGTTGTCAGAGTCTCCCAAAATAAGAAGCACCCAAAGGAACATGGTGCTATCGTTGGATAAAGAGTCCAAGCAGGACGTGCTAGAAATATATAAAAGCAGAGAAATGTCACAGAGACCAAGTGATATCATCCGATCCTCTTTGAGATCCAGCAGAGTGTTTCCTGGTCCAACTGAGTCCTTGGCTGCAAGTCTTAACAGAGGCTTGCAGATAATTGATTATCACCAAAGGAACTCCTTGTCCGACCGCTCTTCAGTTTCCTTCTCCTTTGAGCACTTGGCTATTAAACCAAGTTCCTCAACTGACAAAGTGAATGCTTCTCTCCCAACATTAGCGGAAGAGAGAGAATCTGTGAGTGCACCATCTGCTTCATACCTATGTGTAAACTGCAAAAAAACAGAAATTTCCTCCCCTAAGGTTCAAGACAGCTTGAAGGAGAAGTGGATAGTATCAGTGAATGATGCCTCTAAGGTACATGCTGAGGCAGATCAAATACCAAATTTATACCAAGTGCCAGCCTGTTTCTATATATGTACTCATGTTGCATTGTCCTTTTAATCTTATATCAGGATGCCAATGTGGATTTGATACAGCCTACGACAAGAGAGCAAGAGCTTGAAACTCTCTGCAAGGAACAGGAGGCAAAAATTGACCAGCTTAACCAAATGGTGAGCATTCTGCTTTTGTATCATCTAAATTATATTGGTGATGGTTGCATGACCAAATTATACTGGTGTTGTATATATCCAGCTTTTGCAATACAAAAAGGAGACGGGCCACAACGGCATCATGGATTGTCATGACGATGCTCATTCTTTAGATACTAAGGTCTGATATTTTCCCGATTCACAAAGTATATTTGTATAATAAAATTTTCTTGGTGAACTTGTTTAATGAAAGTGAACGTTTTCATTTATTTATGTTTAGGTTCTTACCTGGAGCACTGGTGACAATCTTATGACCGTCTCAGAAAATGATAATCCTACTGATGAAAGGAAGTCGTTTGATGAGAATGAAAAGGTTGCTCTCCTTGGGGAAATAGAAAACCTGAAGAAGAAGTTGCGGTTCTACACTGATTCACCAGCTCGCAAGTCAATTGACAAAATCAGATCGTCTTTGTTGTCACAATCCATGCAAATGAGAAAAAGTCGTGCATTTACCCAAGGGTTGAGCGAAGAAGAGCTAGAGAAGGAAAGGGAAAAGTTGACAGAAATGGAAAGTGAGTGGATTTCATTAACCGATGAACTGAGAATCGATATTGAGTACCACCGCCAACATGCAGAACAAATGGAGATGGAACTAAGATTAGAGAAGAAGTGCACAGAGGAATTAGATGATGTTGTGAAGCGGTCTGTCCTAGCACATGCTAGAATGGTCGAGCACTACGTTGATTTGCAAGAAAGGTACAATGACCTAGCTGCAAAACACAAGTCTATTCTGGGAGGAGTAGAAGATATCAAAAGGGCTGCTGCAAGAGCAGGAACTAAAGGCTGTGGCTCTCGTTTCCAGAAGGCTATGGTAAAGGAGCTTTCAACATTACGCGTGGAAAGAGAGAGGGAAAGAGAATTGCTGAAGAAAGAAAACATAAGCCTTAAGATGCAACTAAGAGACACTGCTGATGCTGTACATGCAGCTGGTGAACTACTTGCCAGATTAAGAGAAGCTGAGGAAGCTGAAAAGATTGCGGAGGTTAGTTCAACTTACTAATGCGGCATCTTGTGGTTATTTGTTTTCAGTTCTGTGTATAATTTTTAAAATTTATCTATGCAGGAGAGATTCACGGAAATGCAGGAAGACAACGAAAGATTAAAGAAACAGATGGAGAAAGTGAAGCGAAAACACAAGATGGAGATAGCCACCATGAAACAATATCTTGGAGAGAGCAGGTTGCCAGGATCTGCCATGCAACCACTCTTCAGGGAAGACTCCGATGTTCACCACGAAACAGACTCACTACCATACGACGATGATCAAGCATGGAAGGCTGAGTTTGGTGCTATCTACCAAGAACATCTATGATTTACTTTTTATGAGAATGCAATTGCTGTTATTGAATTGTTTATTGTGTAGGGGCGGTAATGTTGGAATCCTTTGAATTCATGCTCACAGAATTCAAAAAATACAATGATTGATTCTTTTTAGATTTGGTGTGAACTTCTATAATGCAAACTCCATTTGCTATTCCTAGATTCTAATAAATGTATGTTCCTCAGCTTGAAACTTGGTTTCACCTTGGCCGCTATTAGCTTTTAGACTTTTTACGGCAACTTCTTTACAATTGGGCAAGACCACAAGACCCCTTTGTGCACATAACTTGCCCCAACAAATTCCCAACAAATTAGCTTGGGCAAATCCTCCCGTTGCAACAGCTAAGTCTTGGTAACTAAAACTGCTTTGGTTGATGCCTAGGGATATTGTTGACTGTAGAGGTGGTGGATGAGGTGGTGTTCGGGATGAGAAACTACTTGCCTAGTAGTTCATTTCGTTACTATTCAAAAAATGACTAAATTACCCCTTTAAAAAACGTGAGAGTGGGTCGTTTTGTACACAATATCCAACGCCAGTGATCGAAAACAGTCAAACCTGAAACACAGTGATCGAACGCAGAATTCTCATAAACGTGAGTGATCGATGGTGTCATTTGCCCTTTTTTATTTCTCAAACGATAGAAATTATCAGGTAATACGTTAACTTCGTTGATGTTATTTGTATAGAGGGAGGGGAGGCTACAACCGGTGGCCGATTCAGCCTGTTCCATTATTCATGGCTTGTAAACAGTAAATTCAATCGAGAACCATATAGTCTTAACATAAAATGGATAAAACTTTATTGATCCATACTTTTCGAAAGTATATTATTATATTTTATTTATAATTATAATATTTATTTTGATAAAATATAAAAATCAATGTCCATCATTATAGAATTATCGAAATTACTTTTACTATGTTGTTTATCTTCATATATATTTTTTTATACATATCTACTATCGTTTCTTGTCTTACTTTTATAAAAACTCATAAAATAATAATTTTTATATGCTTTGTATATAAAGTCATATAAAGAGGAGTTCCTTATGTTATTAATTTATTTAATTATTTACAGTTAATAAAAATAATTATTGAATATTAAAAGAAAATTAGAGTTATTATGTTAAATTGATTACATAATTGACTACATGAATAAAATAAGTCAAATGAAGAATAGAGCAATAGTCATTATTTTCATCCAATATGATTTTCTTGATAAAACTATGTGACTCTTATTATTTTCACAACTTGGGAGTTACACGAAGGATATTAAGCTAATAACTACTAAATTTATACACTTACTTTATGATCACTATAACTCATTAAATTGATTGAAAATTATGACACTTTTAATATTTTCATGATGGCAAACTTACACGAGAAAATAATATATTGTTTATTCACATAATAACCATTAATTTCTACATTTGCTTCATGATATTTATAAGTTATTAAATTCAATGGAATGTTTTGTGATATAAAATTTAAAATCATATGTACAATATAATTATATTTAAAATTACCTAATTAGATGAAATTTTCAATATTTTACAGTGAAATGTATGATTATTATATATGAGAAAATAAGTTAAAAACTCTAAGCACAATACTTTTATTTTTATTTTTAACATTAATGATATGATTAAGACATCTACTAAGGTAAAATAAGAATACAAGTTTTTAGAAACCAATATATTGTAAGTACACTTACATAGTTAGATAAATAATAATCCCATAATTAATTAAGAAAATAACGACACATTTAACCATATGACTTAGTAAATCCGAAATAAAGTAATATTATAAAATATAATAATATTTTCTTGTAAATTAGGGTTAAGGTGAATTTCGAACTCAGGACCTCTAGTCACTAGCAAGAGACTTTTCCAATAAGGCTATTCAATTAACTCAAAATATAACAATATGTTATAACTGAGCAATATAAATAGAGAAAATTTTGGTACTTTTCACAACAAATAATCTTAATTCATATATTTTAGTAAAAAACATGAAAGTTATATGACTTTTATTAATTCCACAAATTGGGAGTTACACAAAGAACATAATAGCCATTAAATTTTTACATTTACTTTATGATAATTATAATTCATTAAATTAATTAAAAGTTATGTGACTTTCACTATTTCCACAATTGAAAGTTACACAAAGAATAATAACATGTTATTTTTCACTATAAATAACTACTAATCCTATTTACATACATCAGAGAAACATACACTTGTATATATTGTCCTCAACATATCTTTTTTCATAAGACCATTTGATTTTCTTTTTTGGTGTTGAGAAACCAATCAATTGATACACAAATTTATAGTATTTTTTTTTAATCTTTTTTTTGAAGACCATTTGAGCAGTGTTATATAAGAACATTCAACAAAAATTCTGCAATGTTTGTTGCAATGATGCTCTCATTGGTAGACCACTTCACCATGATTCAAACTGTAAATCCTCATTTTAGTACTTGGTTATCCAACGAATGCCTCATCATTTGACTACGCCAATATTGGGTCAATATTCGAAACATCATAACTTTTTTTTTATTATCATAAGAGAGTAGGATGGATGGATTTGTTATAACATATTGAGATCATTTTGCTTTAGAGTTTCGTCATTTTTGTTTATATTAACATTGATCTGTACTATATATTTAATGTAGTCATGTTCGATTTTCAAGTATTAGGAATAAAGTGATATATTTAGTTTTCATCTTCGACATAGATTAGTAGAACCATCGATTTTAAGTGATAAAGTGTTATAGCACATCTTTTGAGGTAAAAAGATATGATGGTTTTTTTAAGAGCGAGTGTTCTCGAATATTTTAATTCTGCTATTAGTAGTTCATCACTTTAGACCATGTTAAACTTATGTACATATTTATTAAATTTTTTGAAGTCGAAAAATATGATGAATTTTTTTAAGAGTAAGTGTTCTCGAATATTTTAATTGTTTAGTTACTAGTTTATCACTTTTGACCATGTTAAACTTATGTACATATTTATTAAGAAAAAAATAATTAAAAATAATATTTTATTAAACTTTTTAGTCATGTGCAATAAGCATAGTAATATCTTATTTGTAGATTTAATAACAACAACGGTTTACTTCAAAACTTACTTTGGATTTCAGTGTAATAAATTGATATGTTGTTAATACAATATGTTATCACTGAAGATAATTACCAAATCAAAATGTCATTGTAGGTTAAGGACACTTTATATATCTATTATATATTAAAATATATATAACTATATATATTATTTTAAATTTATATTAAGTTAGATATTTGTTTCTTATTTTATTAGGACTAAATTAGCATTTCCAAGTAGAGTAAATTACAAAATAATATTTTAATAACTTAAAATAGTATTTGATTAATGAGAGTTACTAAATTATTTAAATCTCACACTTGTACAAGTTACATTTACATACATATTAAAGTTAGATGTCCTTTAAAAAGAATTCATACAAAGAGAAATAAAAATAGTTTGGCTTAAATATTAATTGTCAAATAAAGTCATCAATAATATCTATACTAAATGTTACATGCTATAAAATATGAAAATAACTTAAGTTTTTAATTTCATTTTTAATCACGTGCGATGCATGTCATATAATACTAGTCCAACGAAAAAGTGTTGCACTTTGGTGCAACAATTATCAACTCATTGTAATTGCTTTGGTTTAGGACTAGACGGGTGCCTACTTGCAATAGCGAAGAGAATAAGGTGGAGTGAAGCTTGTAAATTTAAGTTTTCTAGTTGTAGTTTTAACGGATTATGCTATTGCAAGTAGGCACCTGTCTGATCCTAACCCCAAGCAATTGCAATGAGTTGATAATTCATAATTGTTGCACCAAAGTGCAACACTTTTCCGTTGGATTAAGTGGTGTCAGAAGCTCTGCTCCACACTCTTGCACATCTAATATGTTACATCTCGATAGTTCTTGGATTTTTTCAGCTTGTTGAAAAAGCGATAACATAATCATTGACATGATTAAAAATATGAAAATACTGTTGGAAGAAGTCATATTTTATTTGTGAGAAAACAAAAAATGTTTGTTTTTTATTTTATTTGTGAGAATTGAAGAATATTTGTTTGTAATTGTAAGTTACACGTGAATTATGAGGCCAATTTGTAGTGTGAAAATTATCACCCGTCATGGCATCTTTTCATATGGAATTTTATATTTCAAATATGATGTCTACTTTCAAATCTTCTTTAATCACACAAAAGATTGTATTGTTATTCAACTTATCAACTCCTAAAAGAATTAATAATAAAGTTCTAAATTATCACCCCTCATCGCATCTTCTTATATTAAATTTTATATTTCAAATATGGTGTCTAGTTTCAAACCTTCTTTAATTGCACAAAAGATTGTATTATTATTCAACTTATTCTCCTAAAAGAATTAATAAGAAAGTTCTAAATTTATATTACTATTATGTAGTGTATTTAGTTATCATGATCTCTACACTTTACCGTTTTAAAGTTGACTGGTGCGTATTGTTAAGAGTCTATGAGGTTCCACTCTAAAACCGCACATCTCCCCCTCACGTGTAACTCAATCATCGCCGGAACTTTCATCGCCGGTATTAACTGCCAGAAACAACATCGGCGGGTTACACGTGCCTCAATAACTCGGGCCTGGCTCTGATACCATGTTAAGATTCTATGAGGTTCCACTCTAAAACCAATTGGCAATAGAGGGAGTAGCCCAAGTTCTTATATATTAACCCGGGAGGACATCGACTTTCGATGTGGGATGTGCATCTTAACACGTATATATATTTGGAACTGAATTGAACATATTATTGATATTTGACTTGAATTATTATAAGAAGGTCTTTGGTTCAACTATTTTTAATTTCTGTATTTGTTAATTACTTGTAATTCTCATAATCATTTTACGAAAGAGAAAAGAATTTGGTTAAGTATAGTCTTACGTTTATGTTCAACAACTTATAATAAAATCGTGAATTATACGAAACAGATTTTCTTTTCTTTTTGATTCATAAAAATGAAAATATTGGGGCAAGATGAGTCGGTATATATATTGGCTTGAATTTGTTATACACTTATTATACCATCACTTGTTGTAAACTATTTAGATCAATTATTGGTTGTGTAATTCTCTTCTAGTCATTTTTGTTTTTTTAATTTTCTGATTATATCGGTACGATGGTAGTATATAAAAGGGAAATGATTATGTGAAATTGGAGTTTTAATTTAGCCGTCAAGGATACCGGTATAGTTTAATGATAAAATGCAAGGTGATCAAATAGAAATACTAAGGAATCAATTATTACTAAATTATATCTTTTTAATTTATAATTCATCTAATCAAGGAACCTCCTCTTAAAAAAATTCTACAGTGTTGTAAATATAAATATTGGTCAAGTAAGCTATTTACATTCTAAGAGCCTGTTTGTTAAAACTGAATGTCTGAATCTGAAGTCTGACAACAAGTGATTGAAAACTGAATGTCTGAATCTGAATGATAACTGAATTTGAATAATGAAATATTTAAGTGTTTGATAACAGTTCACAGAAAAAAATTTAATTTAAGTCGAATTGCCTAAAAGTTTCTCCACCTGAAAGTTCATTCATCTATATCTATATCTATCGATCTATCTATCTATCTAGAAATAAAATTTAAATTTGATTTAAAATTTATTTGGATTAACACAGCAAAAACCTAAAATATGAAAAATTGACGATAAAAAGTATAAGATTGTTAGCATAGGTATTTATTACTAGCCGCCGGGTGCACAGTCAATACCTATGCTAACAATCTTATACTTTTTATCGTCAATTTTTCATATTTTAGGTTTTTGCTGTGTTAATCCAAATAAATTTTAAATCAAATTTAAATTTTATTTCTGGTTAACAGTTAAGTACTAACGGGTGTTATAACTAATTATGAGGTATCGATTATATTTTGAATTTTACTATAATAATTTATTGTAAAAAAGAACATACTTTAGTAGTTTACTATTTCCATTCATTTTTACTTGATATAATTATAATGATTGAATCTTTACTAACATAAAGTACATAATAAATTACTGACATGTAGTAAGGTCAATGCCTGTATTTCCATCTCCCACTCTATCTAAATGCTCATCTACATCCGAGTCACCGTTTACTAGATACACATATATGAAATCATATTCTTTTTCAATAATAAAACATATCTTTTCAATTAGATAGAAATTATTTAAAGCAATTCACGTTGACTCTCTTGCATTTCATGCCTCCTCAGATATTGACATGCATTCCGATATTCCATTATAGAACTTGGACCACGGTGAACGCCTAAGTTTACACGCCTATTATTTAAGTATTCTCGATATCGCCTTCTTTGCTCCCTTTGGACATCATGCAGGCTGATAGAATTATTGTTTGGATTGGCAGTTGAACTTTTCACTATTATTCGCGTCTAAAATATTTTTTCTATTACGGGCACCTGAACTTTTCTCAATTTTTCTTTTCAAAAAAAATAATATTATCAATAGGACTAACTTGCCCGCGGGTTAAGGATTATTTTGAAGTCAAAATGCTGAAAAGTGTGAACACGAAAGTTTAGGTGCCAAAAATCCAGTTCAGGTGTATATTTGAAAGGTTAGAGAGTACAAGTTTCTATTTGAAATGATTATGTTAGTTCAGGTGCCTGTATGAAAGAAAAAAAAAGCCTTATTAAAACTTAAAGTCTGTCAATGGTAACATGAAAATCCCCAAAATGACCAGTTCGAGTAGTTTAGGGAGCAAGTAGACCGATTTAAACTCATGTAGCAAACTGACCAGTTTAGGGGGCAAGAAGAATTTAAGCCTTTATATAATATAAAATGGAGAAATTAGAAGTTATTTTTAAAGTCTCATGATATCCTTAATTATAAAAAAAAAAATCAATATAATTATTTTATATTATCACATATATTTACCTTCAAATATATTTACCGTCATTCTTTGAAAATGATCCTGTTAAGATCATATATTACTCCCTTTGTTTTTTTAACCTATTGTTTGGGCTACAATTCTTGTATTTTTTAACATAGTGTTTACTATTTTCAATGTGCATTTTCCCTATATATCCTATTTTATCCTTCTTAATAAAGTAGTATGCTTTATTGACTTCCCAACTTTCAGATTATTAGTTGATAGCTTTAGGGGAAACCAATATAATTAAATAGGGATAGAAGGGTAATATTTTCATGTCCTTAAGAAAGTAGATTGTTGTCAATCAATATGTTAAAAAACAGAGGGAGTTCCGTTTCGATTTGTTTGATTGTTTGGGGAAAAAGTACTTTATTAAGGATTGGTGCAAGATTACTAATATGTCCTCAAATAAAGGTGTTGGAGTGTTACTTTATTAGGAACACAAAATACTTTATAGGGGCAAAAAGAAGAAAATATGCTTAAAAGTTCATTGGAAATCAAAACAATCAAACTTTTTGAAACATGACAAATTTCTAAACAATCAAACATATTGAAATGGAGGGAGTATTATGTAAATACTACTCCCTCCGTCCAAAAATAGTTGACGTTTTGACACTATTTTTTTGTCCAAAATAGTTGACGTTTTAAAAATTTTACTTTTACATTCTCAATGAAATTTTTGACTACTTATTCTATTAAAATTAGCAACCAACCAATGATATGATTCTAATTAATTGTATTTCTATTTTTTCAATGTACTTTTTGACTACTTTTAATTTTTCTTAATTTATGTGAAAATTGTTAGAACGTCAACCATTTTGGGACGGATGGAATATTACATAAAAATGTTATATTCATGTATTACTTTATATCATGCACATGTATTTGTATAGTACATAAAATATTACTAAGTTTATGTAAAAATTAATCAAAAAAATATAATATAAGTATGATGAACGAATTCATACGGATTGAACTGATCCACAAACATTTAGTAACAATAATAAATAACACTCTCGCTGCAAAATGACTAAGATACCCGTTTTTCCTCAACACAATCATCTTCTTCCCTTCTTCTCCGAAACACCATTACTACCATCAATTTATTAATTTTCCATCATCATCAACTGCAACCGCCACCATCAAACCACCATCCCTCCCCTGAATCTACCCCCTCAATCTTCCCTATTGCCTATTAATTGATGGTAATGAACTAATGATGATACTGGTAGCAATAGTTTGCGAAGGACGGAGGGCAGCGGGGGTGGGGGGGGGGGGGGGGGGGGGGTTGTTTATGGAAATAATTTAGTCATTTCACTGGATGTTATATAAGCAAATTTAAAAACAAAAATATTATTTTCCTCCTTTCTAAAGTTGATCAAGTTTTTTCAAATATATGATTGAGCAATTGTTTAGACAAATGGAATGGTTCTCAAATTTAATAAAATTGTTGAGATAATGGAAGATAATTGAACTATTAAGAAAACTAAAGTTGCATTAAACACAGTCGTAGGCTCATATAGCCATCACAAAGCGAACACAAAAAGAAAATTGAACATATATGAGTTTCTATCACAAAACACATTCAAATCATGATGACCATGCCTCAAGAGGAGATGGCGTTTATGATCTCATGGTCAATACTTTTATTACAAAAATTATGCAGCAGCACTCTTTCCCTTCTTCCTCTGGATCTTCTTCATGTAGAACTCGAGCTCCTTACCCTCCAAGATATACCTAGAATGAATATCCGCCAACAAGTTAGAGATATGCGTCTAACCAACGAATTGCAGAAGATTAATCAGTGCAAAACAATAAAATGTTAGTTGGTTAGAGTGCAGGGTGAAACATTTACCCATCAGCACGGCCACACTGGCCAGGTCGTGAAGTGATGGCAGCTAATAAACGACCACTTGCGAATTGCTCCTCGACATGAGAATCAATTGTCCTATCCTTTTGACGCTTCTCAATCTTTCTTTGGACATGGTTGCTCTTCTTTGCTTCTTCAGTAGCGGCAGCCTCAGTTTCCTGGTTGACCACAAATAAACCGTAAGTATCTCACTCATAAGTAATTTGAAATTGCCTAGTCATCAATGAAGGGAGAATAATTAGAAGTTTTGATGCTTCATTGTGAGTATTTAACAAATAATACTTGAAATAGAGTATAAATTAGTATGCCGATTAGGAAAACTGCAAAAAGAAATGTCTCACCTCTCCCTCTTTCTTCCCAGTAGCTGCCTTCTTCTTACGGCCAATATCAACTCCATAGTGCTGCGTGTACCATTGTTTAAATGGACCAGCATCAACTTGAACAATAGCACTCTTCACCAAAGTTTTGGTCCTAACCAACTCATTGTTTGATGCATTGTAAACCACATCAAGTATACGAGTCTTCCTGGTCGTAGCCTCACTTCCCCAAGAGTAGTTACCAGTGTCCAACCTCAAAGCACGCCATTTGACATTTCCACCTCGAACTCTAATCCTCCTAACTGTTTTCTCATTTGGGACCAGCTTTGTGTTTCCTGGCTGCCTCCCGAGCTCGTACCTGGATAAAGAAACAGAATTATAAAAAACTGTACCCAAATGAAAAAAATACTATAGCCACAACTAATAACAAATCATAATTCATGACTACAATAAAGCTCTGACCTGACAAAATGACAGAACTTCGTACCAAAATCAAAATCATAAAACAGTAAAGCTCTATAGCCAGAACAATAATTCTAAATTAATGATACATGACAAAATTGGAACAGTGGTAGGTGCTGCTAATCTACATCGCCCCCTCGGACTGGGGTGGACCGAGGAGTGTTGAACTGCTACCATATATTTGGATTCACGAACGAAAATGCTAACATACAAGATCTCTCTCACAAACACTCTGAGGCAACACATACATATATATGCGAGAATCACAACACAATAGATAAACAAATACATCATCATCAAACATAAGATAGAGTTACACATATTCAAAAAAAGCAATCACATACAACTACTCCATCTCAATTGCCAATCCTCGGGATACTAAGATTTTCGAGCTAGCAAAGCTATACATAAGTTTAATCCTGGTCAAATTTACTTTCTAATCCACAAAAATCTCACAATAAATTGATCAGATCAAATTATTAATACATATCACAATAATAAATCTACCACTCATATCAAAACACAAAAACTGAAAGAACATTAAAAAACAATATGATATAAAAAAAAGTAGTTACTTTCGCTTCTTCCTCCATGACTTCTTCTTTCCACCAGTTGCACGGCGTTTGTGCATAGAATCACGAGAGATACCTAATCACAATTATAATGTATCATTATCTTCAATAAATATAAAATAATTTTACAAGTTGTAGTAATAAGAAACTGGACAAACGTAATTGGACAAATTGAAGAATCATACCCATGGTTGCGGTTGTGTGGAACTCTGGGGGAGGGGGGAGGGGGGAGGGGAGGGGGGCTCAAACTAGCAGCTGCATCTGATATTTGAAAGGAACTTATTATAAACCCTAATGGGCTTGAATAACGATGCAGAGCCCAAATAGTAAAACAAATTCGAAGCTTTTTGGATTTGGGTCGATGTGAATTGGGCTGAATTCCAGCCCAATACACATTTAACATTGTCAGTTTGTCACATGTATGATGTATCTCAATCATTTTGTGAAATGGGCCGGAACCGGACGGCCCGATTGAGCCCGGTTCGTTTAACACATCTATTCTCAAATCTCAATCATTTTGTTAACTTTGGTCTTTAGACTTTTTCTTATAGATAACTTTAGACAATTAATACTCGTATAACGTATTATCTAACCAACCTAAAGAAATAAACATGTTCTTTTTGTGTTTTGGTTAACAATAAATTTTATTTGTATCCCCAAAATAGCAAGGGGGTACTCCATATAGGTCTAATTAGTTTTTTCAAGACTGGTGCATAGTGATTTCGGTGCGGTCTTGAAGTGGGTTTGAGTCGTGGATCTACTACATTTTTTCGATATCTCATTACATAACTCGTTATTTTGAAATTTGTACATCGTGTATTATGTGGTTATATCATAACTGATGTACATTATTATAAGTCATGAAACATATAAGGAGACACGGAAATGAGGTAGATGATACTCATCCAGATTTAACTGGGTGGTTTAGCTCGTCATGAACATAAATTTGTTGAAATTTTATATTACATAACACTATCTGGTTACATAACATAACCTGCAAATCTGTACACAGCAAGGTTTGGTGCTTCCATGATCCATCAATACAAGATAATAACCTACTTCACATATTCTGGTTTCTGCAATTGCAGAAACTAGGCTTCTTTACGCCTTTAACTTGTCGTTGATCCTCACTCGATTAGCATTTTCTTGGAGAAATTGTCTCAAATAACTGACAAATATCTCACTTTACTGGAACCCAAATAATTCCCCGGAGTTACTAGTAGTAGTAGGAGGGGATGCTTCCAGTTCAGAGATTGCTTTAACCACTAAAGCTTTGTCTGCCTGAAATGTCTCGTCCTCTGCAAATGCAACATATATATTCAGACATCAGACAAATGTATCAAGCACTAGTTTGATACATCGATATCAACATGTCACGATGCATATGAAGAGACTCCTGCCTAATCAAGATAAGGGGGGTCGGATACTATGCATCCTTAACCCCTGTCACAACAGTAGTTTGAGAAAGACTTAATAAATAATCACCTTTATCTGCCATGAAGCTTTCAAATAACGTCAGAAATTTTCTTTTATTCGCAAATAGTATACGTCTAATTTCTTGAGGTTTGTTCTGGTTGTCCACAAAACGCTGTAAATGGAAAAAATAGCCACATTAGGAGTGCAAAATTTTAATGGTGTATAAAAGTGTAACTTGGTTCTTTAACTCCAACCTTGAAGACTTGAAATGCTGCATACTGGATACTCTTGCTTGAATCCTGTAATAAGTTTGTCACGAGTAATTGTGTTCAAATCACAGAATATCAGTTCCATTATGTATTGAATAAAAAAGGCGATGCTCGGGTCTGTAAACTCTCCTCTCGGATATTTTATAAGATAAGGGGAGGGATACGTACCATCATCAGGTTCATCTGAATCATAAGGTTATCCTTGGAGCTCACATACTGTTCCATTGTGGCAGAATTCGAGCGTTCAAACAAAATGTCGCATAGAAGCTACAAGATGGGTAATACTCAAATTTATGTAAGATACAAATAATGCATTCATTGAGATATTACTATCAGTAACAAGAAAGTTTACAAGAATATGCCTACATTTATGGCTTGTCTTCTGGTGATGTAATTCGATGACTGGAGTAACTTTGAGTTGAATTCAGCGAAAAACTGGAACCAACATGAGAATGAGATAGTATAAGAACACTTCGGAATGGGTAAGATTGAAACTTGCAACAAACAATATTTTCCATTAAAATTTGAAAGACAAAAAACTAACCCAGCTATAGTTGTCAGAAAGAAACTCTGCAACTGTGGACTTATGTCTAGTCATAAGCTCCTGTAACAAGAAGTAGTGCATATTTTATTAGTCACAGGCATCATGACATCTATTTTGGAACGCCTCGTAGTTAAGGTGAAGGAAGAGAAATAACAACCTTGAAGGTAGCTATAGCATCACCGGCTACATCAAAGTTCGGAAGTTGTATGTAGTCAAAGAAATTGATCATATTACTCGACTGCAGGACAAACCTACCAAAGTAGCCAAAAGAGGTTTAAATCACAGAAATTGATATATTTTCGAAGTTCAAATACATAGAAGATGATAATAATACAAGGAAAGATATGAGAGGATCACAAGTAGTTGTAAATCATTATGTCGAAAAAACAAATTAGATACGCGACTGCCAGAAAGAGGCAAAGGCATAGAGCCACCATTTCCTTACCTCGTAACAACCTGATGGCGGATGCACTCCCTCAATATTCCTCCGTAATGCAGAGCTAATTCAGGATCTTCATACCCTCGAATCAAATGATCCATAAGGTCCAGATTGTTCTCCAAATAATCAGAAGCAATCTGTCGTGAGCTACCCGTTTGCCTTTGCAAATTGGCAACAATTTGATTTACATCCTTGCGGGTCTATATATATGAAGACGATACTTTTAAAACATAATCCATCTTCTAGACACGAGTAATTATGCATACTGCAATGCAAATCAAACAAGTACTTGAAATATCATCTCACCTCCAAATCCAATTTAGGAAGGCATAATATGAGAAGGCGCAATGCGTCATCTTTGAAAAATTCTCGAGTTAATTGTAAACAAGCATCCGGGGAAGGCTCGGACTCATTAGTCCCATAAAGGATCAACTTCATGTCTAGGATAAGACCACTTAGTTCATTCTGAAATCTCAAACGTAAATGTTATCCAAAGTTACAAAACTGATATCTAAATTAGAACATACAAGACCTACATATTTTTTAACATTGCAATTTACATATGACCCAATGCCTTTAAAGAGGCTCCGGCCAAAGCGGGGTTGGGGTTGTACGAAAAGTTACCCCTGTGATAACAGGAGGCTGTTGGCCTGTTTCCGAATTGTCCCAAGAATATATTTCCTTGCGTTGAGCAAAATGACAATACCTTTTCATTCTTATCCTCGTATATTTGGTTATCAGCGTGCAAGGTCCTTAACAGCAATGTGGTTCGGCTAACAACATCAGTGGGGCTCTTTGGCTTCTTACTCCTGGAATTGAAAAAAGCCTTAACTGCTCTATTACGTATAATAATCTTGGAAAACAACCTTTTCAAGCTGCGAGTAGATTTGTGCATTGACTTGTCTGATCCTCTCCACCCAACGATAGCCTTCGACGTCGATTCTCCTCCTCCTCCTTTCAAGGCATTCTGCTCCTGGCCCAAGGCATGCCCTTTGCCTTGGGTCATCGGCATTTCGACTAGTGCTTTATTTATATAATGGAGAAGAAGAAGAACCAAAGAAGGACATCAATTTCGAAAATGGTTTTTTAAGGTTGATGTAAGAAAGAAATGATCAAGAAAGACAATGTCATATAAAGAGAGGCAAAAGGCTGAAAAAATATTCTCAAAAAAATTAAGGTTGAGAGAGGTTCAGGGTCTCTCCAGAATCATAGGTTGATGTATTGATTGCCTCCTAACTTCTTGGATTTTTGACCAAATTAGTCGTCTATCTATCTATTAAGATTTTTTGTTCGTGTTGTCATCTCCAAGATACACTTCAACATTGTTATTTTCAAGGATGATATCATTCTCACGCGGCTTTATTTGATTACACGTCATGTTTGTTAGACATCGTGAATAATTATGATACAATCTTTCGCATAATGCGGGTGTGACACTATATTGGCGAACCATCTCAGTAGGAAATGTAAATAAGTTGAGGAACACATAAAGAGCAAGCATAATTAAATAGTCCCTATATCGATGGCATATTATGAAAAAAATATTTGTTAGGAGATTATCTCTATGATTGATTTCCTTTAGAAATATTTACCAACAACATTTCTATTAAAATAAGAAACATACTGTATACATTGTTTTATTAATCGTTTATTCTTATTTCATAATATTTCATCACACATTGATACATTCTCAATCCATGTCAACATAATGAAGAAATTTAGACATATCAAATAAACATATTGAAACTTTTAAGATTATAAAGTAGTAATTAGAAAAATGAATTTTAACAGGTAATGATATTGTTCAATATAATCCAAGACGCTTAGCAGCTTCAGACCTCCAACCTCTAGCTTTCTCAAATCCATTCCTGAAATTCTGATAGTCCCTGAATGTTTGTTGAATCTCGGCTTGAGTGTTCATCACAAATGGTCCATATTGCACGATTGGCTCGTTCAACGGTTGTCCCTCGATGAGTACAAAGCGGAGAGGCTTAGAACCATGATTCCAGGCCTCGAGGCCATCCCCGGATCCAAGAAGAAGTAACTCATGAGGCTTGGAATGTGAGTCGCCAAATTTCCCCTCGCCATCCAAAACATACACGAATCCGTTCCAAGAAGATGGAATTGGTTGTCGAAGATGAGCTCCTTGTTGGAGGGTGAAATCTAGGTACATTGTCGGGGTCCTTGTATATATCGGTGACTTTACACCGAATGACTCCCCTGCGATCACTCTCACCTTGATCCCATCTTTCTCTGCTTCCATTACATCCTTGCTCTTCATTTCTTGATATTTTGGCTCAATCCTGTTTTAGTAAACACAGAAACCATTAATAAACTCACCTTATCATCTCAACATATAGTTATTATAACTGAAAAATATTATTGTACTATTACATTTTGTTTTGAGAAGATAGGTTGACCCAAAGTTGCAGGCCCCAAGCTTCTCCACGGCCAGAGCCGACTTCTGAGTGAACGATTCCTTTTCCGGCAGTCATCCATTGAAGGTCACCAGATTCAATGGTACCTTTGTGACCCAGAAAGTCTTCATGGTTACTAGATCCCTTTAGCATATAGGTCACGGTCTCGAAACCTCTATGAGGATGATCAGGAAATCCACCTTCACCATCAGCTGAAATAACAGAATTCTTCAATTAGTTACACATTTAACTGATCAGCAATCATCATAAACTGATTCAATCTAAAGAAAAACATAAGTGCATTATCATTGCAATTTAACTCACGTGAAGCAAATTCGTCTAGCACTAGAAATGGATCAAAATTCCTCAACTCATACCTGCACAATTTAAAATCAATTACCATAAATTACTAACATCATATTGTAATTTTGTTAATATGTAGATTAATACACTATTTTACTACGTCAAACAAACTCTTAACTACGTGTCATTTCGTAAAGATTGTCTAGTTTTGACGTTTTTTGAACTTAAGGAATTGAGAACGAACTTACCCTCCAATGCTTCTCCTGACAGTAGTTGCTCCAATCCCTTCATGCTCTTGTCTAGGACGAATAACTCGGACAACGGAGCGTGCTACACTCATGATACTACTGCTAGCCATTTTCGATATAATTTCTTCTCTTTTGGAAGGTTTTTAAAACTGTAAGTGAAATGAATTTGTTATCTGTAAAGATGAAGTTGTTGTAGTTGAATGTGAAATGCATATATAGGAGAGGGAAGAGAAGGGGTCAGAAGTCAGATCAAGAAAGTGCAATACAAGTTCCTACGTTGGTCTAACATACAAAAGGCCATCATCATCCTCTATTATATTTATATCACAACTTGTATTATAATGCATGCTGATCATCATACATGTTTTACTTCTTACAAATTGATTTGTAACAATTTAATAAGATAAATATCACGATGATTTTAATGAAATGTAACATATTTCAATATCATCTTAGTTATTCATCGAAACAGACTCATATGTTTTGACTTGCATGCCATAATGTCATGGCGCCACACATGGGCGGATCTTAATATTACAAGGCGGGTGTTCAAAATGCTACATATTCTGAAATGGGTGTTTAAAACACTCAAATATATTGCAATTTAGAGTTAATCGGATAGCCTAGTGGAAAAGACTCATACTAGCCTGGGTTCGATACTCACCTCATCGCTAATTTACAAAAAATATATATATATTGCAATTTAATCACAAATATTAATTTTTATATTATGCTTAAAAATTTGTATAACTTTATTTTATTTGTAAAAAGTATTTGTTCGACTAAAGGAGGAGAACCAATTCAGGTCAGCCCGTGACAGCACATACGTCTATATGATGTATGTATTACGATTACAATTTGGTCTGAGTTTCTAGAGTTGAACACATAATGTGGGTTGACTTTTATTTTCAGATAAATCGAACTCGGTCAGGTGGACACTAGGGATTAAATTATAATGTATTGATAATACTAATATTTTAAAGTTATAATTATTCAAAAAGTTTTTTTTTCACTTTTTCGACTTTATTACAAGAATCTAAACATATAAGGAGTTGTCAAACAAGGAACATGTGAAAATACATCTAAGTAAATATTAAAATAAAAACTTCGAGATAAATTGACTAATTTGTAGCATGCCTTGTATGACCAAATGGTTGATGCTATTCAAATCTTGAGTGTGAATAACAATATACTAATTAACCTAAATTATGGAGTATTCTATATCTAGACCGTGTCTTCTCTTCAAGAAATTAATAATTGTTACCTTAGAAATCCACTATCTAATTTTCCACATGTCCTTATTCCAAAAACACATACCTAATCAACAATCGATATGATGTTGTGAAGATTGTCAACTATAACACAGCACCTCGAAAGGATATGGATTTTGTTTTATGAAAAAAATGTAAATGTAAAATTACATATCTTTATATTTTCACAAAAAAAAAATTGCTCTTCTTAACCATACTTATATTTGTGTCTTTCTCAAATATATTTTTGGATTTATATTAACTAATTTAGATTTGTAGAAAATAGGATGTCGAATATGATTTTATGTATAAGTGGGAAATTAACGTTCTTGATATAAACAGTTGATTTGGGGAGAAATTTACTAAAAGTTTGGTGTGAATGTTTTAAACGGAAATATAGAATGGACAAAGAATAGATTTATTTAATCCAATGACTTGGAATTGGATGTCTCATATTCTTAAAATGAAAAATAAAAAGTGTAGAACCGTCACACGAAAAGCACATGTTCGAGAAAATCAAGGAACAATTTATCGTAAAATATGTCCTCAATTGATCAGGAGACTAGGACTTTCATTTTCAAAAATTTAACAAACGATTTGCTCCTGATGAAAGTCGAATCCACATTGCGTGAGACAAACGGCTAGTTGTTAGCACTTTAACACTACTGGTTTTTACCAACCAAACTGAGTAAGTTATCTATGGGAAACCAATGGATGCACCTGTTCCAATCAAAGGAAGAATCAGTTTAAGATCTGTAAGAAGTTGCTAATATCAGTACACAACATTGCATCTGTAAAGAGAAATGGACACTAAATCTTTCAACTCTACATTATTACTATTGCAGGAAAAAAAATGCTAATTTTAGTTGCAGACTTCTAAAACAACTGTTTAACAATTAAAAAAATGCTAATAAACTTGAAAAAATGCTAATGTTTCTGACCATCGTTTCAATAGCCAAAGCAGTCTGTTTTTCCTGCAGAAATAGAAACAATTGGCATAGTACTAGGGTATGGTACAACAAGAATCTAGACTCATAAATATCTTGTATGGAAATAAAAACCTAAAAATGAATAAACTTCTGCTTACTCGATATACCGGCTGGTATTTATACCAGCATAACGATATTGCCCGGCGAGTTTATATGTTAGAGATTTTCTTTCCAAGAAAAACTGCCCCTTTTAAGATGTCCAAATATAGACTTCTCCACCACCCGTGGCGCCGGCTAGCATTCCAACCCGGAATGGATGAGCTGCAAAACGCCAGGGCATAGCAGATACATACCGGTTCTTGAAAGTTGCAACTGTTTTGCCCTCAAACATGGATATGACATCTAGTCCACCTTCCATATTGCCGATGTAGAGATAAGAATCATCCCAGCCCCAAGTTCCTCTGCCAAAAGTAGCATATTTAGGGAGAACTCTGGTAGTAAATAACCATGACTCTTCAGTTTGCAACAGATTATAAATTTCTAACCTTGTGACAATAATGCATGAGATATTTGAACAAATGAAAAAGAATTATTGACAACGTAATCTTTAATTGTAAATGGCGTTAGTAAAAATACTGGGGTGTTTTTGCTAATTCCATTTTAGGAGTATATACCAACAGCATAAGAAGTTCACTTTAAATATATAATTGAGAATTAATTCTACAGAATTCTGGTTCTCTTTAATTTATATGCTAGTAAGTTCAGTTCTCACTTCTTAGAGGAAGTTACACTTTTAGTCTGGATAAATAAATGATGGATGTGAGAGCTTTTTATTGGCTAAATTAATAAGATACCTGAATGCCATCCCTTGGGAAACCTTATTAGAGTGTTGTATTGCCAAAAAGTCCTGGAAGTTCGGGCCATCAGAGACACCAACTTTGATTCTATTGTCACTGCAATATAAATAAGTACACGATTCAATCAAGCACAAGCATTTTACTCCGATAAGTTTAGTGAAAAATGAGAAGGAACAATCTGTGGTGAGGGCCATCGTTGTTTGCTTTACTCTTTGTAACTCAAGTTAACAAAAGAAAGATGTCACAAAGTATTTTATATTGCCTGTTCTACAATGATTTAGAGTTCAGGCCATAAATTGTTGAGCTTTTAAGAAGAAGGGATAATATCTCGACATGACAGTATATTTGACGCCAATTCTTGACACGGTCTCTCTGGATACTATTTATTTCACTATATTAGGCTTAGGTCATAACCATTAAATAAAATAAAATAAATAAGCATAAAAAAAGAAAGAAAATCAGTAGCATAATGAATTTGGAACATTACAGACCTTGTTGTAGCTATATATGTCCCAGTAGGCGAAAAGAAAGCAGAGTGAACAGCTTTTTCATGCCTCACAAACTTTATAGATTCTGGTTTATCGGCATTAATTTTCCTGACATCCCAAATGCAGGCAGTTCCATCTGGAGAACTTGTAGCCATTAGATTTGAGTTTTCCGTATTGAAATCTATAGTGTTGATCCTTGCTCCATGCAAGTTCCAAGATGTTACACATTCGGGTGCTCTCAAGTCACACATATTGCACTCTCCTCGATCTCCACCAAAATATAATGACTTCAACTGATTTGGCTGACCAGATATGCAATATATAGGACGGTTAGTGGAACATACCACATCAAACATTGTCCTTTCAACATCCATCAGCCTGATGAATCCATCATAGCTGGAAGTCAGCACCTGCAAATGGTTCGGAAGCATGTCTCAGCATGTATGGTAATCTTTCAGAGACCACTAAAGGTCAGCAGTTGTCAATTACTATTAGCCAGATATATAAAGTTACTTTCATTAACTTCCATTTCTATTATCCAAAACAAAGTCTAAACTAGAAGAAGACAATTTCAAATGGAATAGGAAAATGAATAACTAAGAACTCCTTTAATAGACCTAATTTCCTTAAACATAGGGATATACTGATATGAAGATAAACTGACTCAAAATTACAATCAATAAGCACTCAGCAGTCACGTATATCCTTTTCCCTTACATCTCTAGTTGCTAAGCTTTAGAGCTTAAGTAAAAGAAAAGCCTAGAGATACAAGGACATCAATAAATGTCACTAAGCTAGGAACTTATTACTTCAATTAAGTGTTAGGCACCAAACGTACCCACATGTCATTTGTTTTATCTGCCTACAAAATCAAAGCATCAAGGGTGATGCTGATGATGTTTACATTAAGTTTGTAATGGAGAGAGGGGGATTTAGGGCAGAACCCAAGTATATCAAAAGAAATCCCAGACTACCTTTGCCAAGGAGAAAGGCTCAATTACTATGCCAGAGACTGCTGAAGTGTGAGGGTGGAACCTATAAATCCCAGGTCCGTCCTCCCTTTCAGCACTGACATCCCAAAAAGAAACACTTCCACTGGTGTTTCCAGTGACTACCAGTGTCCTCTCTGCAGTTGGAAAAAATTTCAAACTCATTATTTTCCCGTAAACAACCCGTTCTATGTTCTGCGGTTTCAGCTTCAGTTTACCCAAGTCAACCGATCCCATTGCCCACCTTTCTGCAACTCGACCTCCAAGATCTTCATTTTTAACTCCATTACTAGAACAATCATGAGAAGCTCCGTTTCCCTGCACTGAAATTGTCTTTTCACTTAAGGAAGTAATCACATTAACCAGTTTACAATCTGAAAATTCCCCTCTATAAGCTTCACTCATAGCTATTGGTTCCTCAGCAAATCTTAGAGGTACTTTTCGAGGTTTAAGTCTGTAATCCTTCCTGGTTTTAAGGCCAGCGGCAGTAGAGTCATCAGGTGGCAAACCAAGCTTTCTCATTGATTCACGGCGCACTGTAGGAGATCCATCTTCTTTCTTTACCTTGTTTAGTGATCTGACATATGATTATTTAGAATTACTACCCCACAGATAAAGACGACAAACCAAATCATAATAGGACAATGTGGGAGAGTGTTGGGTATACATTGCAGTCATCAACAAAATAATGCAGCCTAGTAACATACTTCACAAATAAATCATGAGCAGCAGATTTGATACACACTCTCGAGGTAAGTGAATAATTACATTGATACTCATTTATTGGTGAAATTTTAAACCAAGTCATCCGCTCAAGCTCACATAAAAAACCAATTAGGATCATTTGACTATAACAATCCTAGAACTTCAACAAATTTAATAATCTGTAAGAGTGAAGCAAGAATTAACTATCTACTTTTATTTTGTTTCGTTAGTATAACAATACGAGCTACATAATTAAAAGTATAAACTCTCTTCCAAATAACCCTTTCCCTAATTAAAACCACTCCAACTCTTTATAATGTCACTCCATCCCTTCATTATTTTTTATCCAATTTTATTCTACAAATACTTAAATAGAGTGTTGTCATCAACGAGTGAGCTTAAAGTCGTAGAATAAAACCTAGGATAATAAAATCGAGCAAATTGCATAGTGTGTAAATAGCAATACACGACACCGTAGAGAATTCAACCAGCCACTTAATAATTCAACACCAAAAAGCACAAGCTTAAACAATTAACAAGCAGAAACACTAACCCACATTTTCCAATTCAATTAAGATTATCAAATTTTAAGGTGGTCTTGCACAATTAAAATAAAAAATCAACTTTTGATGATAAATACACACAAATAAATCAACCCACATTCACAATTTCAGTAAAGATTCGAAATTTTTAAGGTGGTCTTGCACAACGAAAATAAAGATACATTCTTGATGACAAATACACACAAATAAAAACAACCCACATTTGCAATTTCAATAAAGGCTCGAAACTTAAGGTGGTCTTTTACAATAAAAGTATAATTAAATATTGATAATAAATACACACTACAACTACTACAACAACGACATGCCCAATGCCTATGAAGATGCTCCCGTTGAAGCGGGATAAGGAGGTCGGATAGTACGGCACCCTTATCCCTCATGATAACTACACACAAATAATAACAACCCACATTTGCAATATCAATAAAGATTCGAAAAATCAAGGTGGTCCCTCACAATGACAATAAAAATCAAATCTTGGCAATGAAAACCTTAGTATCCTGAAAAACCTTAAAGTACCTAGGACGTTTGGTCAATGAAGAAAGCTGAGTACGAGTGGAGTGAATATTGAGGGCAGCTACCATCTCACGGTTCCTCTTTATATTTTCCAGCCTCCTTCTTTCGTAATCTGTTAACTCCATTGATTGAATTGTTGCAAAACGTTGACTAAATATAATGTGAGCTGATTTTGACTTTTTAATTGTGTATAAATAATAAGGAGGATTTAGTTTGTCTGGTTATTGGTGGTTGGGGAGGCGGAGGAGGAGGGTGGCGCCGCCGCCGAATTGTTGTGGATGTTACAGATGGGACATAATTGGCGGCAAGGGGAATTGGATTGCTATTGGTTACGTGAAGAGTATCAATTCTAACAATCTAAGCTGAGAGGTGTCTGAATTCTTTTTTAGTTGATGTATTTTTTTTTTTGGCTTATATGCATTTTGCCCTTATAGTATCGTTTTCGTTTCAGATTCCTCCATGTACTATTAATCGTTTCAGATTGCCCTATGCATATCTTTTTTTCAGTTCTAAAAGATAAAATGACTATCGTACCCCTGTCACTATTACAATACTTGAAAGATAAAGCTAATAATATTAACTTTATATTTTCTTTATATTTTTACTTATTTTTTAATCAGTTGTACATATAGATTAAGGAAAGTAAAAATTAATTAAAATTTTAACAAAAATATATAATGACAATAAATGAAAATTATATAATTATTTGATAGATAATTTGATAAGAAAAAGTAATTAAAGAAAAGTATATTGCAAAAAATACAAGTTGAATTTATATCCAACAAGTCAACTGTTTCACAAAATTAAGGTCTACAAAGAAATGTAAAATGGACTGGATGAAGTATTTATTCGATTAATGAATAGTATAATTAAATTAAAATCAAAGATGAAAAGGTTAACTAAAATGAATTGAAGTTACTCAATATTATAAATCAAATGCAATGCAATTAAAAATATGACATCAATTGTATAATCACGTATTAGACTTTCTTTGTGTTCACTATTTGTACCATATTGTGTTTTATTAAATCGGTTAAATTATTGTATTATTTTACTAAATCTTAACCTTTGTAGTATTTCTTTGTTTTCTAATTAAATAATATCTCAAAAATCAAAATATATGCTCAGAATCAACCTTTTATAACATGACCGAACTTTCCCGCAAGATTCGCAAATAATTCGCATATTTCGAAGAGACTCGAATACAAGGTTCATTGCTATCGCAAATTTCGGACCCAATCGAACGTGCGGACCAAACTCAAATGTACCTACGTTCTATATATAGTTCGATACCTTTATAGCCCTACCCAACCGCCTCAACTCCTTCAGCTCCACTACCAAGGTCGAACCCTTCACCTCCAACGCCTACTTCTATTTTTCATAGCCCCCATCTCCACTCCTATACTAGGCCTTTGGGAACAGTGATCTGAGTTCTTGGATGGGCATGTAGATGTGGAAGCGTTTGGTGTAGAAGATGGCGGCCTTGGGATAAGATGGTTGGTGGTTGGGAGTGAGACGAGGGTTACGATTTCAGAGAAGAGGAGTTCGGTTGAAGCTGTTTCGAGAAAGGGAGGCTAGTGAGATTATGGGGTGGCAGGGTGATGGCATGTGGTTGGACAATTTCAGGGAGGCAAAAAGGGGAGGTCGGTTAGGCTTAGTCGTTTGTTTCTAGGGTAGCGGTGGTGGACGTTGGCGGTGAAGTTGAATGAGATAAGGGGTTAAAGGGAGGGCATTCCCAGAGGGAGAGATGGAGGGGGAGGGTGTTGCCGGAGATGGATGTGGGGGTTGAGGACGATGGAGAGGGGAGGGATCATTTTTTTTAATTCTTTTTAATAATTTTATTTTCTTTTAAAAGAAGCTCCAATGTACTTTATTTGTTTAATTGACTTCAAAACCCAATTATCAGGGTTGAATTTCTATTGTGTCCTTCATTAAAATTTAAAATCGATCAATTTTAAGGTAAAATTTCCAAAATGACTCCTTTAAAATTTCAAGAGACAAATAACCAGATCATCAAAATTGAGGGGCATGAAAAATTGAAGCATTAAATAACTAACTAACAAACATTTGAGTCTTTATATTTATTAACATCAACTTCATTAGGAAACAACACAAACAACACGAAAGATTAAACACCAAATACATAGAAATAACTATTTTAGTAGCATACTTATAACTTGATCACAAAATCTAAAAATCCACTTAACAAGTTAATTAACCAATTGTTACTCTTTTTTACTCTTAATAACCACCACTTTTAGGATCACTAAAATAACCATAATGAGGAAATGGTGATGAGGTAACATTAGGATCCTGGATATTATCATACTGGACATTATTTGGTGGACTATTAGTTGAAGTCCAGTTGTATTCGATGTCTACCTGTGACATACTTTCTGTATAATAGGGTGGTAATGGTGGTAATAATGGTGGTGGGGAAATAAATCCGCCTTCGCGAAACATTTGTCCGGCTTCAAGAGAAGGCAATTGTGACGCATACATTAATGGTGACGAAAACACAAAATTTTGCGAATCATTTGGCACCATTTCAGGGGTCAAATCCAGAGATTGATCAAACATTGATTCTTCCATACTCGGGTGCGGGTTTTCACTTTGACGAAGACGTTTTAAATAGAGAGCGAGAGGATGAACGTAATCCGAAAATCCAAGATTTGTCATTGCAAGAAGCAAATCATCAGCACTAATTGTCTTTCGCAACTGGCTATGAGCATGATCATTAGCTTCACTTGTAATGATCTTGATAAATTGAGAGACAGATTCTTGAACTGCGACCTTTGATGCATCTGAAATTTTAGCGTATGGTGGGAGGACTTTACGCATGGTTTTGGTCACGTTAGCAAGTGGCAAATAGTCATGATTGTGTATCCTCCTAATCACATTGTACGTCTCATAATTTGTTGTGTTGCTACTACCATCTTCATTTCCTATAATAAATTATGAAATTATCTTTTAGTTTAATTTTAAAATAACATAAATGCTACGTGTTAGTTAAGAATAAATTGATGAATTACTCGCCGATAGTGTCAGTAGATTGCAATTTAGTCCTCCACAGAGACATCATTGCAGATTAATCCTCCAATAGTGACAAAAATTGCATATTGATTCCCCATCTTAACTCATCTATTTATATTTAACTGTCACACGCAAATACTGAGTACTTTTGGGGTAAAAAATGAATTTTGATAACTTGAACATCATATTTGATTCCTAAAAAAACTTTATCAACCTTTTACATACAATGATAAATTTTAAATTTAGATCACACTGAAAGAGGTTGGTAAAGTTTTTTTACGTACCAAATAGGAGTCAAACTTTAAAAAAAAAAAAAAATTTGCTCCAAAACTACTCACTAATCGTTTGTCTCCATTAATAAGTTGGGGACCAATCTGTAATTTTTTACCATTATCGAGGATTAAATCACAACGATACCATTATTCGGGATTAAACTATAAGTTGGTGATATTATCGGACGCTTTTTCAACAATTTAATCTGTAGTAGTTAACGTTGAAATATAATACTACTTGACAAAAGTACACCGCTTGCTTATACGACGGTGTGTTCAAATACAAGTTAGTATAAACAATATTTTTATTTAATAATTGAATTAGCTAGTTTCCATTTATAAATCCAATAATAATAATGTTGTTAGTTAAAATGTAGACATTATTTATAAGTTAAAGAGTTGAAGGAAATTTGTGATACTTGAACTCTAATAATCTTGCAACTTTAGCATCTAAAAAGAAATCACATAAATGATAAATGTAAACATTATATAATAGATTTATAAGAAAGACTCTGATAAAAGAGAACTTAATTTATTTTAATACTCATTCAATCTAATATCAATTGACATTTTTATTTTTCAAGAGCCCCAACTTTTAATAACCTGTTATTTTTTATATTTATGTAAAATTTATTTCATATATACAAAACAAGCCACAAAATTTATACGTGCATTTATATATGAGTTGCATTAGTTTTTTACACTTCATGTTATGTCTATGACACTCTACTTCTTCATCATTTTTGTAAAATGCTACACTAAAATCGATTGTATCATTATCACATAATGAATGAAGTGCGAAAATCATCGACCTGTGTCAATCTTGAAACATCAAACGTGATCTTTAATTAATTAATTAATGAAATACATAAATAATATACACAAATTGCTTGGAATCTATGAGTTATTAAACATTACCTGAGCTGCCTCCAAACTCCATCTCCACTCAATATAATGTAGTAGTCTTTTTTATAATGTAAATCTTTTATAGAAGCTTAGGTTTGGACACAAGTAGTTTAGCCAAATTTATAAGTGTAACGTGTACTACTTATAACAAAATCATATGTATTATCAAACAACGATACTGCTTAGGTTCAACCCATGGTTAAACAAACCTCCAAACATCGTACTTGTGATTTTTTTTCAGTTAATTTGTCATTATATCCGTAAAAAAGATTGTTATAGTCATGACTAATTGGTGTTTTTGCAACGTATGTGACGACTATGTATTTTATTCCGGACGGAAATTACTACTTTATTTTAACAAAATTAAACTAAAAGCTTAAGTTATTGTAACTTTAATAGTTATTACTCCGTTGTAGGGGCGGATCTAAGTTTTTAATTTTAGAGTAGACGTTAAGTTTTTTGTTAGAGTAGGTTTTCGAAACCAACATATATATTAAAGTGAGTATTAAATATATATATATATATATATATATATATTGAAATATAAATCTATTTTTTTGTATTAATTTTATTATTTAAAAGCTTTAGTTTAAAATGTTCGTTTATTTTAAGAAGTGTATGTTCGAATCGAACAGGCTCACACGAACATATTGACGCCACCCCTTCTCCATTGTCTTTAATTATTTGATTGTCGTTTGATAAAAACATCGTCTCTTTGTTTCATGCGTATACTATAAGATTCAAATGATTTCTTTCACGATCTTCACACTCTAACTCTATAGAATATTAATTTTTATCTACAAAGTATGAGTTTTGTATATACAATTTTTATAGGAATTATGAAATTTTAAAATTAAATGTCATTCTTCTTATATTTCGAACACCGCTTCGATTGACCTAGATCACCCGCTATTCACTTATATTCTCTCTAAAATGATACAGTATTTTTTATTTTGAATGATGAAAAAAATCTCATATTAGAACACATTCATTTATATGTACATAAATGTATTTCAGTTTTGGTGATGATTGTGCTCGATGGTGGGCTGCCGATGGTGATTGGTATGGGGGAAGAGGTTGATGGTTCTTGTTTGTGGTGGTTGGTTGGTTGGGGGTTAATAAAATGAAAAACCGTGACCAAGTGAGCTAACTCGGAGTTCAGTTCTAACTTAGCTCAGCTCGGTAAAATAACATCGAGCAGACCAGCAAAATCGACACAATCAGTGATAATTCAAAGATTTCAAGGAATCTCGAAATGGTAATAAAATAGTAGTAAACGAAAGTGTAGCATTGCCAATTTTACAACACATTTTCTGATCCAGATAGTTATATAAGCAAAATCTCATTATTTGTAGTCTTAAGTAATGCAATAACCCACATTGTCAAATAGGGAATAGTACATGAAATAAGAGAGTTCAAAATGATACATACTGATGAAACACTCACCAATGTTCCTTTTAATTTCAATTCCCTGCATACGATACAAAAGCGTAGTCCTCTTTGTTCATTCAGAAAAAGAATATAATGAAGGCTTTTTATTCACAGTAGCACGCCATAATTAATCATACGGATTCCTAAAGTTCTTCAGAAGATCTGGAATGTCGTATCCCAACATGTCGTCGACTGCTTGGACCATCTTAGACTTCACCTTCTCAAATTTGTCGAAATTGTAACCACTTAAGACTTCTCTAAATTGATCAGCATGTGGAAAATCACCTGGTGGCAAATGATGCTCTCTCTGAATCTGTTGACAAGATAAAGATTAAGATACTAAAAATAAAACTGAGATTTTGGAGACTATACTCATTGGAGCAAAATGTGATCACGCTCACATTAAGCGCCCCTCACGCCGAACCCACAGCTTGAAAGGGAGTAAAACACGGTATGAGATTTTGGAGACTATACTCATGTTGATATATTCTCGACAGAAAATGGAGATACTCTGTAAGCAACTCTACTACATACACTGTCAATATCAATTTTAAGTGGGTGGTTTGCTTTTTCGTCATTTCACAAAATTGAGTCTTCTTAAGCTATTTTTTACTCACCACACTATTACATAACATGCATCTCTTAAATTTTGCAAAAAATGCAAAACTCCAAACTTAAAATTGAGATGGATTATTACTTTTTTCTAAGAACAGGGTTTTAAATTTTCTTTATTATTAATTGTAGGTGGTGCGCATATATTTGTGCGGGTGGGGAGGGGGGGAGGTCTTGAGAGGAAAAGATTGGAAGAAACCTTAGCGAATTCATCCTCAAGATTATCAATAAGCTTTTGTTGGGTCTTGGCTTTGCCAATCATTGAAGGCATTTCCTTTTTGAGATGACCAATAATGTAAGCATGTATTTTGGCAGCTCTGGCACGCTTTACAAATTCATTTATCTGCAAAGAAAATATTTCATAAAACATCAATTGAATTGTAAATTATATCGTCCCTAATGAGAGAAAAACATCATATAAGTTTAGTAATTCACCCGCCGATCACAGGCCTTCTTTGGTATGTCTTTTAAATCAGTAAGAAGGTCGTCCTGTTCTTTCTCAAAAAGTTCTCTACCAAGTGGACCAGCAGCAGCTTCATTTATGGGTTTATCATTAAATGAACTGTCACCAATGAAGGATATGAGAGACTGATGGCATATAAGATTACAAGATAGCGAAATAATTGACAAGCATTGAAGCATGCATATTAGTATAAGCATGATCTTGTCCTACATATAAGACGAGAGGCTTCCCTCTTAACAAACATGAGAATGTCATAGATTACCAAGCAGTCTAAATAAACTCTACACAGGAGGTCACCAAGTCCGTTAAACATCGCTAGACACACTTGAATGATAAAAAACAATTAAATAGGTGCAACTGGGACTGGGTTCTCAGTTCCCAAATATGATATTTCCTGAAGCATTATCTCTATAAACATCCATGAAAGAATACCAAGTTACATTCCTACATAATCAGCTTTCAACATACCCAATGTAGACGCGCATAACCTCAGGAGTATTAATCACCTTGCCAAGAGACCACATCAATGCTCCATATACTCTCATGAGCTACATGCAGAAGAACATATTGGTGCAATCCACAAACTAGTATTAAAAAAATATCCAAAAGTTGCTTCTCGAAGACCGATGTTCAGAAGATGTCAGTATTTTCCTTACTTGTTGAGTATCAACTTGGTCGGCCTTGTTCAATACAATTCGTATTTTGTCGTCATGGCCTCGCAGGGATGCAATGACACGTTTAAATTCGTCACTTATATCGAGTTTGTGAGGATCAAACAAGAGCAGAATGAGGTCACACTTTGCAGCAAACCATGATGTCACTCCAGTGAAGTCATAACTTCGCTGAGTCCTTTGCTTTTCGCCAGATAGTACTCCAGGAGTGTCCACAAAAGTTATATGCTCTAGCAACTAAGTTTGGATATTAGTAAGAGATATAAACTTGAGCTACTTACACAGATAACACAATCACGGAAAATTCCTTTTATGTTTTAGGATATATACGTAAAATAGAATGTTAACTCACAGGATGTGGCATTTGAGAACACTCAAACTTCGATAAAAATGCAGTCCCAAAAGTTGTCAAACCACTATATGGCATATCTGCTTGAACTGCAATCGTGTTCCCTGGAACGCTTCTTTCATCAGGTCCATTCTGTATTAACCGTGGGCTGATCAATTACTAAAAGTCGATACTCCACAGTAAATTAGCATAATGAAGCTATACTCTCCATTTAAGCTTGAGAGTGGCACGCATTGGGTGAAAATAGCTTAAATGAGACAACCTTGTCTTGGGAATTGGAAAAGAGAGAAAAACGTCCAACTAGATTGCGATGAAGGAGGTAGAAATGTTGAATATATGACAAACTCACTGGTTATGGTCTAAGACCAGGCACACTGCCCAAACAGTCTTTAGACAAATAGAAAAAATTGAAAGAAAGCAGACTACCAAAGAATGTATTGCGATATCTTTAACATTATAGTCAGGAGTTAACGGTAAATAATACCAGCGATCAAGCTGGCAAGTAAGGGATACAGGATGATCCAATAATCTGTGTGTAAATACCCAGCCAGTCCGACCGTTTCTACAATATAACTAGAGAAAAAGTTAAGTCATACCATAACAACAACAAATCTATCGGTTGTCGGCTCTGGTCCAATATGTGCACCTATGAGATTGAAAAGAGCATGTATAAAGTCAACATGCAAAAGTTGGTAATATATATATAGCCGAAAATCCCGAAATGCAAGAAAGTTGACCAACCAGGATAACTTGATCTCAGCAAATGTTTAATAAATGTTGTCTTTCCTGTAGAATATTGACCTAGGAGCATGACCATGGGTTTCGCGTCAAAGTCACTATTCGTCTAGATCGAAAAATAATGAGCCCGTTATTTGTGACACCAGAAATAAAGCTATACATAATAGTGACACAATTAGAGACAAGAATTACCAGAACTGTAAAGACATTGCTTACCAGTAAGGGGGTCACAAAATCATTGAAATGGTATGTAACTTCTAATGGCTTCAAATTCTGAAGGTAAAGTTTCTTCAACCCATCAAAGATTGAGGTAACAGAAGATAATGGTACCTAATTGAAATAATGAGGATTGAATAAATTTCATCTCCTGAACATACAATTATATGACTATTCCAAGTTCACATTGTATTTAATTCTAGAATTTGAAGTCTGACTAACAAAACTTTATAGCAAGGAGGAGCAGGAGTATTAATAGAAATGCATTAGCTGACGAGGTTACCGAACGACAAATTAACTTCAGAGACCTTTTTCGCAGACTTTGTTGAAGAAAACCAACTAGCCGATTTGGAAGTTTGGACTTCAGCATCACCTGTGTTTCACACAATTGATGTATTCAGAACCCCAGAATTCCAACTCAAGTAATTGTTCAATTTTCTATCTGTAGTAGCAACGGTATCTTACCATTTGGTTCAGCATCACCTTTAGATAACCGTTTTGCTTTCTTCTACATAAAGTCATTTGAAAAGTTATAGTATCTTCATGAGTATATAAAATCCCCAGAGGAACCAAAAAATGTAGAGGAGCATACTCACAGCTAGTAATACATCCAACCCTTCCATAGTTGGAGGTCTCAAATTCTCAACATCGACTGCAGTCAATTTTGGTTGTCAGGTAAACAGATCAGTTGAATTGAAGCCATTGCTCTAATATTTTTATCATGTTGAAGGATTGAAGCATATAGTATTAAAGGTTAAGCTTGTTTCAATATATCTGTAGCTGAGCCAGAAGCAAACCCAAGATGCTGCTTACCATTTGAATGTAATAGCTCACTACTTAATTCATGTCCAGCTTGAGCCAATGAAACTATCTACACATTAGGAAACATCAGACGTCGTCTACGGGAATTGGATACACACATGCTAAAGAAAGAAAAGGACATTATATGAAATAGAACCTGCATAGCAGTGATGAACTCTTTAAAACCAAGAAATCCTTGCCGTTTAGAATCAGCAATTGCCCATACCTACCCCAAATATAATCAAATCCTCATTCAAAGTGAATTCAAAGTCCGAGCATCACAATTGGTTTATATATGAAATGTCTACAGAATGATATCATGTTGGAGCAGTAAAGAAACAAACGTTGGATATCAATCCACATATTCTGGAGGCCGGGTTCACATGTTAATGGACAATTAGGCATATGGATTTACAGTTAAGATGACAGATGAGTTGGCTAAGATACCACGAAAATTAGCCTTTCAAGATCCACATACAAAATTAAGTTTAATCAGTCAATTAAACAATAGAGAATTAAGTTTAATCAGACAAAATTAAGTTTTACAGTACGCTAGAATCTCCTGTGTTTCCAAATATTCCATGTTTAGCTCCTAAACCTGCTAATTAACAATCCATTAACTATACTGGGAAACGATTATGTGCGTCCAAAAGTCCTAACCCGAATTTAATACTCCATCCCAAATTGTTTGTCCCTTTTTCCTTTTTTGGGAAATCCCAAAATTGCATCCCTTTTAATTCAAATTTATGGAGGGAAAACTGCTAATGTGAGATGAATTTGATTTTTTTTCTAAAACATTATACAAAAGTAAATGAGACAACAAATTGGGATGGAGGGAGTAGCATGCTACCTCCAGATGAATACACGATAATCAGATGTAATTTCTCTTCTTTTTATCCTAAAAAACGGCACTACATTGATGAAAACCTAACAAAGCACCTCTCAGTCCCAGAAAATCCAAATTTTCTTTGGAATACCTCTAAAGTCTAAACTTCCTCACTAAAATTCATAATTATACTAGAGCTTGTTAACTGTGATCACTCATCTCCACTCCGTAAGAAGTAGCCATCGTACCCATATTTAAAACAAAATTAACATACTAAAACACGTTCAAATATATATCCTCTATTGACACAAAGTTAACCAATATAAAAGCTTATAACAAAGGGAGAAACATATGATGTAAGAATTACGCAAGCTGAACCAATATAAAAGCTTATAACAAAGGGAGAAACATATGATGTAAGAATTACGCAAGCTGACCTGCTTGAGTTCCGGCCTAGACAATTTAGACATGGAGAAAAATGTGATCGCATCATTTCCAGTAATTCGCCCATCTCCATCTAGTGCCAAAATGTCAATGTTCATACAGAATTAATGACTAAAAAGCTTACCATACTTGCTCAATCCCAAGAGATTTATCATTTTGCACATGGTTCAATTTCCAAATTTTGAACTATGATTTTACATATTTATAATTTCAGTGAGAATATATATTATATGCTAATATTAATATATTTTATTACTAACATGATAATATTGACTCAAAACAAACATTTATGTGCCAATTTAGGGCTCTAAAATTTGTTATAATATAGCGAAAAATACTACTTATGCTAGATTGCTTCGGCAAGGATCCTCTACCTCCTTTTATGCCTCGTTCTGTGCCTCCAGCTATATAGTAACTACAGATGATGTCCTCAATCTCAATACGCGTGGTACAACTTTATAAAGCACGGAGGAAAGGAAGGATGCACAAAGAGGAGGCAAACAATTCTTTTCGAGATTGCTAGCATTATTAATCTACGTTACTATTACCATGACATTTCGATTCCTCTAACTTAAACAACAAAATTTGTCAATTTTGATCATCGAAAATAAAATTGAACAATCTTTTCGAGATGGAGGTAATATTTAGTGGAAACTACATCCTAAAAGTTTAAATATATTTGGCTATTTGCTATACAGACATAATAATTTGATTCCAATCAAACTTACAGCTAACAATTAGGAGTATAAGTTTAATTAATTTAAACTACTGAAATTGAAAGTGGACAACCTTTTTGGGACAAATAGTTACCTGAATCAGCAAAAGCGAACCACTCTTGATAAATCTTCTTATTAGCCGCAGAACAACGACTAATTGGAGCTGAATCTATCTCCATTTAGTCAACGATTAGTAAAAACTGAATTCAATAGCTTTTTTATACTTGAAAAACAAACTTATATGGTTTCTTTCAAAACGCTCAAAGTGAGCATCTTTGTTTGAGGAGAGAATCGGAATATTATTGAAAAATGAAATTTGAAATATAGTTTTATATTTGCAGAAAAAAACTGGAGAAATATATTTTGAGACCAGCAAAAGTTGCATTGACTAACGATAGTAACAAAAACGATGTCGGTAGCACTATAAGAACTCAAATAGCAAAAGTGTTAATGGAGTAGTCCACTCGAAAATACTCTTGTTAGGGGATTCGAAATTCACTTTATGGCTAAATACGCATAATTAAAAACTTAAATAAAAAATAGGTAATTGAACGTCGAAAAATTGTCAATTAAAACGCTCATACTTACATCGATTTATTATAATATTTGAACTAGCCCAAATTTAGAGGCTTTAGTAGTGATTTTGGCCATTGAATTAGTATTTGTGGTTAAAATATTGAAACCCATAGTAATATAATATTCTAAAAGTTATAACTAACTAGGTGAAATGATTAGCGTTCTGTTTTTAAGCACAATACTTAAACGAATGCTTAACCATACAAACCGTCAATGTAAAAACACTGGGTGCACATACCAACTATATAAGATACACCGTACACCTATTTTTCTATCTTGACGTTTCACGTTTGTAATAGAGTCTCGAAGGTTTAACGTTTGAAAATAAAATTACATATATACTTTGTATTATTTGGATACGGGTGCCTATATTTACAAGATGAAGGTATACCTAATTTTTTTTATTTTAGTCTTTAATATATAAAAGCGAATCTTGAATATTTGAAAATAAAGGTCACTTAGATGCACATTATTTGGACAATTATTTTTTCTTTAATTGAATGCATTAAGAACTTGATGAGTGTAATAAGTTTGAACTATCATATCTGCTACTGATTGAAGAAGAGAAGACATCTCATTGAGAACAAATAAATACAAATGAATCTGGACATATAATAAGCATAGACAATGAAGTGAAACTAACACTTAAATTACAATGATAATACAAAAAATTGAATGAAAGATTTCTTCACAAGCACATTCTTTAGGTCTATAACCCAATGCATTCTCAACTCCCCTCAGACCTCAGTGAAATCACATTAACCACCTTAAGAAATCCCAACTGTCTTTCCAAGCAACCAAAGCACAAGCGATAACTCTAAGCCGAATATTGTATGCAGCGATCCCCTGTCTAGCATGAATCCGTACAATGTCACACCAGCTCTGTTGTTCTCAAAGTATTTCACTGCATCAAAAAACATAGTACAAGTTAAAGAAGATTGATTAATGATTGTGTAGTACTAGCACGTGGTTCTGGGGATAGAATAGCTCACCTAAGGCCTGTCTTTTCTGGAATGAAATTGTGCTATAGGCATATGCTGGAAGGAATTTGGAGTTGTCTAATTCATCTTCTTCGTCGCCAACATCAGCATCTGATGATTCGTCTGGAAAGTGTTGATCACCGTTGATCTGAGAACCTGGAGTTTCCGTGTCAGCTGAACTGAATGAGTCAATGGTTGCACAAACATGCCACTTGGCTGCAAGGCATGTCACAGCCTGTGCCTTATGAGTAATTCGTGTTGCACTTCGCAATAGTATCAGCAGCCCCGCTAGAAGACTGACCGAGCAGAGCTGTAAATCGACACATTCAAAGAATTTATGATCTATTAGTATCTGTTATGACTCTGTGAAGAAGAGTAAATGGAAAGGAGACCACTAGGACATGTTAAACATCGACCAACTTATATTCTGCGTATTTTAGGACCTTTACGATCTTTCCCTAGAAGTGGTACGAATGCATACCGCAAGTTCACCAGTCTTGTATATGCTGAGATCCCCAGAAGGACGTGTAGTCACGAGAAGAGATGCAAATTGACTAGCTGTGATGATTACCAACGCCCACAATATGAACACGCGATATCTGTGGCTTATGATCCTCAAATGTCTCCGGATTCTTAGGTGTTCAATCAACACAGACTCAACATCAGACTGAGATTGGAAGATTTTGCCAAAGTCCTGTAACCGGAGTATTTGAAGATAACAAATTAGACGGAATAGGACACACACGAGGAAGAACACGACTGTCCTGTACAACCACGAGAGTAACTCCAAGGTGCAAGCAACTGCATCGCTCACAACAACATTGCCCAAAAACGGAATTTGAGTCCCACCAGAGGCATACCACCATATCTTGTATGCACACTCGACAGCAAAACAAGGTAACACGAAGATGAAGAGCAGTTTCAGTGATCTCTGCACAGACAGTAAGGGACATTTGAGCAATATAGGGAGATTAGCTTATCATTAAAACTGCTCACATTTAGCCCGAGTTCATAGTTGTGTGGAATAGATTAAAATGTTCCATCATCACAGAATTCAGCATTACATGTATTTGCGTTATTCCTCGCAACATACTAACTACTTATCTAGTATAACAGTTAAAACAAATTATATTTCACCAGTACTCTTTACTCTAATGTCGTTGAGAATTAGCTCCTCGTAACCCGAAAAAGTCACATACGAGTGTCTCACATTAAAAAATAAAAATATATCGTAGTATAAAGTAAAAGCAACATATGAACTGGTGACAACGCAAAGAAGCTGATTTGATATCTCCAAATGTCTTATTCAGTTTACTGGCTCTACTAGCAAAGTTGAGAATATGTGCCCAACTGTACTAATGAAAATGAATTTGTCAATTGGGAAGCTTCTAGGCAGAGTAGTAAACAAAAAAAACATCATCATGATAGATGATAACATAGAATAATATATACATCACTCTCCAGCTGTATGACTATCAACTTTTTTATCACATTTTTAATCATTACTAAATCAAATAAAACCATTTTTCTCCACAACATTTCATACGAGTAAGACACTAAATCATCAATCTAATTAACAAATTCGCATTCATGATACTTAAAACAACACAATCAAATTAGCCAAAAGAAAGTGATCAATTTATTAATTTTGGCCAAACTTGTTGCACTAAACCACAAATAATCGAGTTATCGAGATAGATCGAGAAGATACTAGAGCATCGAGATGGATCGAAAACTTACATTGAGTTGTCCTGTGTAGCCTTGTCTAACAATCTCACTCTCATTATAAAGCTTATCAAAGAACAAGAAACGTCTGAGTCCATAAATCCTGACAAATCTCGACAAGCAAAGAAAAGAAAGAGTTGCAACACCACTAAGAGACAACTGTACGAGGGTGTCATAAGGTCTACTATGTCTGCTATCACAATCGCTACAAGCTAAGTAGAAATGTGAAAAACAGGGGACAATAATTGCGAAGACCAAGAAAACAAACCAAGACAACAATGTTGTCCAACCACTTGATTGATCCACACACATGATCTTGAGCCATGTCCTGAAACTGTGAAGTTCATCGTATGCATGGGAGGTACAACGATCATATTGTTTGTTTTTGGTGGCTATTAAAGGGGATTTTGAATTATCCTCCATTTTGGGAGGGTGGTCGGAGAGAGACCAAAGTTGTGATGTGGGTCTGCTTGATTTCAGGGTGATTTGATTTTGATGGAGTGAGGAGTTTGAATTTATAGGTGGGGTGGATTTGGTTTAGAACCTGCCAAAACAGAGTTTGCTCTTGAAGCAAATTACTGTTATGCCCTTATAATTGGAAGTGGGATGGTAGAGGAAATTTTAATTAGGAGTAAAATAGTAATTTCACATCTAAAACACTAATTTGGTGTGTATAGTGTATTAGTGAAATTCCTAGTGAAGGAATATTGCAAAGATGTAAAGTATAATGATTCCAATTAATTATGATGAGTACTTGAAACTTCATAAGATACAAAACTTGTAAAATTGGCAATTCGAAGTTGTGGAATCTATGAAGTTACTACTCTCTCCGTTTTTTTATATGTAATTCTAGCTTTTTCACATCAATTAAGGAACAATATCATTTCACATGTATATTCCTGATTAATAACTAATCAATAGTTACATGAATGTATCATTTCTTCTTTTTCAAGATATATTTACTATACTTTGAATCATTCAATAGGAGTTTAAGGGAAAATATTGATCAAATATTGCATTGGTTTTCTAAAACGTCATATAAAAATATATAAAAAAGAGGCTAAAACAATATATAAGAAAATGAAGGGAGTATCATTTATGGAACTTCTATGTGAAGGATTAAAATATCTATTAGTCATAAATTTGATGAAGTATAATAACTTTTCGGCCAATGAAAATGGAAAGAATGAGATATAATAATGAGTTTGTGATATTTATAAGGTTTTGAACTTAACTCCTTTTATCATTAGTTATCACTTTATTAGTCTTGCCTTATTTGCAATTTATTATATCAGCTCGAGGTACTCGAAATGCGATATTTGTGGGTCCCTTAGTAGGCAAGCTACAATAACAAAGTAGGAGTAACTTATTTTTAAAGATAAATAATTATATTGAATTTACAATGATCAAGTAAAAAATATCAAAAGAATATCTTAAACAATTAAGTTGAATAATAGTTAATACTACTCTTTCCTATTTTTTAGTACAAAAGACTATATATGTCACTTTAGAATTTTAATACAACTTTTGATTTTATTTTTCTTTTAACCCAATGTTTAACAAAGAATGTATAATAAAAATTTCTAATATCAATATTTTCATTAAATGTTGTCTAGTCATTAATTAGATAATGTCATTCATTATTAAATAATTATTAATTAACTTAACCGTTGTTAGAAGAATTATTCGAATAGTCTAGTAGAAAAAACCTCTCTTAGACCAGAAGGTCATGAGTTCGAAACTCGTCTAAATAATTCTTAGACGTTGATGGCTCAATAGAATAGTTGTGTTCGTTATTTGTAATACCCTCCTTTCCTATTTACTTGATCATTTGGAGAAAAAACACTTTATTAAGGAATGAAGAGATTTTACTAATATATCCTCAAAAAATAAAAATATGTTGAAGTACTAATACTATTACTTTATTGAAGGGTAAAAAGAAGAAAATAACCTTAAAGTTGCATTAAAAATACAAACGATCAAGTATTTTGAAAAAGTAAAAAATTTCCAAATGATCAAGTAAATAAGAATGGAGGGAGTATCTTTTAATTCATACTCTACTCGCTAATTTACAAAAAAAAAAAAAAAAAAACAGATGTTGTAAATAATAAAAAAACAGAAGGGTTATCTATTAAAATACTCGGAACATCCTATATTGTTTGGCCGCTTTCCTTTTACATAAAATTTTAGAAAAAAAACTCAAAATCATCTCACGTTACTCCATGTTTCTTCTATAAATTTGTGTTAAGTCTTAGTTTGTTTTTTATTATTTTGGATAATCATATAAAATATAATCAGTAAATAAATAAACTAAATAAGTACATAATTAAAATCAACATTTAACAAACCATAAAAGATTAATTAAAATATGAGTTAATTAATTAAACCTAAAGCGGATTCAGTTTTAAAGTTAAAAAATAAAATAAAAAGTAGATATACAAATCGAAATGGAGCATATATTTATAATGAAACGTCCCTCGAAATAATTGAGGGATGAGTCATACGAATATAATAGAGGTAGATTGGTAGAATAGAATAAAAGACTAAAATAAACAAAATGATGAAGAATCAATCAAAGGAGCTGTTTTCAGGTCATGGACCATGTCATCATGCGAGGAGGCGCTGAGGATGGCACATGTCCATGTAGCAGATGGCCAACCAGCTAATCCATCATAGCCACATGAGATGTTCACATGAATGTAAAAAACAACATTAGGTCAAGATTTTTTTTGTGGTAAATCTAAAGGCAAACTTGATATGCAATAATATAAAAATGTCAATTTAGGAAAAAAATTGTCATAATAATCCAACTTATAATTGGTTTTTCATGTTTTCATCTTCAGGTGCCAAATGAGGACAAAAATGAAGGGACGCCAATTTGAAGTAATAAAACAAGGAACAAATTTAAATATGAAATAACTAAGCTAAGAGCGGATTAACGAGTAAGACACGAATTTAAGATCATATTCGTTTGAATATCCAATTAGCTCGGCCAACACAGATCTACAAATAAATGATTATATAAGTCAATAAGTTCAATATATACGTTTAAAATAATTTAGCAAGATTTCAATAAAACACTACTACAGTGAGTCTTATTTCTAAATTATCAAATTATATATCGAGAATTCTTGTTATATTTTCGTATTGCATTAACACACAAGTAAAAGAGCTTTGCTTTGTCATATACATGACCTAGGAATAACTGACAAATGATTCCCCAGCATCTCGAATCCACATTATATTCGTATAAAAGTAATAATTTGTTGAAATATTATAGACATTATTTTCGATTTCATTTCTCATTTCCTTTCCCCTACAAACTTCCCTAGACTATCTCCAATGAACTATTTGGACTTTGGAGAGGTATTTACCTCCAATAGAGAGTACTATCTCCAATGGGAGATATTTGGAGTGGTACAAATACAATAGGAGATAATTAATAGAGGTAATTTTTGTTCTTATTTTTAAAGAATTATTAAATGACCTCCTAATTATTACAATAAAAAGGTACAATTGTCATATACTTTTGACACATGGACAACCTTATTTATCTATTTATATTTTTCACTTATTCTTTTATCTATTTTATTTTTACTTTCACATATATCTTTTGTTTTTTCAAGAACTATAAGTAGAGCATAAATTTGTTTGATTTGGACAATAATTTTTCTTTTAAATCTTCTCTCTTTCTCTTCATTTTCTCAAGTTTTTATGTGGTAAAACTAGAAAATGATGTGGAAGTGAGAGAAAATGCAATAACTTTTTCAATTATCTACTATTGTACAGTGTGGAGATATTTGAAAGATAATTGAAGATATTTGATGATATGATGAAAGAATAATATGAAGTGGTATGAAATATTGGATAGATTAATTATCTCCTACTGGAGAGGGTTTAGTAAAAATTATGCAATAACCATGATATTATTCTGACAAAAAGAGATGAAGGGGGTAGGATGGCAAGGGTGGGCAGGCTTGGGCGGATCCCAGGCAGTTTTCATTTTCATTTGTTTTTAAATGATATTTTTGGCATAAAAAATTTAAACTTTTTTTACACCAATCTTTTTCCTTTAGGATCTATAAATAGAGATTAGGTTTGTTCGGCATCAATTTATTTTTACAATTTCTTTCTTTCTTTATATTTAATAATAATTAATTTAAATATTTTCATGTTACTTTTTAATCAAATCTTATTAATGATAATTTAAAATACTAAATATTTGTATCTTTAATATGATTAATAGTATAAATTATGAAATTACACAAAATATAAATATAAATAAGATGGGAAAGAATGAATATATATAGAGCTATATGTTAACGATGTAGAAGGAATAGAAAATAATGTGAAACTGAAATAAAACTGAATAAATTTTTGAAATATCTCATACTGTAAAATGTGGAGATACTTGAAAGATAATTGAAAATTTGTAGAAAGTATAAAGTGAAGTGATATAAAACATTGTAGGGATATTACACATTATTTATTTTTAGATTAATCTTTTATATATTCATTCTTATATTAATTGCCAAAATTTAGGTAGTTTAAGTTAAGAGATTTAAATGTTCTATATTGAAAAATAAAATGAGTACATTTAAAAAAAAGAGCTCATTTTGTAATTTGGCCAGAACTCCCAAAACGTTCCTGATAAGAGTCTATGGGGTTCCACTCTAAAATCAATTGGCAATAGAGGGAGTAGCCCAAGATCTTATATATTAACCCGGGAGAACATCGACTTTCAATGTGGGATGTGCATCTTAACACTCCCCCTCACGTGTAACCCAATCATCGGCGGAACTTTCATCGCCAGTATTAACTGCCGGAAACCCCGCGTGTAACCCAATCATCGGCGGAACTTTCATCGTCAGTATTAACTGCCGGAAACAACATCGGCGGGTTACACGTGCCTCAATAACTCGGGTCTGGCTCATGATATCATGATAAGAGTCTATGGGGTTCCACTCTAAAACCAATTGGCAATAGAGGGAGTAGCCCAAGATTTTATATATTAACCCGGGAGGACATCGACTTTCGATATGAAATGTACATCTTAACCGTTCCGACCATCACCATTCATAACGCATTTGAAGTACCACAAAGCGCGTACGCCTGAAGTTCGTGCCTCCATGTAAATAGATGATCACAATGCAATCGCTTGGTATTCGATTAATTAAATTAAATAGGATTTGGTCAAAGAATATGTTGGTGGTGGCATTGCTTGTTAGCAATTGATTGGGTACATGTGATGTTTCCTTCCCTTTTAGCCATGTCTTTTACAGCTTAACATTACACATACGCTTACATTTGATTTCGACATTAAAATCACCCTCTTGTCTTCTTCTCACCTCTTCTCTTGCTTCTCCCCATCTACCTCCTAAAATACAACACTCAATGCACACAACTTTTCGACAAGTTTTTAGACGATCTCAGAAAGACCACATTTTCAGTTGAGAAGAGCGACATCTACGTTAAAAAGACGTTGAGCATGACCTAATATATTGAGCGAATATCACGAGTAGTTACCAAATAACTAAAGGGCGAATGATAGAAATTATTGTAAAAGTACGCACAAGGAACGAACACGAAATTATAGGATCCGGTTAGATCATCACCTGGAATTCAAGCAAACATCTAACAAGACTAAGCGACATTCGTCTTTGTTCTATCAACTAGCCAAATTAGAAACTTCTGATTCTGAAATCAAAGTTGATTATAAATATGAATAAAGCATAGCAAAATCATACTCATAACCTAACAACTCCTTGGAGGTAACTAGCTACTGATGCTAAAGTAGACATATATTTAGCATGCAACACTTAGATTATCACACTGAAATGGATTGATAAAACATTCACCAAAGTCCAAGTTAAACCAAATCAAAACTATGAAAAGATAACTAATATGCAATTGGATTGACTTCTATCAACTAACAACTTAATTTTGATGCAAGTTTAAAACACCAGACCTGGAAAAAGTTCGATTTTATTAAACGCGAAAAACAATTCAATTGTTAGAAACCGATTTTGCATAAGCTCAATGATAGTCGAAACAAGAGGCACTTAACTACGAACAACTGGAAAATTTGTAAGTTGATCACAACTCTTCTGATGCAATTGTTGCAACAATATGTACTGGTGCATAATCTTTCATCAATAATAAGTCCAACAGATAGATCTTGTGCAAGCATACTCAGAGCATAATCTCATGTGTGTACAAGCTAGTATCTAACGTATTGATCTTATTCCTGGCTGGTTCCCAGGAGAGATGAGCAAGTCTTAGCAAATATTCCAAACATGGCGGCAAGGAAAGGGAAATCAGGGCACCCAGCTTGAAGCACAGAATAATGAAAAATTTCGACAAAATCTCATGAACTCGTGAACATAACATGACAACAATCATAAAGCAAAAGTAATAAAATTAGTTAACCAACTAAACTGTTTCAAGAGTCATAGAAACCACTGAGCTACGAATATAGTGCTCAAATGCGAGTGTCTGAAGTAAATAAAAGAACACACCATCTGCTATTGACCCCAAGAAGATCTAAAAGCAAAAGCAAATCCTATATAATCAAGCTTCGAACATAACAATCTTCAACCGATAACTAATGAAAGCATTACCCATATATAGTAGATTCGTTCCACGAGATAGTAAACGAAAGGAGGTAGACTAAATAAGATAATTGCATAATTTAAGCTAGCATTACTATATTAGACAAATATTGAGAGCAAAGATAACACCCTTCACCAACAAACCTAACATAATGCACCAGCATATCATAAATCATCAGGTAAATGGAACCACACAGTTAACTGAACACCACTGGATTAGACAGAAAGTCTGATTTTTTACAAGAATCCATGGGTTTCAAGTACATAAACATTATAAACCACCATTTAAGGGAACCGATAACATAACAGAACGGATAATCCATTCCCTTCTCTAACTTTACATATAAACTGATATCATAAATATGACTTCAGCAACAATAAGCTCTAGCTGATACAGTTGAAGACACATGATGATGAGCAGATCATGGTACGACACTCTTAACCGGTCATCATCCTAATACCATAATACCTTAACATTAAGAGTCAAACAAAAAAAAAAGTAAATTTCCCTGGTACATTCAAGACATAGCAAACAGACCACCGCCATTCGATCATTTTATCATCTAAGGCTCCAGGCTGCTCTACTGCCTCTTCTCTTCCTCTTCGTCTTCTTCCCCTTCCCCATTTTTTTCAATTTTTCAGATTAAATTAAACAGAGTAGAAAATCAAGAAAGCTTAACATCTGAAGATAAAAAAGAAAACCAAGTTCACCAAATGCTCATCCAACCATAGGATCAAAGACGTAGCATTGTGCAATGAAGATCATCAGCATCCACATCCATATCATCCATTGGAGGGGGCATATTGAGATCAAACATCAAAGGAGCTTTTCTCACTGCAGCAGCAGAAGATGAAGCAGCACCAGCCTCACATTCACCATCATCAATAACAGATGAGGACGAATCACAATCACTACGACACTCACCGGGGACTACAGGCGGAGACCTCGGGTGGCGCCTAGACGGCCCACCACCAGCCACCATAACCTGAGGCAGTGGTTTTGGCCTAGGCCCACTAAAACTCTCAACCGTACTACTCATCCCACTACAAGCTGGTCTCATCTGATTATCTTGACCATAAAACCTTGGATCCATAACATTAGTAGTATTAATAAAGTTCTGATTTTGATGAAAGTTACCATTATTTCCATACAACAAAACCTGATTATTATTATTATTATTATTAATATTGTTATTATTATTATCAAAATTTATTTCTGGTATTGGGAAATTGGTCTTGGCTTTAGGACCACGGAGCCTACGCGCCGCCGTATCATAGGCGCGTGCAGCATCCTCGGCGGAATCAAATGTGCCCAACCAGACACGTGTCTTCTTCCACGGGTCTCGGATCTCAGCAGCGAATCTCCCCCATGGTCTCTTCCGAACACCGCGATACCGGATCTCCTTAGATCCACCAGATCCGTTGACTTCTCCACCACCGGTCAACGGCGCAACCACCACCTCCGCCGCCGCCCTGGGTGCTCTGGCTCTAGGCATGATGCCGTAAAACCCAAAAAGATTCAACCTTTTAGAACAAAAATCAAATATTTTTAATAAAATCAAATCCTTTTTGATTTTTGTGATAGGAAATGGAAAAAAATTGGGTAATTTTTTTTCTTTTTAGTTAGATGGATTTGAGATAGAGATCTAACATAAAAGAAGAAAATGATTATGATGATGAGACATAATTAATATATAAATAAATATATGAATATTGTTGTTGATATAGAAGAGAAGAAGATGGGCTATGAGAAGCAAAAGGAAAATAAAGGAGAAGAGATGAGAAGAAGATTAGGAGGAAATCTTATTGATATTATCAATCTCTTTTTTTATTTTATTTTATTTCATTTTTTCATTTTTATTTTTTTGGGGTTTATTCGCTCTCTCTTCTTCCCCCTGGTTTTTTGTGGTGGAGTGAGAAGAAAAAAAGATGGAGGATGAAGTTTTTTTTGGCTTATTTTTTATTGACCCTCAACTATCACGATAGTTTAAAATTACCCTTTAATACATTATTAAATTTCAAACTGTGCGCTAAACTATGATTTGTTTATTATACTCCACAAATCCTAAAATTTAATTACCCCCTTTTAACTAATGTAATGCTTCTTTCAATTCAAATTATATATTATTTTTGTTTTAGCGTGTCTAACTTTGACTATCAATTACTAATTATTCTGTTATATTGGCGGAAGCGGATTAACAATCGGATGCAAATCTTAGACAAAGAATCACGTCAAGTGCATGAAAAGTAAAGAACACCAGAATTTAACGTTGTCTCCCTAACAACGTGTTAGGACTACTCCACGGGCTCCAAGCCACAAACAATTCACTATAATGGGAAGATCAGGTTACAGAGTTGATCAATCAGATCTCAGATGAATAGAACCGCTACTCTACACTATTCCTAGAATAGGATTATAAGACTCTCTATTCAGCTCATTCAAGTCTAAGGGGCAAGTCCCCTATTTATAGGTAATCATGAAAACCTAAGTAGACTAGTAGAGAAAGCTCAAAGCCCATCAGGAACTGCCAAAACCCTCGCGTCTTCAGATCCGATCGGGATTTGGAAAGTTCTGACCAAGTCCCGATGATACTCAGATTCAAGGCATATTCCAACAATCTCCACCTTGACTTGAATCCTCTTCAGATATCATCTACACAGAAACTCTTCCTAATGCACCAGATGTACTATTAGTACCAGATGTACTTAGATAGTGAACTCAGATATTCCCAGCAACTCAGATGCGAATAGACGACGCCCAGCATCTCCATCCCATAACTGTGATAGAAGTGCCCCACACCGACACCAAAGGACTAGACGATGCCCATCATCTCAATCGCATATTGCCCTGCCACCGGGCTATTTCAGATGTGTTGATCACAACACCAGATGAATAGTAACATGAAAAACTATTCAATATCTGTGACAGAAGTGCCTCAAACCGACACCAAAAGCATGGACGATGCCCATCACCTCCACCATACTGTCCTAGTATGACTTTGTATACTTTCGATCACTCATATTGAGTATTATGTATATTTTTGTCACTCACGCGTGTTTTTTGTCCAACTCTTGATTTTTCAAAATTTTAAACATTTTGGTAAGATATATTTAAGTCATTCTCAAACAATTTTTTAACTTCCATAAACTAACTTTCATTGTTAACTTCCAATTACACTCTACATTTCCATGACACAAATATGAGAGAATGACTAAAATGCATTTACAAAATATTAAAAATTTCGAAAAATCAAGAGTTGTACCAAAAAAACGTGTGAGTGACCAAAAGTATACATAATACCAACATGAGAGATTGAAAGTATACAAAGTCATATTATAGTGATCGACTAGTGTTTTTAACAAACGTGAGTGATTAATGAAGTCATTTGCTCAAAAAAAAAATGTTATTCAAAGTTTGTCTGATTGATAAAGCACAATAGATTAGTTAAGGGGCAACTATAGGATTTAGGGATCAAAATGTAATAAAAGTGTAGTTTAGGGGTAATTTAAGGCTTGACAAATTACTAGGGGATAATTTATATCTTTCGTGATAATTCAGGGACATTAAGACACAAACTTTTTTTCTATCATTGTTTTGTCTTTTTTCTTTACTTTTTTAGTCTCTCCATTCTTTTTCATTAATATTTTCGAATCTTGCTATCGAGCTTTTATCATCAATTACTTTTTTTGTTCGTTATTTTAATAAATATATCCTCAAGCTAATAGAGGGAGTAGGTCAAGATCTTATACATTGACCCGGTAGAACACCGATATCCAATGTGAGTGTGCATCTTAACATTTGTTAATTCTTATTTTTATAAAATTGAGTAGCGATCAAACAATGGAATAATTTAAATTAATATGTGTTATTGGATATACGGAAAATTTAAGAAAGATGTCTTGGGCATAAATTTAATGTTCTTGAATTTATATTTAGAAATATTTCCACCAAATCAATTTCTTATAACTTTTCATAACATAAATACATAATACAAAAAGCCTACGATACAAAAACAAAATGAAAATATATCAACTAAATTTATCTAGGGCTAATGTAATTTACATTAGCTAATGTCTAGTTCTGTTTGTTCAAAATCTTAATTATCAATCAACTTTTAAAGATGTAAGATAATGGTATTATGAAATCATTTTTAAAAATAAAAGTAAAATTATGCTATTAACTCCATATTCATAAAATAAAGTGCAATGCTTACTTCGTAACTGATAATTAAATATGTTATAATAACAGCAATAAATTTAATTAAAATGAATTAGAATATGTAATTATTAAGTCGTTTTTGTTTGAATTTGGGTATTTGGAATTGGAGGTAGGAATTTGAATGGCTAGGGTTGGGGGTTGATGGGAGTGGGTGTTGCTTTCTTGATTTCTCCACCTATACGGATACACACTTGTCCCCACAAACCGACTACTTTCATTCTCCATTGTTTTCCAGCAATTTAATAATGCGTCGTTACAAATTTATGGTCTTACGTTGAGGTAATTGCTGAAATGGTCCCAGTAAGTGGGTGTCTGTTGCACTTTGGTCCCTGTAAGTGGGACCGATGCGCAAATGGTCCTTGATAGTGTGTAACGGGTGCGGAAATGGTCCCCATTTTAACGGATCCGTTAGTTTTTAACGTTTTTGATATTTTTAAGTTCATTTTTGGGGCGATTTCATAATTTTGAAGAGTTTTGGGCATTCTGGGTCGTCTTGTAGTTCGAAACTTCAAACGGCCATAACTTTGCGCTCGGGTGTCCGACTGCGATGAATTTTATATGGGTTTCATGTATTTTTTCGAGACGAATCCAATGGCAGACAAGCAAATGAGGTCTGTGTCATTTTTTGCCCTCAATAACCCTTTTTATGGCTTAAATGACATTTTTATGATTCCCATCTAATAACATTGTTTTTTTAAGTACTATGATATTACTTTAGAAGCTTACTTGATCACAATTAAGCATACAAAAAGTTGGTAGGATAAAAGTAAGGTTAAAATAGATACCATTCTACAAAATCTTGTCATAATTGCTTAACTAAAGCAAAAACAAGTCCCTTTAGTTAAGCAACGGTGATTTCGAAGTCTCTATGCTTACTTTTATCTTTTTATCATCCCTTACTAGAGTATTTTAACTAAAAATACTATGTTTTTTCTTTTGATGCTTACTTCTTAGATCCTATTGTAAAAAAATCAATGTTATTGGATGAAACTCATAAATTTTTTAAAGATTTTAAAAAAAGTAATGTGAATCATAAAAATATCATTTTAAGCCATAAAAGGGTTTTTGGTGCTTACTTCTTAGATCCTATTCTAGAAAGGGATTTGTTTTTTGCTTTAGTTAAACAATTATGACAAGTTTTTGTGGAATGATATCTATTTTAACCTTACTTATATCCTACCAACCTTTTGTATGCTTAATTGTGATAAAGTAAGCTTCTAAAGTTATATCATAGTACTTTAAAAAAAACAATGTTATTATTGGATGGGAATCAGAAAATCTTTTGAAGATTTAAAAAATGTAGTGTGAATCATAAAAATATCATTTTGAAGCCATAAAAAGGGTTTTCGAGGGCAAAAAATGACCCTGACCACCTTTGGTTGTCTGCCATTAGTTTCGTCTCGAAAAAATACATGAAATCGGTAAAAAATTCATCCCAATCGGACACCCGAGCGCAAAGTTATAGCCGTTTGAAGTTTCAAACTACAACACGACCCAGGATGCCCAAAACTCTTCAAAATCATGAAATCACCCCAGAATGACCTTAAAAATATCAAAACGGTTAAAAACTAACGGATCCGTTAAAATAGGGACCATTTCCGCACCAGTTACACACTATCAGGGACCATTTGCGCATCGGTCCCACTTACAGGGACCAAAGTGCAACGGACACCCACTTACTGGGACCATTTCAGCAATTACCTCGTCTTAATTGATACCGTAATTTGTTTTACTTTCATACTTGTCATTCATAAACAACTTACAAATTTATATATCTTTCGAATAAAATAAGAACATAATTTTGGTTTCAATTTAGTTTAAGGTCTCTCCTACAAATCGCGTACCACGAAACAATTATAAAAATAGGGATAGTGAAATGGTCTTGTGATCAAGTTAGCACTCTCGATAAAATCTCGAAAATGAATTGAAAATAATCGAAATATTAATTATTATGAAAAAAGTAGATATAGAGTCCAACGACTAAACCTATGAGTAATAGTTTTATTCTTATTTTCGATATTCACATAATCTTTCAATTCAAAAGTGTGAAACTGTCACACTAACAACCCCCACACACCTATACCTGTGGAGTATACGAAAGAGATAAAACGTGAAATTTATCTCAATAAACCGAAAAGTAGAGTTTACATGTAACCATTTCATTAACACAAAATTTGTTATGAGAGTCGAACCTAAATTCTCGAAACTCTAAAGGTCGAAATAGCCAACCCCAGTACCTATTGATCTACTATAGATATATGTCTTCCAAATTGAATTCTTATCAAATTAGAGATGAATAAATCTAATCCCTTAACTCACAAGTCCCAACCACATTCGGATCAAGTAGACAAACTGTGTAGTCCATGGACTTGCCAACACCGAATTCCATAAAGGCTTTGGCATTTTGGACTTTGCCGCAATGTGCCTAGTCCACCATTCGGATCAATTTCATGATATATAAGTCCTTAAAATAACATGAATGATAAATATAACTTGCGAATTTTAATTCGATATACCTACTAGATTTTTTTTTTGTTAAATTGAAAAAAAAATTGGTTCCTTAATTCCCTAAAAGGACCTGTAATTCCATATCTAGACTTTTAGCAGTAGTACTTTATTAAGCGCTATTTAAATAGTGCTTATGAGGTGCATCTATTTCAATAACACTTTATCAATAAAGTTTTAATAAGCGCTACTTAACATGTTTATTTAAATAGCGCTTGTGAGGTGCACTGTTTCAATAATTTTTTTGGCATGACATTTTATTAAACGCTATTTAACCTGTTTACTTAACGACTACTTGTGCGGTGCACCTGCTTAAACATCATTTTTTAGCAATAACACTTTATTAAGCGTTACTGAACATCCTTACTTAAATAATGCTTATGAGGTGCACCTGCTTACATACTATGTTTTAGTAATAGCATTTTGAAAGAATATGTGAGATGTGCTATATAAATTATTCACTTAGATAATGCATTTTCTTATGCGCTATTGAATAGCGCATTTGTTTTATGTGCTATTGAAGTTAGTTTAGTTTATTTATATTTTTCTTCGTTTTTTTTCTAATTTATAAGTTATCATGCGCTATGCAGGATTCAATAACCTCACTTTAATAGCACAAAAAGATAACGTTCAAGTATCGTTTTTCTAAACTTAAATCTATAGTAGTTATTATATATTCACAATTCATATCTCATGTATATATTGACAAATTATTTCACAAGAAGGGGTGTATAATTTATAATGCAATCTTCTAATTTCTTGAATTAATTATTACATCACTCAATCATTCATTTTGAAATGAGGACCTCATACTGTCAGGCAACTACATTTCCCAGAGGCCAGAAGGAGAATAAGTCAAACCAACCAATTTTACCCACTATTTATTACCGCCGATATTTATTGTTAACTTAACAACTTTCATGAGCTTTTAAAATTTTCTCGTGAAATAATTGAAGGCTGTATGATTTATGGAGATGAGACAATTTATTATAATGGGTCTGGATAAGATGAATTTCGTTGGCCAACTTTGATGTTTCTTCGTTGAATCGAAGTGAAAGTGTAATGTTTTTCTACCAACCATGCATACATACATCGATTGGATAGAAATTCCTAACAATAAAACCTAATCAAATCGTTATTTGTTTCGCTTTGTAATCATCAATTTACCGTAACTATTTATTTACTTTGTAAGAACAACAACAAAATGAGGAATTGCATTTATTATCTTTAACGTGATAAATCGGGATAAAATTGATAATTTAAATATGATTTACGAGATTATTTGAGATTAACCAAATAATAATGACGGTTAACTGTCGCCGTTGATGAGATAAATTTGAGTTTAGTTTCAATTAATTAATGTGTGGGAGATTAATCTCCAAAAATGATATAAGTATAATATTTATATATAATCTCAAAAATTGAATATTTCAAGTGAAACTAAAGCACACCAACAAACCAATAATGAACCATAAATGCTCAAATGAATATATTAGAATAAGATAATCATGAATTGCAACTACATCACAAACAATAAATAATTTTGTGACAACCTAACTACAAATGATATGATGTCGATTCTCCTAATTTATTATCAGACCACAAACGACGATGATAGAAACAAAAAATGAGTTAGCAACATAATTTGCATAATCTTCATTTAATTCCTCAATATCAACCTAGTTCCCTGTAGGAAACTCGCAATTTCCGAACCCTGCAACCATAAAATAACATTGATCAATCATCTAAAATAAACAAAAAAATTATCAAATTAAACATGACATAATATTTGACATGATTCTATATTGAGAAACAAAAGTAATTCTTAATCGTTTCTTAAAAAGAATTTACTTACTTGGAGATTGAGTTACCACATAAGCCGACCCTCCGAAATTACACGTTCCACTTCCACGAGAATTCTTTTGATAGAAACTATTAAAGGCATACGAGGCATGGGCCGCTAGCGTATTAGGATTATAACACGTGGCACCTTCCTGAATCGGACGACAATCGGCCCCACCTTCTCCACAAGCATAATCAAGAGCTTGTTGCAACTTCTCATTCCCAGCCTCCTCATTAGCTACACACCATGTGTGACCACTAGAAGGAGGTGGAGCAGGCACCACCTGAGTCTTGCTCCCATTAACCATCCCATTCCAAGTTTTCAAAGCCTCTAATGTAAGTGGGATATCATAAACTTTTTCTTCACTTGGATAAAAAAGCCCATAGTTTCTCTCTGAAGTGGGCCCTGTCTTTTGGTTCTCATTAAACAAAGCAAATAAATACACATTTATGGGCTCATTGGGCCTCAAAGGGGTCCCACCTCCTGTTAAAGATCTCTTCACTAAATTACCATTGTACCCCTGTGCATTTTCTGGACTTGCTCCAACTTCATTTTCATCTCCCTTTGAAGGCCAACCAGTTTCAGTAACCACCATTTTTAAATCGTTAAAGCCCAATAGGCCCATTGCGGCATAGACAGCATCCATTTGGGCCTCTAGCAGGCTTTTATAAACAAGCCCATTAGTTGGGTCCGTTACACCTTTTTCGTCGCGAAATAATGCATAATCCAAGGATATCGTTTTCGTATCAGCCATGTAAGCGAAAAATGGATACGCATTAGCCATAAGATACGACCCGGTTTGGTTGAGAAACTTAAGCATGGGCTTGATCACCGGCTCGACTAGTTCCGACTTGAAAGACCCGGACGATGGCGGGTACGAGTTCCCCAACGCGGATAGCGCGATGGGGGACGAAACTTTGATAGTCGTGACATTGTACTTCACCAGCGATGCATAAACATTTTGCATCGCTGGGACGAGGTACAAAGTCGTGTTTTGTGGATCCACAAAGACTTCATTGCCTACGGCAATGGAGTCTATTTGGGTCTTAGGGTAGTAAGCCATAATATTAGACTGCACCCACGTGTCAGTGAATGATTGGTCGGCTGCGGCTGACTTGAGGTTTTCATTCGGCATAGCCACCGTGACGGAAATTCCAGTACCGGAGAGAGCCGTGAGGACGGAGGAGTCGGTGTCGTAGAGCTTGACGTTGTTCACGCCCTGGGAAAGGAGGAGTTTGATGACTTGAGAGGGTTGGGGGAGGTCGTTTGCTATACGACCATAGTTTATGCCAATGGTCCCGTTTGTGGACAATGCAATTTGGGACAATGAGGAAAAAAGAATCAAGGAAAGGAAGAGAAGATATTCAGAGCTCATTTTGGTAGCTATAAATTTTGCTATTAGAAATGTGTTATAGTTGTGTGTTTATATAGAACATGAAAATTAAATGATGATAATAATTACGATTTATGAGAGTGGGGATGCAAAGTGGGAACGAGGAAATGAGGGGGTGGGAGAGGGGGGCTGTTGAGAAATATTATCCATGATGACAATAATAATACTCCGCTATGTTGATAATATAGCTAATATGTATTGCATGAATATTACAAAAATAATATTTCTCATACGTAATAGTTATCAATACTTCTACGCACTCGCGGACCTGTTTAGGTTCTCCGTTGTTCACTCGAACAAGTATTTTTTTGGAAAAAAAATATATGTAAAAAGGAAAAGTTAATGTAAAAATTAGCATTTAAATTACACTTAAATATATTTAAGTGTTTGAACAAACACTTTAAAAATAATAACAATTTCGAGCATACACTTTCATACACCTAGATCGGCTAGTGCCTCTACGTACATAATTAAATTACACTAATTTCTTGATTTATTAGTTAATTATTTCATATGGTGGTTGACTGTCTATAGTCGACATGGTTATTATGTTATATATTGAAAAATTGTATACGCAATGATGAGATGGATAATGTAATCTTGTAATTTATTGATTTAGTTAATTATTCATTTTGATATGAAATGATCGAGTACGACGCATGAGAGTCAAGTTATTAGGCAACTACATTGGTTACGAAAGAGACAGAATGAATTAAATAAGTGAAACCAACCAATTTTGCTGACTATTTACGCTCATATATTTATGTTATCTTTAAGAAGTTTCATTGCGTTTTTATCTATTTTCGCAGATGAAAATATCTGAACGTAATATGATTTGTGGAGACGAGATGATATAAGGGTGTGGTATAAGTCGAATTTTGTTGGCCAACTATGATGTTTTTTGGTTGTAAGAAAGTGAACTTCTAATGTTTTTCAACCAACCATGTATATCAATTGCCAAGAAATTCGTGACAGTGAACCTAATTATATCTATAGTTTGTGATGTTTCCGGCACTTTTTCTTTTTGGTATAATTTACAAGACACACCATGTTTTATCAATTAGGTTCGAGATCTAGGTTAAAAAATGTTAATTTTTAATTCGGTCGATGTGTAATTTATAAGTGAAGAATTCTTAGAGAAATGTATGAAAAAAGAGAGAAATGGCTCTCCACATTCACAAAAATATGTACCTACACATTCTTTCCATTTGGGATGTGCTATCTTACATACCATAACTAATACAAAATGAAGCATCAAATAGGGGAAGTATTTTAAGGGAGAGCAAATTGTTAAAATGGTTTTCGGAAAAGGGTTTAAGGTTGCATTTTGGTTCCCGAAAGTACAAAAACTGTAAATTAGTCCACGATATAGGCTAACGGTTGCAGATTGGTCCAAAATTTAACGACATTGTTCAATGTTAATGTCATACGCGTGTCGTGAGTTACAAGCGTTATTAATAAGTTAGAACAATAGTAATAATAGAATTAGCTTAGGAGTGAACTACAATCAGTATTGGGGCGTTAAAAATTAACGCCTTAGTTAAATTTTGGACAAATCTGCAACCGTTAACCAATATTGTGGACTAGATTACAACCTTTGTACTTTCAAGGACCAAACGACAATCTGAATCCATACTCGAAGACCATTTCAGCAATTTGTTCGTTATTCTTTTAAGGGATATCAATGAATTGATAATAGCATCTACAACATTATTATGGATTCTTACAACTAAACCTATTATAAAAAATTTATCTTATTTGTCGATTTTCGATTTTCACGGATTACTCACATGTTTACCATACATTTACAACTTGCAATTGATTAGTTGTGTAGTAGAACAATGAAAAACATCAGAATATTAAATTAACATGTACAATGCTCCTAGTTGTAATACTATTTAGAATTGAAGTATAACCAGCCCCAATTATTAGAACTAAATAAAAAAACACCATATTTCCCCACTTCAATTATTACCATTTTTTTTCTCAAATGGAACGCCATGAAATTTCATAATGTGGATATTAAAAATCGTCGAAATATATAAAATTTTCATTTTACGGTGTGGTTGTTGAAATGGTGGAAATACAACACTGAAAATGCTATAAAAACAATCACAAAAATATAAAAAAATATATTTGAATATACTCCTTTATGAGAATTAACCTCGAAGTTCTTTATAATAGTAAGCTAGAAGCCTTTGGATACTTCAATTAGACAATTACCACTGCGTAGTAATGACGAAATATTAATTGTGATGTACTAATAAGAGGTTGTGAACACGAAAGACAGTGATGTGAAAACAAATAAAATGCAATTTCATTTCTTTAATTGCCGCCTTTTGTTTATATGAAGATGAAGGCTAAGTCGGTAGACTCCTCCAAATTGGAAAGATCAATTGCACCACAATATATTTAACGTTGAATATTTTGAAAATAAAATACGCTTTAAACAAAATATCTTATTATTACCACTTGATTATGAGTATATCATAGAACATTAACTAATGCATGCTTTTGGCATATATATATGTCACACTTCTTCTACCATCAATTTGTCAAAAAGAAGTTTATCTTTGAGGAAATAAATAGTACTAGTTAATTCGATTAAGTCGGATTAGTTTGTAAACACTAGTTTCAGATTACTATTATGGTATTTTTTATTATATATATATATCTTGAAACGTCTCTCTTTTTTTTTTTATAAATTAACAAGAAAATATTAGTATAATAGTATTACGAATAACGAATACATAAATTATTAATCATTAAAAAGTTAAAATAAAATATAAAACAATTGTCTCTAAGAAAACTTAAACCTAAAGCTTAAACACAAAAATTGAGTCATATATTATCAAATTATTGAACCATCAACGACATATCTTCAAACATATCTTAATAATTCATATAGAGGAGTAAACAGTATAAATATTACAGATTGTAATAGTATATCACCTATTCCAACTCTTGAAAGAATCACCATCCATCCCCTCTCCAAACAATTGACTCAATGCATGCATGCCTCTTTAGAACGATCAAGTCCTAATTAAGGACTTTTTAATAAAATAATAATTGCAATAGTTGAAGTCCCACACAAGATACACTTATCTTAAGCGTCTCCGTTTAGTTAGTCCATCGCTTAATAAAGGAGGTAAATTCGGGATATACCTCTAGTGGTCCGGTACTTTACTTCAAAAGTGTCCAGACTCTGGATAACCACCCACAAGCAGGTCCTCCCTTGAACAAATGCAGAGTTACTCATGCACTTGATTGCCGTAGATCGAACTCACACACTTCTGAAAAATACTCTTATATATAGTAAAACCCTTGACTATTCGAGCTATACCGACAATCCCACCACAAGATGATGATATGGAAAGCTCCCTCAAGATTCCACGAGTTGCCACAAACAAATACTATTAATAATCTTCACAATATTTAAATGTCTTTCACACTTAGATTGCTACAAATAGAATAGGACTCTTTGAACAGTCAACACCATGATACAAAGAGAAAACAAGAAGCAACCTACTTAGCTTGGACATTAAATTTTATCTAATAAGTGCACCTCTTTATTGCTAATTGAAGAACAATTCATAATAATAGAGGTGTTCATGAGATGAGTCAAGTCCGAACTCAAAAAGTTTTAATTTGGTTCGATTCATTACTAAACGAACCTTAAACTTAGCTCGATGAAAGCTCATCGAGCCGTTCCCGACCGAGTCCGAGTTTAACTTTTTTTGGATCAACTCATATCATTTATTTCACCGAGCCGAGCGAGCCATTCCCCACCCAAGTCCGAGCTTAATTTTTTTTTGGATCAACTCATATCATTAAACAAGCCTTAAAGATCGGCCATCTAGCCTAGTAAAAGAGTTACTACTTACAAACTTCTATCATGCATTTGAGAAATACTTACTATTAACCTATCAATTATGTCTGTAGTTTTGGGAGGAGATTTTTCAAGGTCATATTACAATCGCCACTTGCTATCGTCGTATAAGACATACTTAATTTTATGTTTTGTAAGATATAGTTAAGGTTTTGTATGGTAATAATTTTTTTAAGTAAATATTAATTTACTACATTTTTAAATGACTGAAATAGAGCATTTCTACATATTTCGTTCGACATTGCCAACTACCTCTTGAAGGTTCCGTGAAGTACATGTGTGAGGGCATGTTCTTCGACGTGGAGATTACCGAAAACGAAGACTCTTTTTTCTTCTCAAATGGATGAACATTTCATGTTGCATTACAAATCGAGTCTGCTGACATTTTAACTTTTTAATTTGATCAAGATAGAAGTGATCGAAAATCGTGTCTTGTATTCTTCGTCCGCATTTATCGCGATACCTCTTGCAAGAAACAACCTATTGATGCTCATCAAGAAGTTATAATTTAAAATCTATCCATGTAAACTCATAGCCCGCACGAATATAAACTATGAACGGCTTCCTAAATAAGTGTTTTAATTTATTCTAAAGCAGGCACCTATTTTACAAAACAAACTTCTTTTTATAATTATAAAAAAGAAAAACTGCACCTAACGATGCACCACCTGAAACAAACGGTGCACCGGTAAAGTAGACATGATGCACCGTTGGGGTCACACGATACACAGTGACCCGTGAGACATGGGCTTCAAACGAACAAAGGCCTTCTGTTCATTTACTGGGCTGATCCGGCCTGTCTTGTTATTAACTCCCAAAGCCCGTTGGATTCATGAGCCGACCCGGTTCGTTTCCACGTCTAGCCGATACGAATCATAGATTCATAGCCCATAGGATTGCCTGTCTTGCATTCCCAGTTTCACATAAACTTGGGCTCCCCCTCCCAATCCCCCAAGGCCTCACCCTCTCCCTTGGGCCTTGCTCCCTTTAGAAATAGGGCCCCGTGGTCTATTTATGCATCTCAACAGATAATGGTCCTTGCCGATCTGCCCAATTGACGAGGATAATTTGTCGGCAACATTATGAGTTAGTGAAGATAATTGAATTAGGCAGGAAGGTTCCACCAATGAATGGAGGATTTAAATGCCCAGGGTCCTATTTAATATTCATAATGTTTAATTGCATAAATTATTAGCTTGCCAATGGAGCAACGTTTAATGTCTAGTAGTCAACCCTACCTCATCTGGATTCTTGTACTATATCATATCACACTACTTATTATTTTGCCCGAATTTAACCACTTCACCAAAGGCTAATAGAAAGTAGTTGGTGAACATCTCCCACTATGTAACAAAAACAAAAACAATTTTCTACCATTTTTTACTTGCTTTTTTATGGTAATGACATCGAATTGTTCTAGAAATAAATAAAATATTTGCTCGATTATGTCTTACCCTAAATATTTTTGTTATGCCGTCCAAAAAAATTACTTTTATTTGTTAGTGTTTTAGGATGGTATGCATTGTCTCACATTTATTTCATTCTTTCATTTGATTGTGCTTGTTATAATAATTAGTTCAAGTCAACAACAAGTCACATTGACAATTTGACATTACTCATATTTTTTCACACACACCTGCTCTCTGCGTTAGAGGCGAGCCTTTGGATTGATAAGAAAAATCATATGATTCGAATTCGAAATCATAACAAATATTGAGTATGTATTCAGATATTTTGTATAATTTAGGCAAATCTAATGTAATTCGTAGAATGTACTTGCAATAATCAATTAATATAAAATATGAATTAAAATATCTATGAAAAAGTAGTACATTAATATTCGTTTTGGTTAGGCTCATATCCATCCTTGTATAACGTTGTGTATTTCTATTAGCAAACATATACATACACACAATTGTCATTACAAAACATAAAAATTGCCTACATGAGCATAGCCTAGTTGTAACTGGCAATACTTTACTAAAATATTATAAATTAATTTTAGTTTTGCGAAGCGTTCCGTTAACCATCTCCCTCGCAAAACTGCTACTACATCACATCCCTTCATTTATAAACTCATCTTGCCAAGAGAAACTTGAGAAAGGCGGGAGAGGTTAAACTTATTCACACACAAAATTGAAAAAAAGGGGAATTGAACGTGGTATCGACACTTGTGCTTGGTAGTTTTAGTCAGGTAAATCTAGTAGACATCACGTGCTTGGTCTGCATGCTATAAATAGAAAGCAAATCACTAAGCTAAACTTAAACAGAGATCAGAGAGGGAGAAATAGAATCATCAATTCATCATTCACCAACAGAATGGAGGGAACACTCTTTTCCACTCTCTCAATCTCCACATTCCTCCCTCTCTGCATTTTCACCCTTCTCTTTTCAACCCTCTCTTTCTCTTCTGCATCTTCTAATTACGCTCATGCTCTCTCCAAAACCCTCCTCTATTACGAAGCTCAACGCTCCGGCCGCCTTCCTTACAACCAACGTGCCACTTGGCGCCACCACTCCGGCCTCACCGACGGCATTGAACAAGGAGTATGGATGCTTAATCTTATTCAATTATTTTCAATTTTCGAAATGTATCTCATTAATTATTGCTACAAATAGTCTATGCTAGTTACTATTTTAATTATAACGGATATAGTCATTAATTGTTATGTAATGTTAAATTAAGTGACAATTTTTTTTTTTTGCAGGACCTTCTGGTCACTAGCAATAACTTTTTCACTATGCTATTCAATTAACTCATTAAGTGACAATTTTTAGTTGTCATATTTTCCACTCACGAATTTGAAAACTTCAATAATAAGGTTGTTAACATCGTAAATTAGTAGTTCGTTATAGGTGTTTAAGGACGATAATTAAGCGCATTGTATAGTCCAAGATCGAGAATTATTTGTGGAACGAGTTATCTAACTTATCACATCATGTACTACTCAATTATGCACAACAAACTCTACAAAATTGCACTGAAGTTGAGTGCATGAGTACGAAATTAACTTAGGTACTAAATTATGAGTAATATTTACCTTTAATTTGATGAATTGTTTTGAATTTTGAAGCTATAATTGATAATTTGGTTGTGATAAATGTGATAGGTGGACTTGGTGGGAGGGTATTATGATGCAGGGGACAATGTGAAGTTTGGATTTCCAATGGCATTTACTATAACAATGTTATCGTGGGGAATTATAGAATATGGCGACCAGATTGCATCTGCTGGAGAGTACACTCATACACTTGAAGCTATTAAATGGGGCACTGATTATTTCATCAAAGCACATTCTCACCCTAATGTTCTATGGGTTCAGGTAATTCCCGTCATTTACCTCGTTCTTATGCTCTATGAATGCGACGGTTACAGTTAGAATCACGGTTTCATCCTTCTAGCTAATTCATTCACATTGTTACCATAATTTCAATTTTGTTCAAATGCATAATTTTTGGAGGAAGTTCCATAATTTTTGGGGAAAATTTGAAGGAAAGAAAATCATGCACGCGTAACTAAGAAGGTGGGAAAGTTTCCTCTAATCGCGGTCTGGAGAAGTGCATTAATTCATGGTGTTACAAAATTTAAGTCTAACTTAGATCTACTGTTCTTGTCTCCTCATGGGTCCTTTTTCTTCTTTACAATGAAAGCTTTATTCGTACAGTTTAAATTTGAACGAATATTGTGCGTGAATTTCATTTATGTTACTGTCGTGTTAGTAAAATACTTGATTAATTAATAATATTGGTCGATTCGAGCGAGAATTTTTCCATGCGATGTAGATTGATTTGATGTTAAATTAATTAAGTTGCTCGAGGATCGTATAAAATCTCTTAAATATTAATTTATGAATATGGGGTGACGATTTTGTTATTTTAGGTTGGTGATGGCTATACCGATCACTATTGCTGGCAACGGCCTGAGGACATGACTACTTCTCGACGAGCATACAAAATTGACGAGAACCACCCGGGGTCGGATGTGGCCGGGGAGACCGCGGCTGCTATGGCGGCAGCATCAATTGTGTTTAGGGGAACTAATCCACATTATTCATCCCTACTTTTGGAACATGCACAACAGGTAAATTTGTTAATGCAATGAGGTAGCTCTATATGCCAACCCCACCACTAGCTAGTAAATTAAATGTAGTTGTTGATTTGATAGTCTTTACAAGACACGACACAATAAAAGATTATATAGACACACTACAACAATACCCCTTCAATAATATGATATGACAAATCTTGCATTGTTTAATGTATGTGGTTATGTCTTAAGGCGTCTCAAGAGATACGTTTTCAGATATTGTTACACAATTGCATCCCGTTAGTCAACTGGATTACGACAATGATTTATGACTCCATAATGTGTATCGTCGTGCGAGTTCAGTTCCCGTCGTGCATCCATATAATTTAATATTTATTGAGTATGGGTTTTTGCAGTTGTTTGAGTTTGGTGACAAATATAGGGGGAAATATGATGAAAGCATAGGAGAGGTAAAGGGATACTATACGTCGGTGAGTGGGTACAAGGATGAGTTGTTGTGGGCAGCTTTGTGGCTATACAAAGCCACCGACAAGCTTCAATATTTAAAGTATGTAATAGAAAATGGTGAGTCTTTTGGTGGGATCACTTGGTCCATTAACGAGTTTGGTTGGGACGTTAAATATGCTGGCCTTCAACTCTTGGTTACTATGGTACGTTCTCTTAATTATACCTTAATTTTGTTTTAAGGTATCTAATTATTTGTTTTAATTACTTTTTTATGTGAATCTTTACTTTAGTTGTCTTTTCCTGTCAAAGATTCTATTGTTTTAGTTGTGTTTTATGATGAATTAATTAACATGGGTATTAAAATATTTATGACTTAGATCCACTTTGGAATTATTGCAATAATTGGGGCTTATTATTGCTATTCCCCTCCATACCCCATGGGTCATGGCCATAAGGCATATGACATATCAACGTCAACAACACTTTAAGAATTAGGTATACCATAGTACTAGTAGATTATATATCACACTTGTTTAAATTAATGAGGTAGCTAAAATCTAAATAATTAGTTTTCCCACGTGAAATATTCTAATAGAATGGGAATGGAGAATTGCATCATGCAACTTCTAATTCAAAAAAGTGAGATTACTACATAAAACTATTGATTCGATCTTTTTGATATGAATTGTTAGGTTCTACTATTGCTTAGAAAAATAAACTGGATAATATTAAAACACTAAAAACTTGTGCCCATTATTGTAATTAGGAGTAGTAAACGAAGATTTCTTGAGTTTAAATGGTATAGACAATTTGTCTCATATTTCATCTATTTGTTTATTAATTGATAGTATCTACTATTAATGATGGACTTATTAAGGCTTACTGCTACTCACTCGAACATGCACTTTTTTTTGAAAAAAAAATTATATATGTATTAAGAAAAAACTAATGTAAAAATTAGCATTTAAAATTATATTTGAGTATTTTGAACATACATTTTGAAAATTATGACAATTTCAAACAAATACTTTCATATTCCTAGATCCGCCACTGTCTCCTATAACACAATGTTAGTTAGTGACTTCTTTATTTGAACATAGTTGTACTTACTAATTAAACTTAAAAGTGTGTTACATACTTGAGAAAGAGTGATCTATATGACCCCACCATTGAAAATTGAAGCATAAACATGCATGGCTCTCTTCACTAATCACTACTACTATTACCTTAGGACTACTTTTTTAATTTTCAAAGTAGTGATTGATGCATGATTGATGAAATATTGACCATAAGCAAATGTGACAAGACTACATCACTTTACCTTAATTCATCATGTTCAGCACTCCAACAACATCTTTCAAATTTTTAAATTTATTTCATAATATTATATACATTTTGCAGTTGCCTAGAGACAAAAGAATGAGTCAACAAAGCAATCATATCCTCCAACAATATCGTTCAAAAGGGGAACACTACGTTTGCTCATGCTTGAACAAAAGTAGTTCCCCAAACGCTAATGTTCCTCGGACCAAAGGTGGTCTTCTTTTCATCCGGCAATGGAACAATATGCAATATGTTTCATCCGCAGTTTTTCTACTCACAGTTTACTCTGACTATCTCGAAGAAACGAATCAAGTGTTGAACTGTAACGGAGACTTGATATCGCCTGGGGATGTATTCGCGTTTGCGAAATCCCAGGTTGATTATATTCTGGGGTCTAATCCGTTGGGTATGAGCTACATCGTTGGTTATGGGGAGAAATACCCTAAGAAGGTGCATCATAGGGGGGCTTCCATGGTTTCTTATAGAGAGAGTAAAGGGTTCATTGGGTGCACGCAAGGGTACGATAAGTGGTATGGGAAGGGTGACCCCAACCCGAATGTTCTTGTTGGAGCTCTAGTAGGAGGGCCGGATAGCGAGGACAACTTCAGTGATCGACGGGGAAACTACATGCAAACAGAAGCTTGTACCTACAATGCAGCCCCATTGGTGGGTGTCTTGGCTAAGTTACAAGTTCTGGACGAAGTCGATTCCAAGGAAAACGGAATGGTTCTGGTTTCTTCAAGTTAGAAAAAGAGAAACGTTAGTTGAAGTAATGAGGAAGAAACTTATTTACATACAATTTCAATGGGGTGAAAAGGTTGCTCCATTTGAAACCTCATCCTGTATATGCATAGGCAATTATTATATCATCTTGGCCAACAATCAATACGGCAAAGAAATAGTTTGAATTCCTTAGTCAATAACAATAGTTTTCAAAGTATAAGTTGCAGATATTCAATATATGAATACAATTCTTGCACTTGTAAATTTTATGCCACATTTTTATAGTGTGCTTTCCTATTTGTGAATGAATACAATTCCTTCGTCTGCTATTATGCCATAGGATATGAGACAGAAATGACCTACTAACGATAGACTTCTAACATTCATGGGTGTTAAGAAACATATAAGCAATTATCGAACAAAACAACTTGAAGTTCTTTTGTAGTTACAAAAGACACCTTAAACTTGAAGTTCTTTAGTAGGCAAATTACCTACAACAGCAAACGAAGAAAACATAATCACCATATTGTTCGAAAGATGCATGTACGTCACACGGAGGTTGCGATAAAATGAATTTGTTGGCACAAGTTCTCAATATCTTTATGCAGACTTATCCATATCAAGATGGCTATGTTATACAAGAGGTTACAAAAATGCTACACATGGTAGTTGCACGAAGATGATACAAAAAACCACAAAATAAGACCAAAATTAAGATATTGTAATGTGAAACACTAAACCTTATATTGTCACTAGAATTCTCACATATCAACCCATGGTCGACTATCTTAAGAAAGTAGGTAACAAAATATCACAATTTACAGTTACACCTCACAACGAGAGACATGACTTTATTCCATTCTCATCACTACAAGTTGGCTGGATAAATTTTTCTCAATCAACTTAGATAATGATGCGCTCTTATAAAGCTTTCCGCAGAATTTATGAAGTAAACCAAGGGCAAAGACATAGTTAGAGGAAGCATCACCAGCAAAATATCAAATCTCTAGAACTATATAGGAGAATCTGTTGGAGAAGCAACATTATGAGTTACAACCAATGGTGGACGCAGGGCTCGATGGTTAGCCTCCTTCTCTTTTCTAGCAATGTGCATTTCTTCTGTTTCGACGACCACCAACCTTTTCACCTGAAATTGAAGAAAAAACGCAAACCAAAAGATCACCTAATGCTGAAGTATGAAGATTAAGAGAATGCTTAACAACAAAGAGAACCCCATTATTAGAAAAGCAGTCCTCAAACCTGCTGAAGCATTCCCCTGACAGTAGGCGTGTTATATCTCATGACAGTACGGTTACATTTGCGAAGGCGTAATGCCTCTAAAGTACGCCGATGGAGTTTCCTGGTGCCAGGAATACCCCTAACAAGGGTTATGTACAGATTTTTGCTCCACTCCACTGGAACAGAAGCTTTAAAAGCATTGAAAGCGCTCATTCTTTCTTGACACAATTATCACTTCCCTGTAGCAAAAGTGAAAATCAAAATTTCAGGAATTAACACTATCTCCAAAGGAAGGGTTGTAACCCAGAATGAAACTACTCACCACTAAACAAATTTAGGCTTAATCTCAATATTTCAATATTCATTCTCGTAGTATCGACATCTGATCGAATTGCACCATAAAATTGGTGCTATCTATATGTACATCGGACATTAATGGTCCATTTGGATGGGGTGAAATATGGCGAGGATAAAACTTAAAAATTAATTTATGTGAAAGTTGTTTAAGGGAATTGAATGGAGGTGAATTAAGGTGAAATATAACGTAAGAAAAATGTCATTTACCAATGTAACGTGTAAATGTAGGTAAATCGAGATAAATCATTTAATCTCTCTTAACCAGGTGAATACAAAAAATTGAATCTTAACAGGATGAACTAAAATTTAACCTAAATTCAGCCAGATTCTCCCAAATTCAAATGGACCATAAGTCCTCTTAAGTGTTTCACCTATAACTAAATTTCTATACATTCTTACACAAAAAAGAAGTCGTTCAAGCATTTCGTCGAACATATAAGAGGCAGTAGTTTACTTTAACTTGAGCAACTTACACATGTATCACATCGTAAAAAGACATTAAAAGTAAAAATACTAAATTGTTTATAAAATGAGGAAACCAATCAATAATTAAGCAAAATTTGATATTACCTGAAAGTCTAGTTTATGCAGAATGCTTTGTTCCTATGTGTGAAGCTGTGAAGGGGAAGGCAACTCCAAACTACCATGAAAGTTTGTGGACAAAAAAACCCTTTCAAATATGGGCTAAAAGGCACGATACAGAGGGCCCAACTCCTATAACAAACATTTTTTGTGGCCCTGTTAATCTTACCCGATTTAGGCCACATTAAAAAACTCTATAACGGGGTAAATATAGTAACCGATTTAGGTGTTTTAAAGGGTCTATTGCAACCGGGCATAATTTTTTGTAATGAGACTTCAATACAGTCAAATATAGATATTAAATGCACATTAATTTTTTTTTCATACATATTGAGAAAAAGTAGAAAGTTACGGTATATTAAGATTTGTTCTGCTAAAATTTCTCTAAAGTACTATCCCGCTATATATACAAAATTTAGGAATCAAATTGTGAAAAGAATACATTAGCAGAAAGTTTAAGAGAAAAATTATTCGGAGAACCTAACCAATACGAAAAAATGTGCATGTTCCACCCCCCACCCTCAACATTGAACACCATGAAGTCCTCAATTCATGCAGTAGAAAATATCCTGCATTACAAATTCAAGAAACAGAATCTTCTTGAAGAAGCTTTAACTCACCCATCGTACACCGAATCAGCAAACTACCAACGTTTGGAGTTGTTGGGTGATGCTGCTTTGGGTTTAGCGGTTAGTAAATATTTCTACAAGGCCTATCCTGACGTTGACCAAGGTCAACTCTCGCTTCTGCGTGCAGCTAATGTTAGTACTGAGAAACTTGCACGTGTTGCTGTCCGAATGGGGCTTTATCGATACGTCCGACATAATGCATCCGCTCTTGATGATAAGGTAACTCGAATTTTTGTTTTGATTGTCCAGTTTGGATAAATTTTTTTGTTTGTCCAATTTAGATGGTGTTTTGTCCAGTTTGGATTAATGTTTTTGTTTGTCCGATTTAGATTGTGACTTTTTGTGATTATTAATTAGAAATCAAGAAGTATCCATGTTTGTGATACTAAAATCAATTGCTTATAGATGGGCAAGCCTCAATAGATTAGAAATATGCAGGGAAGGTGTTAATCGACCAATGTTGTGTTTGTCCAAATAATGTTTTGTTTGTCCAATTTATTTTCAAGGTAACAACTTTCGTGTGAATGATCGATATTTGTTAAGAATACGAGGGGATTCGTACTAAATTCAATTTGGTAGATCGATAAATAGATTAATTCAATTATTTTATGAACACATTCCAATGGTATTGATCAATCAATGTGAGACTGGGAAGTGTTTCTGTCGTGCTTAGTTATCGGAGAGGGATAGTTGGTGCACTTATACTCTGGTACATAAAGATTGGAATTTTACATATTCTTCGATGATTTTGATGGTGATGGTAATGTTGATGTGTATGTATTTGTGATGAAATTAGGCTTTGGTTTGAGGGGATAAGAAGTCCAAAAAGGATGAATGGTGTTCTTTTCAAAAAGATTGATTTTATACATGAGTTTGTTATTGAAATTGATAGAGTACATTAATTTTATAGGGAAAAACTAAAGGAATTAGTAAACATTGGCGTTTAAAATGGTTGGGTGATGAACTAGGGATCGTTCGGAACTTAGGATGTTATAGAGAAACTTTTTGAAAATTAGTGCTGATGGATCTCATTCGACCTTTTATTGAAGCTCACTAGATTATTAACTCTCATTAGATTACAATTGGCAATCCATGTATTTAATTTTCGAGAAGTAAGTAGTTCTTTGAAATTGTGTGAATGATTTGATCGAGACTACATTTATGTTTGTGTTTAACTTGGAGACATTGTTGCCTATTATGTACTAATACAATGTTAATAGATGTTTTTTTCTAATTATATCCCCACAATGTAAGTAAATACGAGAAAAAACCTCCCTCCACGCTAGAGTTTTGGATTTTAATATGATTTTTCAATATACTTTATTTACTGACATAATTTTTATTCAAGCTAGTTTTGAGCATTTAAAGTCAAACTTGATTTTTTTTTTGGGATGCTTAGTATATTTGCTAAATAAGTCTTTCGTGGAAACGACCATCCTGCGTCCACTGGAACATGTAGTGCGGACAAAGTACATTTGAGAATTTTAATGTTATGTGGTGAATCAATCGATTTTGTAAGGATTCTGTGATCAAACTTCCAATCATGATGCATTACAATTCGTTACACATATACTTTAATGGGTTTTGAAGCTTTCTCTCAAGTCAAATTATTTAGGTGGCCTCATTTGATTTGTCTGTGATGTTCAGGTTCGGGATTTTGTAACGAGAGTTCAAGAAGAGGATGAAACAGAAGTGTATGGAGGAGCAATAAAGGCACCAAAGGTGCTTGCAGACATAGTAGAGTCAGTAGCGGCGGCAGTTTATGTTGATTGTGGATACAATTTGGATGATCTATGGGTGGTCAGTTTATTGATATTTTAATCATTTCTTTATTTTCTACTCTCTTGTATTCTATTGAAAATCTTGCTCAGAATAGAAGGTTTCTAAGCCTGCTAAATTTGCAATTTTCAAACATGTCATTCTTAAATGCTAGAGATTTTTCTGCATCCAAAAAATAATTCAAAGGTATATCAAGGAAGAATTAGATTCATTGAAAGTGAATTGTTCTAATGTAATAGTAATCAAAGGTGCAAAACTTCGCTAAGGATTTAAAGATGGTCCTCCCATATATTTATGCATATTTCTTATGCTCTTTCTATGTCATTGAATTTTAGTCACTTATTATCATTTTTCTCCTTATTAGGTGTATAGAAGCCTCTTGGAACCTATAGTAACAATTGATATACTGGAACAACAGCCACAACCTGTGACCATGCTCTTTGAGATGTGCCAAAAAGAAGGAAAGAAGGTTGATATAAAACATTGGAGGAAAGGGGAGACAAATATTAGTAGTATCTTTGTCAACGGGGAATTCATTGCTTCAAGCTCTTCGAAGCACAGAGAGAATGTGAAACTTCATGCTGCTAAGCTAGCTCTGCAGAAGTTGTCGCACCAAGTTTCTAACAAGGTGGCCATTGACCTTGGACTGGATGGAGACGGAGAAGTCCAAGGAGCCAAGCAAAAGTTACATGAGCTGTGTTGCAAAAGGAAGTGGCCCAAGCCAATTTTCGGGTATGAACACTTACCTTTTCAGTACGATGTGCTCATTTGTGATGAATACCTAAAATAATTTCTAAAAAAGTGTAGTTATATTATACATCACTATGTTGAACATTTTTTTTGTCTCTTTTCTGGGTAGTTTTGCTCAGAATATAGATATGATCTTTATTCTTTAGTAAGCCCAGTTTGTTGTTTTCGCTTATGTAGCATCATTTTTCTTGTATGTGTATGTCAGCTCTAAGCTTATGACATGCTGCAGAAAAACCATCTCCCTATTATATTCTTTTCGGTCATCTTGTCTCCGTTCTGTGAATGGACGATACCAGAGGAGAGCACCTACCCCTAAATTTTGAAACTACTCTCCATATTCTCTTGAAGTTTTCTGCGACAACAAAATTTTCTAATTCGGCCTTGTCTGTATACTCGATGGAAACTGTTGGTGAATATCGAAAATAAATAGATGATCTTCTTGCTCATAGGAAGTTGCAAATGGATTTACTTTACGCCTGTATTTATCATCCTGAGACTGGTCATTATGCATTATTGTTTTCGTTTTATGCACTAAGTTACTAACAGATCTTGTTGTTGTCTGCAAATGGCTGCAGCATAGACAAAGCGACCGGTCCTTCCAATAGGAGAAAATTTGCATGCTCTGTTGAAGTTGAAACACTCGACAGAGTGTTCATTGCTCCTGGGAACGAAAAGACGAAAATCAAAGATGCGGAGAACTCTGCAGCTTCGTGTATGCTCCACGGCCTTCATGAACATAACTTAATATGATTAGAGCCCTAGCTTGTTGAGGTTTTTAATTCCCAACTATCTGGGATAGGTAGTTTTTGGTTCCTATTAGTTAACAATCTGCACTTTAGTCCTTGTTAGTAGGCTTATTTTTAATTTTGGCCCCTCAACTATCACAGAAGTTTCAAACAGGTTCCTCTCGTACTATCCTAAGCCTCAATTTGCAGCCTATACTATGTTTTGTCTCATTTCTGGTTTGTCTTCTTTTAAAACGAAATTCATCTAAATTTGGCGTTTCAGGGACCAAAATGAGACAAAACATAGTATAGACGGCAAATTGAGGCTTTGGATAGTATGATGATTGTATGAGGGACCTGTTTGAAACTTCCGTGCTAGTTGAGGGGCCAAAATGAAAATAAGCCTTGTTAGTATTCCATTAGTTTCAGAAATGGTCATTACAAATAACTAATCTGAATCTCTATCTTGATCAATCTTAACAAGGACTAAGGTGTTCATTCTCGAGTAATAGGGATCAAAACCTATTTATATAAATGGAAATGTTCTAAGACCTTTTTTTCACATTCTGATGTAAGTATCATATATAAACTTCACATTATATGAGTTACTTCATTTTTGCAATATGAAAATGTGAATGCCAAATTTGATATTTTGATGTTCAAGCATAACAAACTAATAAATAAAGTACACTGAAAATATTAAACTCAAGATGATCTCAAGTTTTTTTAGTACAAAACACAAAAGTAGTGTTAATTTTTTTTACTCGTGGATGGAGGCATATGTTCTGGATTGTTAGTTTGATTAGCATGCTCTTCGTTCTTCTTATCATCGCCATCGTTGGGATTGGTACTTTCAGTTTTATTACGCTCCTTGTAGTATTTTTTCCATGTATAAATTTCAAGAACAAGAGCAATGCAGCCTAAGGAGATAAGTATCCCGACGTATGCCCTCATCCAGTAATAATGCCCAAAGCTTAAAATTGTGATCCCCCTGAATATGTTGACAATAATTGTCGCAAGAAGTGCATAGCCCAGGAAATGGTGGTACATGTTCCAGTAGTCACGGAAGTCATCGTTGTTATCAGGCTTCAATCTCAGTGCTAGCATCTGTCGATAAACAATATCCGATGTAGTTAGACAATCGTTAGAGCTACTATTCGTAGACCATAGTCGTCAGTGGAGGAACTAAGGGAGGGTGGGGGGCTACTGAAGATAGTCGATTATACCTGCAACGTCGAGAATGTGAAGATGAATATTCCTAAAGTTCGATGAATATGGAAGGTGTAATATCTGGAAGCTTGGCCTAACCATAGACCCATAATCCAGCCGGCTGTACCGAGAGACCATCCAGCAATTTGGCAGCTCACATGAATATAATACCACATCTTGGGTTTTTGTTTGGTACATTTAAATGGGTGTTCCTTAAAGTATCGTGCAATTATCACACCAATAGGCAAAAATGTACCCCACCCTACCATGTTCAATATTCCATGAGCCTGCAAGAATTTTAGAATTAGAGAAGGATTATCATGTATGATTAATAATTGATGACATGAATCTTTTGTTTAAATATTTATTAGTCATAAAAAAATCTAGTTATATTTAACACGGAAAAATCATCATAAAAAGTGCATTGAAATTATATTATAACAACTAATATAAAACAAAATTTTTGAGCTAGATTGACAACTAAATTAGAACGGAGGGAGTGTGTATTAGGAGTCCGGTTTCGGTGCATCAATAATTCCATGCATCAGGTTCACCAATGTACCCATTTAAAGGTTCCACGTGGGTACTGTACCCACTTGAAACTTCATCATTGGTACAAGAAACAATATCAACATAACTTGTACCCAAATTATAGTATAACAATAGTACAGTACCACATATTTATCAATCCAAAATAAAAGTAGTTTATATATATGTGATTTGTAAATTGACCCACAAATACATAGATAATTGTAGTGTGACCCTTAATTATATAGATAATTGCATCGTGGCCCTTAATTTATAAGATATTATGTCCAAACCCCCTTGATGAACCTGATGCATAAAAGTATTGATGCACTCAATCTTTTCACGTGTATTAGTTGCACTTTTATCCATGTAAATGAGTGATTTGCTTGTTCCGTGCTTTAACTGGTTAAAGAGGTGCATTGTAGTCCCTAAATGGATGAAACCATTAAGTGTTGAGTGTTTTGGGCTAACTTTTAGGGTTAGTGGCTTGGGGGTATCACTCACAAATCACAATTACATGCTAATACATGTAATAATTTTTTGTGAGCGCTCTAAAGCTAAATTTATTTTTATTTTCTACTAAAGCTAAATTCTTAAATACATGGAGTATTTCAATTTTCTAATTATATTGTGCAAATAAAGATACTGTAATAACGCACGATACCTCTTACTAGTACTACATAAACATAGCCCACTTTATTCAAAAAAGCATTAATATATAAAAAAGGAAGTTATATGCAATAATGTATTATACTGTTATAAAATTTATAAAATCAAAATTTAAGTTGCTTACAATTCTTAGACGTAGTCGGTAGTGAGTTCCAATACTTGTTTTCTTTCCTGTCCTCAAATTCATTGTCTGGGTGCTATCATAATTTTTTAGAGTCTTGGCATGCATTTTTGGCTGCCCATCATACCCCAAATTTCCCACTTGCCAAACAATATTTGTCATATTTTCATCGTACTCTTTTGGAGGAACATCTATTTTTGCATATATCATATAATATGGTTCTTCATAAATAAATTCATATTTCACAATGCTCAAATCAATTCCTGAAGGTTGGAGCTTGCAACCTCGCCTAGTATCTTTTGTAATATCGTATTTATCAATAACTAACATGTTGTTTGGTTTCTTGATCCCAATGAGAGCTCTAGTGCCCACCATCCTCGCCTCCGGTCCCGGGTTCAAACCCCACGCCATCCACTCCAGTCTGCCTTGGTCTAGCTTTGTCCCGAACAGTATTTCTAGTGTTCGGGACGACTGATTATTAATGATGTATTTCCAACCAAAGTTAGCTCTCAAAAGCACTTTCTTGCACTGTGTTGAATTCAATCGATTCAGGACCTTAACCGAGAAGGGCTGTTCGCATCGATGTATCATTGCTTCAAGAGTAGATACATGGATGAAAATAAGCAGTGAAATGAATAGTAATAGGGTTCGTCTAAAATGATAACTATCAAAATCGAACATGTTTACTATATATATGAAGTTTGATAGTATATTAATTTAGTCTAGGCACATTATTATATATAAGGATATGGGTTGCGATGCGTAATGGTAACTTTATTCTAAGAGTCGAAATTACTGCATATAGGAAGTTAAGGATATTAACTTTATACTATAAGGATAACAACTTTTACTTTAATTTATTCACTACTTCTAATTTGAGAAATGGCATGTACGGAACTGCTTCTTCATAAAGCCACGAAGAGAACAGAACCACTACTCTACCTAAATACTTGAATTTCCAGCTCGATTTCGGTGCATCAAGGTATTCTTGATGAACGTTCATCAACATACCCAATTAAAGGCTTCACGTGGGTACTGTACCCACCTGAAACTTCATCATTGGTACAAGAAACAATAATAACATAACTTGTACCCAAATTATACTATAACAATGACCTTTAATTGGGTACCTTAATGGCAGCGTAGCCCAAAATATATGAGATATTATGATCATACCTTCTTGATGAACCTTATGCATGAAAATATTGATGTACTCAATCTTTTCACCAACAAGCTGGTCAATAAATGGGTTTGATTTGTAAGTATCACAAAATTATGTGCCAAAATACAACCTTGCTCTGGGCCTATATATATCCTGTAGTCCGAAAAATGTAGGTTAATAGCAGGGGACATCACTTACCTTTTGCCAATATTACTAGTTGATCACTTACCTAAACGGTTGTAGTTGATCACTCATCTTTTAAAATTTGTCTCAGTTAGTCTATTGGTCACTTTTCCGGCAGATCAACGTTTGTGATGACCATTAGTAAAGACTTTTTCGCCTTTTGATGTCAAAATTAAGGGTTCGTTTTGGGTTCATTTCTAATTTTCACTTTTTGTTGTTGCTTAATTTCGACATGAAAAAACGAAAAAATCCTTATTAATGATCATCACGTGGTGCGGTCGTTGACCAGCCGAAAAATTGACCAATAAATCAACTTGGACAAAATTTAAAAGATAAATGATCAATAAAAACCCTTTAAAATGTAAGTAATCAACTGATGATATTGTGAAAAGATAAGTGATATCTGTGGTCATATATACTAGTAGTATTATTCTACATACTTGTGACTTATAATAACGATTGCAATCTAAGTAATAATTTCCTTTTGAACTTAATCAAAGTCAACAAGTGCATGTGGTCATCAACTCTAATTGTTGTGCCCTCCAAGAAATAAAAAAATTCCCAAATCCTCTCCCAAATGGCAAAATAAATTAAAATAAAATACTATAACAAGTAGCAGTTGCATTAATTTCGGCTGAGAATAGTAGATGATATTATAATGCCCATACATGTTATTGTACTATCTTGACATATATAAATGTTGAAGCTCGATCATAATTATTGGTGAGTGTGAGCCCTTTTTCACTAGAGAAGCAAGCTTACTTATTACCAGGAAACATACAGCTAGCTTGTAGCTAGGTTCGGGAAATTCATTTTTATTCTTCCCGTATAAATAAAGCCTTGTACTCATTCTTGAATTTCCAAGCCCAATTATCAGGCTTCAAACAATAATAAGTGGCAGGTTGACTTCGTAAAATTTAGAAGGTAAAAATCAAACGCTTATTTTTTTCCTACACATCGAATAGTATATATGTTCGAGCGAGACAACTTTTTGTACAACTTAATTAATCATGTTGCTCAATTGTTTTATTAGTGACGTATGTAATCATGTTATCATTCCACAATCTAATATACTCCGTGAGTCCCTGTTCTATATATTACTCATCAGTCATCACACAATGTTACTAGCAATCAATGAAAATGACACATAAAAATTTCAAAAAAATTGAAGATATACTAGTATAAAGAACACTTAACTCTCCTCATTTTTGTTAAAAGTTAGTCACTGAACGCTTTTTTATTTTGGATCATTTGATAAAAAGAAGTATTTACGTCTTTTTAGAATTATATGCATTAAACATTCTTCTTCCGTTACCCCACCCCGATTTGCCCACACATGACGCACATACATACCCTCATCCAGTAATAAAAAATTAGAGGAAAAGGAGACAAATAGCGAAAACTAAAGCTTTTCTAGTTAGATGTCCATATCAAGCAAACCCATCCTCTATTTAAAAATATTAAATATTAATAGAAAAAATTAAATTCGACAAAATAATATGTCAAAAATGCAAAAGAATGATAAGAGGTTATCCAACATAACAAATAAAAGTAGACTCCACACCAAGTACTTTATGTCATAATAATTCTCTAGTTATTCAATTATTTCTGAAAAAATAAGAATAAAGTTACACCTATCAAATATCGCTATTAAAGGTCAATATATATATACCACATTACCACCCCAATTGAATAGATTCAGCAAAATTATCAATGCAATTATTGATAAACACATAAATTGAAGCTTCAGTGGCATTTCATTATGGACAACATTTATTGTTTATTCTATTGAAATAAACTGCTAACAAATTTGCTCTAGTATATAAGAATTATATAATAACCACGAGTGCGTGGGTTTCCTTAATTATCCCGAGTGTTTTTTCTTTATTTACATGCATGCATGTAAATGAATTGAATCACAACCCTTAAATCTATATATATCATCAGATTAATAAACTATGTATGAAAATTTAAAGCATGAAAAAAAGTCTCCAATGATACGATTCCTCCGCCATCATAGAATGAATGGGGTGATGATCTCGTAGTTCTTGATCCGTGAATCGTCCTTAGGCGTAATCACATATGCCGTAAAAGCAATAGCCACCAGTCATACACCTATTGTTGCAACTCCCACAATGTCTTTTATCCATCGAGAGGTTTACACACTCTCCTCTGCAGCAACTTTCAGCAAACCTACATTTCTTCTTGCATGCTCCACAATTCTTGTTGTCATAACCCAAATCCATGCATTTGTTATTACAACAAGTGGAATTTTTCCCCTCAAGAATAATTGAACATATCTCATTGTCCTTGTTGCAATGATCAGCTGCTCTTGGATTGCTTTCCTTCTCTGCTAGAAAACGACTCACCCTCTTGTAATTCCCTACTTGATATGGCGCCGTTGGTGACGGTTTTTGTGCTTGTGTATCATCAATGTGGAAGTTCTTAAGGGTTGAAATTGTGATTGTGAAAGAAACAAGTAGTATGGCTGTGAGACTTATTAGATTGATCACCTTCATTGTGATGATAATATTTGGTTTAATTTGAAGGTGATGAAGAGGGGATTATAAACGACTAGTTAGTCTCGTCGTTTTTAGGTAAAATAAGACAAAATACGACGAAATGGTCTATCCTTTTTCCCTTTTTTTTCTGTGATAACTTTAGTTTTCGCTCGCCCTCTTTCTTTTTAGAAAGAGAGGGAGGGAGATAGAAGAAGGGATTTGGGGAGGGGGGGGGGGGAAGTTGTATGTTAGAAGATATTGGAAGATGAGTTGAAGGTTTTATAAGGTGACTTAAGGAGAGTTGACGCGGAGATTATGGTAAAATCAGTGGGAGGGACCATACAAATCAAAGTTTATTTCATAAAGAGAGATCTAGACAAGTTATTAAAATGTACTACTATGTAGTTTAAATGTCAATTAAGCAATATGTTTAAAATGTATCTTGGTTTTTGTGTTGCATGCTGTTTAGTGAAGCAAACAATTGGGTATTCTTTATTATTTACAATTTTATATGGGATGGAAGAATTGAAGTGTAAGGTATGGTGATGTTGAATGGTTATGTAGTTATTATATACACATACATGTGGTCTATGGTATGAAGAAGATGCATTGATAGATGTTTATTGAGTTGTACGTTTTTGTAACGTAATTATAGAAAAGGTCCTGTATATATGCAATATGGACCGCGTTTTTATATGTTGTGGGTTGTGGCCTTGTGGGTTCAGTTGACAAAAATATAGAAGTATGATAGGAGTACTATTATGACCGAAATTGATGTTTAAACTGTATTTGGACGTCTTCAGTGAACGTGAAAAATATCCATTAGATGTTCGAGTGCACATTGAATGTATCTAGTGAAAGCTAAGGTGAGTTAATCGGATAGCCTAGTGGAAAAGGCTCTTGCTAGTGACCAGAAGGTCCTGGTTCGATACTCACATCATCGCTAATTTACGGAAAAAAAAGAAGCTAAGGTGAGTTTTTATAATAATAAACATGTGTGAGATCCCCAGTTACACTTTTGTGGTTATATTTTTGTGAGATACATTTATATTATCTACACCATAAATAATTTGGGAATGTGAGAATTGGAAGTTATATTTACATAAAAATGAAGCCTCGTGGTCTCATATGACCAATCAAGAAGTGACATGTGTATTTTGCACGTTAGTCCCCGAAAGTGGCCAAAAAGTTGCACTTTAGTCCCTACTTCAACTTTTCCGCTAACATTTCAGGTTTAGGCGTTAAAACTGGGGTAAAAATGTAATTTTTAAGACGTAAAATTGATTTTTTGCCCCAATTGGTGCTAAAATGAAACTCCACAACACTAATTGGGGTGAAGAAAAAAGAAAATTTTGGCGGGGAGGGGGTTGTGGAGTTTCATTTTGGCACCAATTGGGGCAAAAAAATCAACTTTAAATCTTTAAAATTATATTTTGACCCCAATTTTAACTCCTAAACCTGAAATATTAACGTAAAACTTGATGTGGGGACTAAAGTGCAACTTTTTGGCCACTTTCGAGGACTAACGTGAAACCGTGTAACTATTGGGGACCAAAATGCAACTCGGTCATACTATCGGGGACCATTTCAGCAATTTGCTCTGTTGATATTATCAAACAACTTTCATTTAACTGTTTATCAAGTAATTTTAAAATTGATATTTTTATATGTAATACTGATGTCTTTATGTTCCTTCAAATTCAGTTTTGAAATTGTATATATGATCTTTATACATATTTTTTCATACATCTGTTATAAAGTTTGTACTAATATTAAATTAGTTATACAACAAAGAAATTGTAAAAGAAAAATAAGTTTACACATATTAGACTGTGTACAAAGAGTCCGGTTTCGGTGCATCAATACTTCGGTGCATCAGGTTAATCAACGTACCCATTTAAAGGTTTCATGTGAGTACTGTACCCACTTGAAACTTCATCATTGGTACAAGAAACAATATCAACATAACTTGTACCCAAATTATTCTACAGTACCACATATTTATCAACCCAAAATAAAAGTAGTAAATATATATGTGATTTGTAAATTGACCCACAAATATATAAATAATTGCGACGTGACCCTTAATTATATAGATAATTGCATCGTGGCCTTTAATTTATGAGATATTATGTCCAAACCCCCTTGATGAATCTGATGCATGGAAATATTGATGCACCCAATCTTTTCACGTATACAAATGACTACTTTGTTTACCTTATTCGAATATAGTATTAGATAGTGTTTTTATTATTAAAAAAAAGGTGTTTAGATTTTGGAAGATGAAGAAAATGGGCAAACAATATAAGAGTAATACCGTAGAACACAAAAGTTGAAAAATGATTTGTAAGTCATAATCTACTATGGTACCTATACTAGAAGGACTGAGTGACATTTTTTTAACTAGAGTAGCTATTTATACAAGGCTTATTCAGATTTTGTCCTTATAGTATCGTTTTCGTTTCAGATTGTTCCCTATACTATTAATCATTTCAGATTGTCCCTTGGACCCTTTTTTCCAGTTTTAAAAGATAAAATGACTATGGTACCCTGTCATTATTACAAAGTATAAGGGCAATATTAACATATTTTAAATAATTAATATTAAACCCCAACTCTTTCTTTTTCAACACATCCCACCCCCACCCCTACCCCTACCCCAATAATAGAATTTCTGCGGCGGCAACCACCGCTCTGCCGCTGGACAATTCACGTTCTTGGGTGAAGATTTGTCGTCGCAAATCCAACAACAACAACTTGAAGTTAATAACTTGATTGCTCAACATGTAAGTATTCTTCATATTTGGACTATTTGAGCCCCTGTCCCAAAAACATTGTCCACTTCCATATTCACTAGTCAAAACTACAAATCTTGGTTTGCCCCTTTAAATATTTTCATCAAATTCTACCATCTAATCTAAAATTTTAGATGGGGAACCTTCAAATGATTTTTTAATTTAGAAATTAATTGTTTAACCAAATTAAAATGGAGGGAGTTCTTTGTACCCAAATCGATTAATTTTTTTAATCTAATATGATTTTTTGTTATGTTAAACAGAGAGAAAAAGTGAGATTAGAGATTGATCGATGTCGTCGTCGATGGCCAGCTGATCGATGATGCTCAATCATGTTGTGGTAGTAACGTTAATGAAGTGGACAACCAATTTGAAACAACTAGTTACCATCAAGAAAATGGTGGAAAAAGAATCGGTGAAAGGAGGAATAGGCTTTGCAGGAATTGCGGGAAGGATGAAGCTTGTGTGTTGCTTTTGCCCTGTAGGCATCTTTGTCTTTGCTCAATATGTGGGTCGTCCCAAAATGTTTATCTAGTTTGTAAATCCACTAAAACGTGTAACCTACACGTTAATTTGGATTCTTGATTACTGAAGGTGTTGAAGGTAAATGAAATGAGTTGATCTGTTATACGCACACCCAAATAGTGAATTTTAGGCTTTAATGGTGGAGGGGACGTTGAATAAGAAGAAGTGGGGTGGGGGTGGAGTGTGTTGAAGAAGAAGAAGTTACGGTTTAATTTTAATTATTTAAAATATGTTAATATTGTCTCCAATATTTTGTAATAGTGATAGAGGTATCATAGTCATTTTATCTTTTAAAACTAGGAAAAAAGGATCAGGGGACAATCTAAAACGATTAATAGTATAAGGGGCAATCTGAAACGAAAACGATACTATAGGGGCAAAATGTGAATAAGCCTTTTTACAATTATCTCGATCTCCACTATCCCACCAGAGTTCCCTCGAATTTCTCGTCCAGCCAAGCAGACAAAACGAGTCAAAATCAGCAAAATAAAACTGCAATGCAGCTCCCATAAAAGTCAACGAATCAATCAATCGGATAGTCAAACGTCAATGGGACTAAAATTCAGACCCCGAAAGTACGGAGAAGAAGAAGCAGCTCACTCTCTCCCGCGATTTCCTGCAAAAACCAATCCACTTTCTCCTCATTCTCCACCATCCCAAAATGAGGTCCAAATTCTCATCATTCTGTAAATATTGATTTTTTCATTATGTGTAGATAATGTTTTGTGGAGTAGTAAATTAAGTTTTCATTTGTGGTAGGTTTGTTTGAGATATGGAATTTAAATTATTATTCTTAATATTTGTAGTTTTTGATCAAATAAACGCGCCTTTAGAATTGTTTGCTCACTCAGTAGTGTTGGTGTATAGAATTTTAGGGAGTTGGTTACTGTTCTGAAAATGTGTAGAAATGTCGGACTGAATTCCATTTGCCACGCGTAAGCCCATTGGCGGATTGGGTTACACGTACGGGGAGTGTGTTGAGAACTCTAGTCACATATTGGTAGACTAAGACCGTGTATCAATAACGTCTTTGTATTTTTCCATCTATTGTCAGTTGGTATAAGTATGAAGCCCAAGAATTGTTAACATTGACAATAACTAAACCAAAATAAGTTTTATTCCACTCAAGTGAGGCTGGTTATGGACATAAATTTTTGTAGTGTTGCGTATAAGCTATTGACCCTTAAAATGAACGGGCTAGAGATTGGCTTTTACAATTTGTATAGACAGTAGAAAAAAGGAAAAAATGACAATTAGAAAGTGCCGGGTTACTAATGGAAGTATTAAACTGATTGCAACAATAGAACTGTGAATTAGTATTGTCAACATTATGATGTAGAAAAAATATTAATTGTTTTAATGGATCATTTTCTTTGAATAAACTGTGATTCGTGATAGTATGTTGGTACACAGGATATGAAAGACAATTTTACTGATCCATTAAGGAGGTTGGATATGCAAACCGATACCACCCATGGGGATTCACGAGATGATGAGTTTTACTTGAAAGCTGGTTCTCTTAGTGAGCAGTCTATTCAATCTCCAGCAAAGGAATGGATTTCTTTCAGAAAGATCTTAATGCAGAAATTTCCCATCTCTAAAATGATTAGAGTTTCTTCTGTAAGTGTTTTGCTTGTCACTGCTTGAAAAGATTGTTCTTCAAATGTTTTCAATGACACTTTAATTTGTAAGACACTGAGTAATATCAGGGAAGCTAGGTTGCCTTTCACTTTATTGGAAAGCCTTTCTCTTTTATTGCATACTATCAATTTCTCTGAATGTATAGATCATACACAAGAGGGGAGTTTGCTAAGATTTAGCGATAGCCAAAAGGCCGTGATATAATTTTTTTTAGTTTCAATCTATTGGTTCAGACGCGCACAGATTGAACCAGTTCTTCTTTGGCTTAAAATTATTTAGTGAGGGTGCATCTTTGGATTGAAAGCCAGTCAGTCTAGTATGTCGATCAGTAATTGAAGCTTTTCCCTAGTGCAAGGATTTTAGGGGATACATACTTAATAAATGGCAGGATGCAACTTACCTTGGACATCTTTTGATTTTATATTTTATTTTGTAACACCAATTTCTTCCCTCACCAGATATCAAGCTCAATTATGAAGGGTGGCAACGGTATGGTTATTTATATCCTTCTACCCCTCCCCAGTATTGTAATGGAACAATTTATTGACATGATTTGAAGCCTTAATGTAATCATGTATATTAAATGTAACCATTTGTATTAATTAAGCATTGAAATGTAGCTGCACCATTAAAAAATACCTGTGTTGGTTCTTGGTACCCTATTAGGTCATTGTAGTGGCACAGAAACTGTTTTCTATAATTCACTCACTTTACGGTTATGATTATATATCAGTTATTCATCCAAGAATACCTATTTTCCTTCCGACCGCGCATTACCTGCTTGAAGAGAGGTAGTAATGTGTTTTACATGTATAATTTGATTGAGTTCTGCAGCAAATGAGAAATCAACCATCAATACACATTTGGAAGAATTGGATGATCCAAAGAGGTTCACTGAAGAGGGCATTAAATTAATCAGTCAGCAGGATTATGTCTCACGCTTACGTGAGCTGAAAGAAGAAATCAGGCGTGCTTGGCATAGTGATGACCGTGTGACATCATTGAAGTTGACAATCAAGGTGCTTTTATAAAGTGGATGCGACTATATAGATTCTAAAGAAATGCATCTAGTGTTTGTAATGAACAGAGTACAGTAACAGGCTTTTGTAAGTTTTGCGTTTTTTTTAGATTGAGCTTTGATATTGATAGTGACATATTCATAGTCATGACTGACAATGTTGGGGGGGTTTTGTTAGTGTCATTTGTTTAATGAGCAAACTGAAAGAGGCTATGGTCAAGCACTGTGGTTGAAACTTATTTCTCTTTGCAACTAGCGTCTACTCTCTGCTTATAGACCAACCTGACTTTAGTCAAATATTAAAGTTAGTGGTTGACTTAGTTTAGATGTAATATTGTATATATTACTTTGGAGTAAATTGACCTAGTATACTACACCATTTTACTTCTCTCAAGTCTCATCTCTATTATTAAGTTTATTATGGATGATTACTCCCTATAGCCAAGAATTTTTTCTCCTTATTGTTCGTCTGTGGATCTATTGCCCTTAAAACTGAACTTCGGGATTAGCTACATATTTCAAAAAAATTCTTAATTAAGATAGATAGGTCTCTCAGAGGATACTTCATTGTTGGAACTAAGATATTTATCCAAAGGTTGGCAGGCTTCTCATGGATACGTCAGTGGAACAATTTTACCCGAAGCTATTTCTTCTCGCTACAGATATATTTGATATGCTTGGGGAACTTGTGTGGGAGAGAGTTAAGCAAAAAGCTGAATATACTGAAAATGGATCGCCTATTTGCTCTTTGCCAGGTTATTTATATGGATGTTAGATATCTATATTAAATGTTCCATACGTAGCCTTAAGATTCACTCATTACCCCTCCCACCCCGTTCATCGGGAAATTGTGCTGGCAAGTCTTGGTTGTTGCAGTTCATTTAATATGTATTTTGTTGATTGCATGTACATCATTAACTGCTGTCATTAAGTGCATGAATATTTCTGGCAGTTTTAGTCAGGGAATGCAGAATTATCTTATACTTGTGAAACTTGCATTTTTTTATCGGGGTTGTAGCATTCTGTTTTGGATCTTTTGATAATGGAATGTTTTTTAAACATTTTAATTTCTAGGGATTAAGCTGTTCTCTTATATCCTCCTCTATATGTGCCAGATAACTTTAAAGCAAGCGACATTAGCTCCGAGGCCAAGGAAACTTGTGGTAACTGGTTTTCTAAAATTGGAGCCATTCGTGAGCTCCTCCCGCGGATGTAAGTCTTTAAATCTATCCAATTTGTAGTCTTAAAGATCATGTCCTTATCCATTTCATGTTGTCTTACTGTGGGAAGGTCCTCTTTTTTCCATTCTCATGTATAGTTGTATTCAGTCAGATATACAGACTCATTAGCTACCCAAGAATGTTTTGAAGTTGAACTGATGCTCAGATCTTGCTTTACCCCATTTATCTGTATTTCATTTTATTAATGGAATCCAAATATTCTCTATGCATCCTTTAGAAGTGCGCTTGCAGTGTTCTCAAGATGATTTGAATTGTGTATCAAAAAAAGAAAAAGATGATTTGGAAATTCAACATGTTTCCAGAATATGAAGCTGGGTCTTGATCTTTATTATATTTTGTACTCATTTGAGCTTTTCCCCTTGGAGGCTTAGAGGTCTTGGGTTCGATTCTCACCATGTAAATTGTAAGGGGGAAGGAGGGGGGGGGGGGGGGGGTTTGGAAAAGAAGAAGAAGCTATGTTCCTCTTTTTAGTTTTGAACCAGCCTTTTGTAGAGCACAATTGCATCTCCTTTGATAAGACTTTCTGTAATATATAAATGTTAGGCCACATGCGAGAGAGTCAGTGTTGATGAAGTGGGTTAGATACGCTAAATCAAGTGAGTTCTGTGATTAATCACATAATCACACGGTAGATATACTGAAAGCACATGTTATTGCTGCTCTTAGAACTGTTAGCTTTTAGTATCCAGTTGTGCCATGTTGTAGCTGTAAGGTGAGATGTTTGCGATACGGTAGAAATATTTTTGTGTTCTTACTATTTCTCTTTGTCATATTAATCCAATCACGTAATTTTATCAATTTTTCAAAATAAATATCAGCTACTTGGAGCTTGCAATACTACCATGTCTCCGTTTCCTTCATGACGAGAACATAGATAGCTTGCAACGCTTGGTCATGATGACAAGAGGAATTGGAAATCCTTTAGCTTCAGCATACTGTCGTTTGTACATTGTGCACCGAGCACAAAGATTGCCTCAATGTGATATAGGTATTTGTTTTATATTTACGTACTTTTATGTCTCCTACTCTTGGTTGTCAGTCATCGAATTGGAGAACATGGATTTGAGAGGATTATAAACTTTTGTGTTAATGTGAACCTCTTTTATCTTGTGATTACATATTTCTTGAGTCTATATTTCCATGGTATGATGCTCCCTTTAAGAAGTATGGAGTATAATGTTGCTGGCAGCATGTATTTTTCAGATAGAAGTATTTTGGCTATTATGATATTTGAGAACAAAAATCTTACATCCTCCATTTTTATATTCATGGCATACATTAATTGACTCTTTTGTAGGAATATATACATATGTGACTCGACATACATTTAATACCATATATATCATTGGTAAAGTAGAAGAATAGTATCAGCGAACTTAGGTTAACAAACAGACGGTGGAGAACGATCTTAATAGTAAGGAGACAGCTCATCATTTTATACCAAAACTTATTAAGATGTAATAAAAATAAAGGAATTAGTAGTTAAGAACTTAGAAGGTTCTGTCGAATCACTTAGCTTATCATGCATGCATAGATTTTTAGTTGACTACAGACAACCTGCATTTGCAGCTTGGCCCAAAACAAATCTGTATATAATCCTGTTAAGTCTCACTTCGAAATTGTAGCAATTGAGTTGAAGCCTTTTAATATTTCCTTTTTTGCTATTTTTACTCTGCATATGTACTTCAGAAGTCTTTCTTTTTCCTTCTTGTTTTAACTCCTTTGACAAATATGTGTTATATTCCATGCAGGATATCTGGTGACGTGCATCAATGATCTAAAGATTATACTGAATAACATTGCATCAACAAATGAAGACAGATCTAGCAATGTCTCAGGAAATAGAAGGCTGCTTCTCAGCCTCATAGAACCAACGATTGAATACACAATGAAAACCATACTTAAGGATTCTGATCAGGTTAGCGGTACTTCTCATGCAGTTCAGTAGGTGTAGATCTTTGTCGAGTCTTGAATCCTGATCTTGTTGGATATGAGTTTCAAGGACTGAAGTATAATGCAGAACATGCCTGGATGATGAAGATGAATACTATTTCCTTGTGTCAAATTAGTGTACATTTTATAACTATTTCCAGGAATAGTGTTTCCCTCCCCCCACAAAGTTATGCCCTTCTGCTGCAAGGACTCGCGGGTAATGCCGTGAGCATTTACATGTAGTTCAAATATTAATAGAAGAACTTCATCTACTTCGAAAGTTCTACCAAATGCATATAGATTTTAGATCTAATCTGCACACAAACATTTGCTGAAGCTATAATTTGTAACTTTTTATCATTCTATTTAATTTCCTCATAGTCTTCACGTCCTCTCCCACCCCCCTTCCCTCTCTCTCACAACCCATATGTCTGAGAATAAATTTTGCTTTTGGTTCTTCACAAATACCATCAGTGACCTTGTTGTTATGATCTCGTGTCTCAAGACTCGAATTTCAGATATACTTGTTGGGCTTGGGCTTGGGAAGAAGGAAGGAGATCTATTTGGACAATGTGCATGCACCTCTATAGTGCTTTATCATTTGCTAAAAGAACTTCCTATTAAAGTCATTTGCTCTAATGCAGTGGGCGTCTTTAATCTGATTGAGTATAACAATGATCCCTCTTTTGATCAGGTATATACTTTAAGAAGCTTTTCAGATTTTTTTAAGATGTATTTACGTGAGGACATCTATCAAGACATTACACCTCTACATGTAGTTTGACTTGTCAATATGCAGTGTTTGAATTACCAGTTACTTGGGTTCAGGCTATGTGAAAGGATATCCCGAGTTTATCAATTTAAAGAGGTAGCAGCTAAGGTCATTCAGGTACTATTCTTTGTTTTGATTCTGGTTACTTATTAGTTTACTTCTTTTGTTACATAGCTTGCAGAATATTTCATTAAAACCTAGGATACTAATAATGAATGTATTTTTATTTCAATTCTTCACCAAATTTATGAGGTAACTTGCATAGCCTGGTGTATCGTAATATGAGTACACTACTCACCTATGAAGTGGGATGAAAATAATATTTTCTATGCCACCCCTAAACACGTTGATGTATATACCAATCCAACTTTAATTTGTTTGATACAGTAACCTTGATAAAATACTACAGATGAGGGATCAAAGCTTAAATGAGTACAGTGGAATTACATAGTTCCTACTGCAAGACCAACCCCAGCCCTATGATCCAACTTTTATTGAATTGGATCCATTGAAATTGTTCTTTTTCAGTCTATGTATGTTCATTAGATTTTAGTATCTGGAACTTATTGCGACCTTGTTGCAGTAAGATGATGATTCAAACAGTGCATAGAAAACCTTAGACCATAGAGATGAATGTGAGAGACTATTAATCGAAGTAATTAGTTAAATCTGTTTTGACATTTCAAAATTGGATGAGTTGTGAATTGCGTTTACTTGCTGATTTGGTTAAAACGAAAAGATGTAGTTGTCATACACTCTTACTTTAGTTTTGAATGAATTTACTTATTTGAGAATTTCAGACTCTTCATTGGAGTTTGCACTTCTCCCACTTTCTTGTTTCAACAGAATTTATTTGTTGTTATCTCTATCTTGTAGTGATAAAGTATATGGCCATTCTCAACCATGTTATGCTTCTTATTTTGATGCATAAGAATGTAGCCTGAATGTGGAGTTGGTTTCTAGGATTTGTACAATTATAACTTTTAAATTGACTTCAATATTGTCTACTTCTTTGTTCTTTTCATTAGTTTGGAAGGTGGCTTGAAATCCAAAATGATTTGCTATATATGTTGATAATTTCCTTGCACTTTCAATTTCAGGTGGTGACTGATTACAGTAGACTGGATGAGTACTTGAAGATGGTAGATGCTTACCTAGATATAATCATGAAGATGGTATGTTTAAATTTTGCTTGCTTAGCTATTTGATTAAATGACAAAATGTGCTGTTGCATTTCATCTCCATACAGATGCATCTAGGGATTGTTAATGGCTTTGAGATTTAAAAAAGAAAAGAAAATATTGGTGGGAACTATTGAGATATTTTCTTATTCAGGCCAGCTTTTAGTATGTTGCTTAATGTTTATTGGTACATGTATGCTGCGGTAACTTGGAAATCTGTGAAGTAAATGTGAACCATTGTTGACTTGTAATTACAGCTCTAAATTGCTTCATGTCACATCACTAAGTGCACATGTTTGAACATTCTTTTTCTGAAAAGAGATCTCAAATTCTGTCGTTTCATTCCTACTGCAGGATGGCTATATGAAAATTATTCTAGATGGAATATTTGAACACACTTCCAGCGAAGTAGTTGGTGACAGTGAACTGGCAAGCTTGCAATCAATAATTTTGAAGCTTTTGACTTATTTTGACAGCATAAAAGACATGTTGGCAATGGTACAGTTCTGCTGCGACTATTGATTATCTTTATTTGTCCATCACCTTAGCATTCAAGTTTATGTTTTTGTATGGATGGTGTTTCCGTACTAGTTGGTTGCTCAAGTAGGTAGTTAATGTGAAGTACAATTATTTGCAGGAACATTTTGTTGATATTATTTGTACAATGCGTGGGACCTCCAGGACCACCATCAGTTTGCAAATCCTTAGAATGGCCTTAAGGTATATGACTTTTATAATTTGACTTGCGTTATCTGTTACTGCCCCCAAAAGATCGTCAACTTTTGAATTTGATGGTGTAGAAACAGATGGTGTAAAATAAAGATAGAAATTACAATTAATTGAAAGGAACAACTTGTTGTAGGCATCATTCAGTGAGTGAATAGTTGCCGCGAGCTTACACTCTTCTCATTTTCATGGACTTGAGTATACTGTCTTGAGTGTTTAGTCCTTTGATTATTGAAGTTAAATGTACTTGCCCAGGTACTAGTACTATATTATAGGGGAGTCTGTATGTGAAAAGAATAGTCTTAATATGATCTCATGCTTATCATTTACTGGCTCTGAACTTGGCAGAACTTCTTGCCTTCAAGATCCGACAATTATTCAGTTTCTCTATGAAGTTTGTCAGGCTATTCATGATGGCGTAGATGTTTCTAACTCAAGAAGTGAGGAATACCAACAAGCTACACATCTAGTATCACGATTTGTAAACATGGTACCTTTTGCAGTTGCGAAACCTCTGCTTATCTTCTACAATTATACTTTTTAATCTCGTAATCATTCATGATCAGGTTGATTATGGACCAAAAATTGAACAACATTTGTCATTTCTTGTTGACTGTCGAGGATCACTCGGTGGTTTTAGTGAACTCAGGGTCAGTGCTTCACTATACTGTGCAAAGTTCATTCACCTCTGATAGATGTCTAAATGTGCACTCGAGCTTAAAAGGGTAGTTCATAGATGTAGTGATTAGTTTTTTTTTCTATTATCTGGTTCTTATATCATATCATAATCTCCTACATAAACTATGAAGATAAATTATCTAGCAACAAATAGAGAATCTGAATATGTAAATTATTTGTTAGATATTATGTAAAACTTCAGTGGCATGTGTTGATAATTAGATAATCAACTATGAAATGATCACTAAAAATATCATCTGAATATTTGCATCAATGTATGGTAAAAGCTCTTGATCCTTTTGTTGAATGAAGGGAAAACATATAGTAAAAGATTTTATGATGACTGAATAGCCAGCTATCCTAACTTCTTAAGATTGCTATCTGTGAAAACCTTGTAGAAACAAATCTTTGAGATATAGGAAGAGAAAGAAAAATAAAGTGAAATCGACAATACATAGAGGAAACCTTTACAAAATATTGACTTAAGCCTTGTATTCAACTTGCAGGAGCCTCTTGTTCATTTGAGCAATTTTTTGGCCATCAATGTGATGAAGAATGGAAACACTACTACTTTAGTGAAATCTTGTTTGGCTTTTAGTGAAGTCACAATACCATCTGTCCCCAGCCACATAAGACAACTGAACCTCTATCTGGAAACTGCAGAGGTACTTGATCACTTTCTTCTTCTCTCTTTCCTTTTGTTAGAATAAGAATTATTCCATTTACACACCTCAAATCAGGTAGCGCTGCTAGGAGGCTTGGTATCCCACTTGGATGGATTAGTAGATTCAGCAGTCAGTTGTGTAAAAAACATGTCTGGATCTGATGGTTAGTCGATGATTTCCTTAATCCCTTTCACAAGATGACAATCCGATACATTTTTACACTATTAAATAATTTATTAGTTTATAATATAAGTGCATATGAAAAGAACCTTTTTGGTGGGCTTCTCTCAACCTCCTCCCGCCAAAAATGTGTGTTCCATAGAATCAAGTCGAGCTAGCTGCTTCGGCTTCTTTTTTCCGTATTGTTTCTAATATCTTGTGTCGTTTCTCTCTGCATGGGCCATTTTCTCCTCAATCCCATAATTATTTGCCCTATTATTTGTTTGTCAATTCTGAAGCTCGATAGTGTCATGCCTTACTGTTGGTTCTGCTGGTTTATCCCATGACCAAATTATCTTGACTGATCCTCCATGGTTTGATCCTCAAGGTGGTTCCTTACTGCCTCTAATTCTATCATTTTCTTGTAATACTGAGCACTGACCTACTGGGTCACTATATCCCCCCTCCCCTGGATTTTTAGTACTGTATGGTTGCTGGAAATGCTCCGTACGATAGTAGCTTCATTCCAACCGGCATGGCTTACTAATTTATAGTTTCTGGTCTGCTTTACCTTTGTCTCTGTATGATTCCTTGTTGTAGTCCTTCATGCAACTCACCCGCGTTGACCTATAGAGTACAAATTAATTTTGGATTCTAATATTTAGATGCATACCGGGTTTTAAGTTTGTGAATCAACTGTTTCAGGGTTACAGAATGCTAATGACCTTGCTATGATAACCTCTTTATTATGCAAGTTATGCAGTCTGATGGTTTTAGCACCAGGTTGGTGGTTCACTTCTTGTACCTTACATTTCAGAATATAAATTGGCATCTTCTTATATTAGATTTCCATCTTTACATATTATGACGGTAACCCCAGTACTTCATCAAGATCAAATCTTGCATGCCAAAATTGTTGCAAGAGCAAAGAAGATTATTGAATAAATCAGACTTGTAGCTACCATGCCCAGAACAAGTTGCATTTTTCCTCCTCTATCTACATGTTTTGACCTTCTACCTGACAACCTGATCTCTAATAGATTATTTCAGAACTCAGAAGTTCTACTGGTCTTTTACATATGACTACCACTATTGCATAAAACTAATACATTAACCTTAATGTTGACTGTCCAGTATGTATTTGTGTTTAGACAAGTAAAACTAAATCTCTCGTATAAATATTGGAAAGCTGAATATCAATTTTTTCAGGAAACCCTTACCATTTCCAGCTGGAAGGTAAGGAAGACCAAGGATTAACGTATTTTGCAAGGAGGATATTGTCTTTCCTTACCTCTGAATCATGGTGAGAGGCCCATCTTTGTTTAAACTTGACCTTGCTTCGGTTGCACCTGTCTTCTATAATGATTTATCCCTTGTAGGGTGTTTCCGAAGATGAAGATGCAGGTTCTTTGTGCTCTTGTTTTATTATTAGCAACTTCATGCCGAAATATGGCCCCATATTATGCAGTCCAGGGAGAGGTATCCCTGTTAATTTACCTGAGTTCTTAAAAAATCAACTTGCTCCTGGTTCATTCTTATCGCATTTTCTTCTTTTTTGATTTAAGTACCTTCATAGTCATTTCGATAGTAGTTAAGTAGACATCTTTCTTAAGTTTGCTAGCAGTACCTGAGGGCTGAGAAACTCTCTTGTGTTGAGACTTCTCTAAACAATCAATTTCTAAATATGATAACAAACCCTCTGGTTATTACAGGGTGTGGCTTACCTTCAAGATGTGTTGTCACTGTCCAATGAGATTGTACAGAACATGCAAGCTGCTATTCTGCAGGAGTCTTCCCAGGTACTTGATTTTGCTTCACTTTTTTTTGTTCCTACCGTTCTCTTTTGTTGTTGGTTTTCTCCCGGAGTTACCTTTACATCATTTTGTAGCCACCATTAGCTAAACAATGTTACTTTTTACCTGTAGGGCATTCGTGGGCAACTTGCACTCGAAGCTTGCAACTGTATTGCTTCGTCTTTCTCTGTAAGTTACATGTCCATGTCATCTTCCTACATAAACTACGGGTTATATCTTCCTATATAAATTAGAGGTTCTCTATTGTTTTGTGCTGTGACCAGTTTGTTTTCATTTATTTGCGAGTTCTTTTCTTGATTAATCTTTAGCTACATTAGATCTCTTAAAAATGCTAACCAAAGAGCAAGCAGTACAAAATTGTCGAGAAACTTGTTCAAATGGTGGTGAATTTACATGTTTTTAGTTATAATGCTTTTTGAGACAACATAAGTCACAAGACAGGATTTTAATTGCTTGTCCTTGACGATTGAGAAGTGTGATACTTGGAATCTTTTGAATACAGCTAAATTACTGTGTCCAGTGCCAATACGACTTGACTAGGCTGATAACTGATAAGGGCATGGCCCGGGTTTTTTTCTGCTCATGATTTGGCCACAGTTTTAGCTTCAATTATAACTATAAACTGCAAACGTTGGAGCATTTCATGAACCCGGGTATAAGTATTGATGAAAAAAATTGCATTTTGTAACAGGCTAGTAAGGAAACTTATGCCATATGCTCCAGTTTGATGGAAACTGTCAAGTCGTCTTTAAGTGTCGATGACAAATATGTAGCGTCTACCTTAAGATTTCTTGGCAAGTACCAAGATGCACCCAGGGGGAAGTAACACATCCACTCTGAAGACATGTCACCTGTTGGTTTTGATCTAATGTACTATATGTCTATATGTTCATATCATATCTCATGCACCATTGCCTTTTTGTCATCCATCTAGTTATCAAAATTGTCCCAACTTCTATGGGTCCTTTGTAAACCTCTTTTAGGTCAACTTAGTTATTAAAATTGTCTTGTAAGAATATAATGATACCATCACAAGTTATAAAGTGATGAAGGGAAAGCATTTAGTGAAGTTGATCTATCATCCTGTTCTCTATTATTTATTTTGGACTTGGGCTACCATCATTTAAGGGAGTTTTTGTCATTTTTGGGAAATACTAAAATGCATAATCATTTTAACTGAATGTGAATAGAGGAAAGGAGGGAAATCTATATCTGAGAAAAAAATTAGAAAAAAATTCTTAAATTGTTGGCAAAGTTAAATAGAAATTATATTATGGGATGTATGGGGGTAATTGTATTGTTTTTATCGGTTTTTCAGTAATGTGTTACTAGTGTACGGGTTAAGATGCTAACAAATGAAAATATTTGATAGAAACTGTGCATTTGAAATTTGATATGGAAATATTTTTCAAATATGTTTCCTTTTATGATGATATATGTTGTATTTAATTTCATTTATACTTTTTAATATGTGTCCTTAAGATACATTTTAAAAATTAAAAAAGAATTGTTGTTTTATCAAGTCACATGTATGGACATTTGTCCATTGGCAGGGGGCTAGCTTGCTTAAATGCTTATCAAATGAGGTTTTTTAGTTAATCCAATAGCCTGGTGGAAAAGCTTCTTGTCAGTGACCACAGGATCCTGAGTTCGATACTCATCTCATCGCTAATTTACAAAAAAAAAAGTGAGGTTTTTTACTTCTACCACATAAATCATCTATCTTTTGTATATATTAACTTTACATTGAGACTAATGTTCGTTTATACAAGTAAATGAGATAGTAAATGAGATGGATGATTGTATCATAAATAAATTAACTTACACATAATATATTGTGTTATTAATCATAATACTATTATACACACTAAGAGCACTCACATCAGTTTCCCAATAATTTCCCTACTAGTCTTTTGGGCACAATCCATGCTTGTGCATCTTAATAAAATAATCATTAAATAAAAATATAAAATTAATAATTATGGAAACAATCGTTGATAATTTGTCATGTAAAAATATTTATTCAAATTTATATTTAAAGTAATTTATAAAGTATTGATTTTGAATTTAAATTTTATTTGTAACTTCTCCTACAATTATGGGATTTTTAGAACATGGGGCTTCACTAAAAAAAAACTAATTCCCCCCTTCCCCAATTACATATACATATAGTGTAGATAATACACTTGTAACCGTCAATTTTCTATTTTTGGCATTAACTTTTTATACATCTACTTTATCAGCTTCCCTATTATTCACCCAAATTAAACTTCAAAAGTTAAATTTTCAAATATGTCAATACTTTTTAAATTTTCAATAATTATATTTTTTTTAGAGTACATACTGATTTAAATAAGTTGTGATTAAATTTCATTATCTTCTTTTTTGAAATTTAGATGAATCTAAACAAAATTCTCTATGTAAAATTAATTTTTTAAGCATAACTTAATTAATAATAATATGATAAAGACAATGCAAGTTAGAGAGAAAATGAGGGAAATGTAAAATAACCGCTCAATACACCGTGTGAATATATTCACCATTTTACATTGTGTGAATAATATTTTTGGGAGTTAGTGTATTATAGGTGAGCTGATAAAGTACATTTTCGAATATTATTAATTTTTTCACTCCCTAAAATAGCTTTTAAGGCAACTGATGTGAGTGCTCTAAATAGAAAGATTCAATTCAAGATTATTCTAAATTTTGTATAGAAGGATCATTATGTTTTTTAATATAGTCAAGTTTTAATGTAGTTCGATTTAAACTCTTTCAATTTTAAGTTCTCAATTTTCTCGTCGATCATTATATAACGTATTGACATATATAATAATACAATCCAAGTAAATCTTGTTGAAGATAATTTATCTCATATTTTCCTCTAACTCTCTATTACTTTATAATTTTATGTAGTCAATATTTGTAAAATCATTATATTTATACTCCAACACTAATTTACAAAGGAAAAAAATCTCAATTTTCTCACTGAAATCTTTGAACTCTCAAAGTCCAAAAAGATCCAAAACTTATACTCCCTCCGTCCCTAAATAATTGGTACATTTTGATTTTTGTTGTCAAATTTTAAAATATTTAATCAAGAATTCTCATTAAACGATAATAAATAATATAGTCATGTGTTGTGTGATCTTGTTAGATTTGTCTCAATATATATTTTTGAAATATCAACTTTTTATACTTTTTTTGCATGTTGAATAAGAGATATTTATATTTTAAATTGTGTTTTGTCGATCATGAAAATCAAAATGTACCAATTATTTAGGGATGGAGAAACTATTTTAATGGAAATTCTCCAAATCTTAACATAAATCTTATTCGAAGAAGTTGGGCTTGATCATACTAGAGCCTAGACGCTTCTTTCAATTCAACCCAATTTTCTCCCAGCTCCAAAAAAAATGGATCTAGAGGTGATCGGGCGCCACGCGCTGCTCTTCGACGATGATGCCACGTCAGCATTCGTAAACTCCGACGAGGCTCTAATCGAATGGAACACTCTCCAAATCGATCGGTACGACGTCCGCCACCTCCTCTCTTCTCCTCCTCCTCCGCGCCTCCGCCGTCGCCAACACCCCCTCCTTACCTCCAAGGAAGAAGAAGAATTAGATATCGAACGCTACCTTGATCTCCCTCCGGTTGAGGAATCAGGTAATTTATCTATTGAATTATTTGTTTCGGTGTTTGCAGATGTTGATTTATATGAACTTTTCAAAAAATTGTCAAGTTTTTAGCTTTGGTGGATGAATATTTAAATTTGAACTTGATTATTATTTTATGTAATAACCATTAATTACTACCTTGGGTTACTGCGTTGTTTATTGTGATGTTTGTGTTAGTATATGCATCTCAAAAAGTTTATGTAGTTTTGAATTTGATGTTGGGGAAGAAATTTCTAATTAGGATGCCTGAACGATTCCAGAAATGAGTTAGGTTCTCTATTTAAGTTTAGATGATCAATTCTTGAGGAAATGAGATTTTAGCAACTAAATAAGAAAAGGTGGTAAGTTGGGATTTTTTAAGGAATTCCAATGGACAATTCATTAATGAAGAAGTTTGTAATATGCTCCCAAACTCAACACAAATGAAACTGAATTTGATTTAATTACATTTGATTTGAGACTTCAATTGAAAGTCCGGAACTGTTCCGGCAAAATCGAAGTCATTAACTGAAGAAATATCCAATTAATTCATTGATATTTTGATGTTTATGGATATTGATTGAAAACTTAGTCCCACACTGGTTGAGTAATATATTTGGGTATATCAATAAAGTACGGAAACCAGCAGTCAATCTTGCTACGTGTATCTAAAAATAAATTATCCAGTTTTTAGATTTTGATGGTTGGCGAGCTAGGTGATTATCTTATTGATTTCCACTTTTTATGTTTTTGTATATTACATGTATCTTAAAAAGATTGGTTCGTATTGATAATATGTTCGAGTTGCTTATTTGGAAGAATATATATGGGCATTGAGGACTGAAAGAAGTTTTATAGAAATTGTTCTGTGGAATACATACTTAGGGTTCGTAGACATCTTGCTGAAAAAGTACAGTCTGGGAAATTGTTTGTTTACTAAGGCATGAAGTACCTTGGGAGGAAAATTATTTAATTTTGAAGTTTCCTAAAAACCAGATTAGGGTTCATGAAGGAGCTTAATTGCTTTGTTGATTGTTGCTGGTAGCATACTTCCTATTTATTCAATTTGCAGGAAGCATGTCGTTCCATGACCACATTTCTTCCAAGTAAGATTGTTCTCACCTCTAATCCTTTTTGTGATTGGTTTTGAGGTTTTCCAACTGCGTACTATTATGTTACTATGGTAATGTTTCTTATCTCATAGTAACTTAATATTGCTACTCATGACCTTCCCTTCAGAGGTTGAAGAGAAGAATGAGGTGGATGCTGATGGGTATCACTACGTTGGGTTCTCTTACGGAGATGACGCCGAGCTTGCTGAGAAAAGGAATCTAAATGAGGGAAACCAATGTCCAGGATTTCGGCCTCCCTTCCCAGTCCCTGAGTCTCTTCTGCAGAGCTTGGTAGGTTAATTTCTTTAAGACTAACCTTATATTGTGATGTAGATTTTTCTGTTCTTTTTTTGGCAACTAGATTTCCCCAGTGTGACGAATTATAATTGCTTGAGGTGCACATGTCACTCTAAGGCTCATCTTGTCTAAGCTTTCAGATGCTCGGAGCAGGATTGGAGTTTCTTATGATCTAAGGTTGCCAGGTGGGATTAGGAGAAACTTTCATTTGTGAGGCCGATTGGCATTATCGCTTGAGCGGGCCATTTAATTTTAATATATTAGATTGGTTGTTGGTTACTTGATTCTGGTGATTCAAGTTCTGCATTACATGCTTATTTCATATTAAAATCATAGGTATAATTTGACTTTGTGTGCTTTATACTTGTAGCAATTTATATTTTTCCATATTCATTTCTCTGCCTTTGGTACATTTTCAGCCTTCCTCGGAGAAAATACATCAGATAATCTCGAGAACAGCTCTTTTTGTCAGTAAACATGGTGGTCAGTCAGAAATAATTCTGAGAGTGAAACAAGGAGACAACCCAACATTTGGATTCCTTATGCCTGATCACCAACTCCATGCGTACTTCAGGTTTCTTGTTGATCACACAGACCATTTGCATTCAGATGTTGATGCAAACCTTCAGGATGAGAACATTGAAAATAATGGTAGCAAAAGATCAGATTCTGTGGGAGGAGCTTTGTCTCTGCTTGGTTCTGTATATGATTCTGGAGAAGATGAGGATGCAGCTGAGGCTAAGCAAGATTCTAATAGAACTCTTAATGATGGAGGAGTGAGTTCTGTTGTTTCTCAAGCTGTCGATAAATCTACCCTAAGCCCAGGTCCAGCCGAAAACGATGAAGCTTCTACCAAGCATTCTCTTGCTTTTCAGAAAGGGAAGCCTCCCTTGATTAAGAAAAATCCTTCAGTCAATACATTCAGAGCTGAAAGTTCAACTTCTGTCAAGGACGTTGATAGATCCAGCTCATGTCCACCTGTAACAGAAAAGTTGAATAATTACTCAATTGGGGTAATCTCTAGAGCCGAATCTTTGATAGTAGAGCCTCCATCAGATATGAAGAAAACGGTTGAGAAGATTGTTGACTTCATTGTAAAAAATGGAAAGCAGTTTGAGACTACACTTATTGAACAGGACAGGAAACATGGGCGTTTCCCTTTTCTTCTTCAGTCTAACTTGTATCATCCATATTACTCTGCAGTACTCCAGAAAGCCCAAGAGGTCTCTCTCTCTCTCTGAACAACTTTATATGTTTAAATTTTCAAATATTCTCCTTTGTGTGCCAATTGAGTCGTGTGAGTGACAAAGTGATAAAATATTGAATGAATAATGTACATCGTCAATGTGCGCTTAGATTTCTTAGAATTTATAGAAGCCGAAGTATGTTAGCAACCCATTTTGGTCTGTGTATTTGAATGTTTGTGTGTGTGTGTGTGTGTAAATTGGCAGATATTTGTTAAATTTAATTTTCGAAATTTGAAATTCTCCAAAATCTCAAATTGTCAGAACTTTCACAAAATAAGAATCTCTCGTTTTTGTTAATTCGATCAATGAACTTAAAAATTCCAAAATGAATGTATATGGCTTTGTTACAATTGTATATAGGTGGAGCTGTAACAAGAGGTACATATGTAGATTAAACTTAATATTTTGGAAGTACACTGCTCTATTTTTATTTACTAGATCAGCTTTTTCTGTCCCTGTTTGGTTTAATAAGTGAAGGTATCATTTTATTTTACTATACCAAACAAGTCTGAGGAATGATAATTACTGTCCCCCCAATTTGGTCTTTATCACTCGACAGGACCAGTTCAATCTGATTAGAGTGCTTTCTTAGAGTCGATTAGCATGTACCTCAGTGCTTATTTTATAAAACAGTAAATGACAAGGGATTCAATCTTTTTTAAGTTATGGAACTCATAGCTTACCAGGTAACTTGTGCACTGAATTGTTTACTTTCATAAATGTCTTGAGTTGTGGTGAAAATTGCTTCTATGTGTCCTACATTTTGTCCCTATTTTGGAAGTATAGTTTTTTGCGTCTCTCCAAGTTGAGCTTAGAAATAATTACTCTTTAATTATTGCAATTTTTAATTTCCTTTTTCTTATCGTGCAGCCAAAACTAAGTGGGAAGAGCTCCATTTATGGGAAGGATGAGCCTATAGTTGCACGTGAGAGAAAGGCCTTCCCTGTTATGCCAAATGATTCTGCTTCCATGACATCTGGTGCTTCTGATATACCTTCTGAATCTGATGGTAAGGAAAAGTTTAAGATGGTAATTGGCAAACTAAAGAAGGATGGCCAAGACCCCCCTTCCAAAGCTTCTTCACAGCATGTGGGGGTTAGTGTAGACGCCGAGGCTGCTGCAGCTATTCTTCAGGCTGCTGCAAGAGGTATCAAGAACCCAGAAATTGGAATGGTTTCTAGCACAACTTTGAATCTTAAGCCTAGTGATCACAGCAGTGAGGGACATAACTCAATATCTGGCCATTCAAATGTATCAAAATCAAAAACCAGCATCCAAAAATCTGACCAAAATGGACGTTTCTCATCCATTGTGACTGCTGACCATAGATCTGCTGAAGCTTCAGGGGATGACTTCTCTAGAGTACAATTGAGCAAAGAACAGGAGCTGAGGGCAGCACGACGTAGAAGGGCGAAGATGTTTGTTTCAATGTTAAAAGGTGGAGCATCCAATACAGCGGTTGCAGTACGTGGATCCTCGGTGGAACCACAAGCATCCCCAGTATTGGGGACAGTCACTGAGGACCACTTACCTAGCAAAGAGAGAGAAGGCAACTCAACAGGAGTTTCGGAAGAACATAAAATTTCTGACAAAAAAGTTCCCAACGAGGAACATAATGAGCGAATGGCAAGGAGAAAGTACAGGTCAAGATCTAGTAGGTATGATGAGGAAGATTATGATGATGACGCTGTTACAAATCACCACCTTTCAGAAGATGAGGTAGTCAGTGATGGGGATGGAAGGGATCATAAGCACTCAAAAAGAAGGAAACACCGATCTCATCGTTCAACGCGCTCTAAAAAATATTATGAGAGCGATGAAGAGGGTAGAGATCATAAACACTCTAAGAGGAAGCACCGAGATCATTATTCATCTGAAGAAGACAATGATGATGATGGAGTTGATTCAGATCGTCATTATCACAAGAGCTCGAGGAGAAAACATTCATCTCATCGCTCTTCTCATGAGATAGATGAAGCTTCTACTGATAAGGAAAGAGAACGTCGCAGAAAAAAGCGCCATTCTTCACGTCACAGCAAACATGACAGTAGCCGCACAAAAAGACATTCCAAAAGAGACAAAGAATCCTCACCAGAACAGAAGCATGATAGCTCATCAGAAAATGAGCCTCACAGAAAAATTGTCAGAGAAACTTATTCAGCAGATTTGGAAGAAGGTGAGATAGCATCTAAATTGTCTGATCAATCTCGGGAAACAGGAGGAGATGATCGTGCTAGCCGTGAAGCTTCATTGGGTGTTTCAAGCTCACATCACACTGCACCGCCATCTAATCCTCCTGACGTCTCTGATGAACTTAGGGCGAAAATTCGTGCAATGTTGATGGCAACAAGGTAACAGGTCGATCATAGCTTATTGCTGTTAAGGTTTGCCCTCCAAAAAAAGTGGAAACAAACAAAGAATGTAAATTTAGGGTAAAACGTGGAGGGTTCTGAATTGATATGTACCTGAAGCTGTATTATGTAGTATGACGCAGGACACTTTGAACTTCTTAGGCATAGGGCCCTCTATAACTACAGTGTTGTAATATGAGAACTAAATTTAATAATTTACGAACTACGTGTATTTAGTAATTGTATCATTTGTTTTCACCTTGTTATAGCTATATTGAATCGATCTTATTAATGCTTATACTACTACAACCGATCTTGGTTTTTCTTAATAAACACTCAGGTCCAGGACTATGAGGTTCAGCTTCTTCTTTTGTTAACTCTTGTTCATTGCAAGTAATAGTCCTGGTTGTTACGTCCGTAGTTACTATTGCAATCTTGTTGAATATTATGTTTGATCATTCAAATCATTGATGTTGCGACGCCAGTTATGGATGCGATGGCTATCAGGTCCCAAGAGGTTCAGAAACTTGGGTACTTCGAACTTCATGTATCCTGCAACAAACGGGGAGGATCTTCGACCATGTCTTTTGATTCTTTTCAGAAAGAATACAGCCCCTCCGGCCTCCACCATAGGGTTCTCGCTAGACTTTCACCAACACCGACCATGGGTGTTATCAATGTGCCTCTAGTCACCTCGTTAATTGATATGGTTCCGCCATTTTTCGTGTTAAGTAGGCTGGTGGTCTCCTTTTCGATGTTAAAAATATCATATCTGATGCATTGTGGATAACTAGAGGGAGGAGACCTGATACAGGATATTATGGGACTAGCTCTTATTAAATATGTCAAAACAAATGAGATGTTTTTGTGGTATAGGGGGTCGCTATTAAACTAACAAATGAATTAGAGGTTCATTTCAGTTTTGAAGAAGGACACGCGTGAAATAGTTCTGCAATTGAATTAGTTTTGGTATTTAAGTTATCGTTTAGTTATCGTTCTAGCCTAAATTTTAGTTATCGTTTATTATAGTTATCGTTTTAGCCTAAATTTTTTATTTTTGTTTTAGTTGTCGTTCTACCATTATTAATTGTAACTTCACATTTCCAATATACTTTTTGCTTATTTTTTCTATTGAAATTATCAACCATCTAATGATATGATGACAATTAATTGTCAATTTATATTTCCAATGTACTTTTCGATTACTTTTTTCTTTTTAAATGCATGTGCAAATTGCTAGAATGACAACTAAAAAAAAATGGAGTGAAGAAGGACACGCATCACCAGTTGTGTGATTTAAGGCAAATGGTGTATGATCACACATATACATCAGTTAGAAAGTAAACCTACACTAATCGGGAATGGGGAAATCTACGCTAACAACGGGACAGAGACATTTGTTTGATTAGAATGTTTGCCAGGACTCGAACCAAGACCTTCAGATGTGGAGGATGAATCGATAACCACTAAACCAAGACCACGGGTTACATATTCACATTCTTTTGTTTGAATTTTGTTAGTAGTATTAAATTTATGTTATTTGCGAATGATTTAATAATCATTATCATTACTCACAATTAGCAGCAGGATGAAACAACTAGTAGCAATTCAAGGCGAAAGCTTAAGACAAGTAGACCTGCTATTTGGTCTTGAGTTATTGCTTCATTAGTAATAACTTTATTTTATTTCATAAGTGATTTAATAATCATTATCATTACTCACAATTTGTTTTTGATGCTTTACTTCGTCAAGATGTTTTTTCTTCAACTAATCCCACATTGCTAGAGTACGTACCCGAGAACATCGTCAAAGTAATAAAAACACTTCGTCATGGTCCTCCAATGTCATACCTTTCTCGGCCTTTTGGCTAAGATCAAGTGTAGTATCTGTTCTTATCAGTTTAATATCTGATATGTGGACCATCGGTTCACATGATATTAACTTAATTTTTTATGGGGGAAAGTCCATCAAGGTAGCTTGCTGCTTGGTCTTTCATGTGTCGTCTAGGCGTAACACTATCGCCTTCACCTGGCACACCCCATCAACTCAAGTCCAATTTTCTTTTACATTGTTAGTTTTAATTGTTCAAAAAACCTACAAACGATGTTATTTCTTCATGCAGTTGCTTGTCAATGCGATGATGCTAATCAGTGCTCAAATTGAATTGTTGATGTAAACAAAAACAAAAGCAAAATCTTTTGACTCAATTAACTCATTAGACAAGATAATGGTGAACAACTCATAAATTTCAAGACATTGTTCAAAGCCCCAGATCAATTGACCGATGAAATTTAATTACCGACTGTTCACTTTTGAAAGCTTAACTTGTCTTGTATGTGTCATACTCAACACCACCTAATCGGTGATCGATTAGAACTTGTAGAAAGATAGGTGATCGATGGGGACAATACGAAACATAGGTGATTGAATGGTCATTTGATAAACATAAGTGATTGTCGCGATCATTAACCCGTTATTAGACTGAATTATCAACGAAATCCGGTAGTGGGTACCATTAACCTGTTATGTGAAACATAGGTGATTGAATGGTCATTTAATAAATGTAGGCTTTAAACCTCGGGTATTATTTTAACAACTTTTAATTTGTGAATAAATTTTTAGACTGAATAATCCACGAAATTGTGAGTTGAGCGAGCATCGAGTATCAAACAAGTCGGGTCTCGCCTGTCTGAAATGTAAATGGACTCAATTCGGACTAATTGGTAGCCAAACAAACTACTCTCATAACCCAAACCCAACTACAATTTCTATTCACACCAAACATGTCATGAGAAATTCCAAAAGGGCATCAAATATTCTAGAGAGAGAAAGCTTATAGAGAGAGAGAGTGAAAAAATGGAGGGGCAAAATGGGAAAACGAAAAAGAAGGGGAGGCCATCTGCGGCGGATCTTGCGGCCGCGACGGAGAGGGAGCTCCGGCGGAGTTCGAGGAGGCGGAAAGCGAGGTCAACTACTATTGACTTCGATGACTACCTCGATGACGACGAGTACTTCTTCGTCGAACAAGAGGAGGACGAGCGCCTCCGTGAGAAGAAACTCAAACTCCTCCTTAAGCTCCATAGTGGCGGCGCCACCACCAGAGACTCGGTTTACACTCGCCGGAAGTTGTTGCAGTCTCTAGCTTCATACTCATCTGCTTCAGATAGTGATAACAATAATAATAGTAACAATAGTAAGGGTTCGAGGAAGCGAAGAGATGTTAATGGTGAAATTGATGATGGATTTGGAAGTGATAGGGGGGAAGGTGATTGTGATGAGGAATATGAGGAAAATGGTGGGGTGGATAATTGTGATCAAATTAATGATGATGAGGTAGTAGCAGTTGTAGTAGTGTTGAATTTTGTCTCATAATTGTTGTCCTATAGGTTGCAATCAATTGCAAAATCATATGCTTATATTTATGCATAGATGTGGAAACGAATTTGTTAGAAAAATGATGATTTTGATCAAATTAATGAAGATGAGGTAGTAGTAGTAGTAGTAATAGTAGATTGAGTTCTTGTAGCATCAATATTTTTCTGAAGGTGGTTATATGTGGATGCTGATTTGATCAAATTAACGGTGACGAGGTAGTAGCAGTAATAGTGTTGAATTTTTGTCCCATAAATGTTGTCCGCTAAGTTGGTTATGTGTATCGATAGATATAGAAAGGAATAGATTTTGTATTTGATTGCAAGATGGTTATGGTTATGCATATGCATAGGATTGAATTAATTAGGAATATAACTACATGGATGATGATTTTGAGTTTAATGATGTTGATGTAGTTTAATTTTTTGTCTTATAAATGTTTCCATTTAAGTTGCATGTATGGATAGATATAGAAATGAATTGATTTTAAATTTTGGTGCAAACTAGCTTGCATGGATATAGAAACAAACTATCAACTGTGTAATCTATGTCGGGGTTTGAGATAGGGGGGGGGGGGGGGGTATGATGAGTAAAGACAACATTGTTTTTTTAAAATGTTCGTCTCATGTTGTCTGATGTAAGGAATCTTGTTTAGTAGTGGAGGTAGAAGATGAAATATTACTAATTTTATGTGGGTTTCTGAAGCTCTATGTTTTTGTTGTTTTTTATGGTGACAGGGGAAAGGAGAGCATATGCAGGAAGCAAAAAGTGAGCTTGACTATGCACCTGGTATGCTGTGTATACTACTATATGTTGGGATTTTGAATGGGTGATTTGTTATTTTATCTTATGCTGGCTTTTCTATTCTTATAAGATGACATTGTTTGGATGGAATCAATAGTTTCATGTGAACTAATATGCAGGAACACCAACCAAGCCCAATTCTGAGTGCCCCTTGCCAGATAAGAACATTTTGGAGTTAATTCTTCGCAAGCTTCAGAAGTGAGTACTTGCTCATTGGGTTCTTAGATGGAAGTATTTTGTGCTTTGAGTTTGGTAGTGTTCATGGTAGTTGCTTTTGTTTTGATATGGCAGGAAAGATATTTATGGTGTTTATGCAGAACCAGTTGATCCAGAAGAGGTGAATGTTTTGACCTTTGTATTTTTGTGAAGCTTGAAAGGTAGGACACTTTGTCTGATGACTTTCTTTTGTATTGTGTTCGACTGCTGTTGTTTCTAGCTTCCGGATTATCACGAGCTTATTGAAAATCCAATGGACTTTTCAACGATCCGAAGTAAGCTTTCTGACGGATCATATACAACATTAGAACAACTTGAGGTGGGTATCGAGGTGCTTAGAATGTTCATTTGACTGTTACATCTCAGACTGGGCATCTTAGACTCTGCTTCCTTATTTAGTGTCTACATCATTTATTCCCTTGATGTGTGTTATAACTAGCTGCGTTAATTGACTTATTTATGATCAATAATTATCTTTATGTACAATGATTTTTCTGGAAATGTCTTCCTTATCAGTCTTCATCTGGTTGTTGCCAAGAAATGGAAGTCATATTTAAGAAGTTATTCATTTTGATTCCATGTCCATCATATATCTGTCGAACTATGTGCATATTGTTTCTATACTAATGTCTTGATAAGTTATCTGTCCATTTTTTACGAATCTCCAATAAATGCTAGTTGTTTGATTTCATCCACCGATTCTTCATTTATTACATTGTGAAGGATTTGTCTGCTCATGCAACTGAGTGACAGATCCAAAGCAGTCGTGTTTGTTAATTCACACACTTACTAGACTTGCATAACATGATTTCGGTTGGTACATCTTTGCCATGATAGTTGACAAAGTACTCGCTAGGTAGTCTAAAAATTGATAAATATGTTACTAATGTTGATTTTGGGCACCATCTAATAATTGCATATTTTGAAAATGATGATTGTGGGAATTCTATGATTCACAAAAACCCATACTCTATGAATCTTCTTTAGAATTTATAAATAATGTTACCTCAATGAACTCTGATTAACTGTTGTGTCTCCATAACAAAAAAGCTAAACTTATTGTTGAAAGAACATTGAAGTCGCCTTTCTTGCATATATATATGTATAGCAGATGTTGTGTTTCATGTAGTGAATAGGTTGCATTTCCCATCTTCAAACGATTGATCTTCTTACGTAGTCTGTTTATTCAGAATTCTTATAATTCTATAGTTTCTCTTGTGCAGAGCGATGTGTTCCTTCTTTGCTCTAATGCTATGCAATATAATGAGCCACATACTATATACCACAAACAGGTAATCATTTGGCTCTTCTCATATTGCTTGTGCTTTTCTATTTTTCACATTTTTTTTATATCTTCTACTTTTCTGTTTCTCCAGGCCAGGTCTATTCAAGAACTAGCAAAACGGAAATTTCAGAAGTTACGGATTGACAATGAACGTTTGGGGAATCAGATGAAGTTAGATCCAAAGCCAGAACCAGTCTCTGTCTATAAGAAGCAAATACGAAGACAGACCAGTCGGGCACTGCAAGAATCCAATGGATCTGATTTTTCGACTGGTGCAAACCCATCATCAGTTACTCATACTCAGAATGGTTCTCATCTAATGCAGGGTGGTATCATTGAAAAGGCCAGCAATCTGGATGTCCTTGTTGAGGTGAATCCTTTCGTGATTGATACCAGTGTAGATAATATGGGAGAATCACTTGCAGGTATATCATAGAAGTGTTACTACTTATTCTATTTGTGCAATATATTACATTAGTGCATTTATACATAGCAGTTACCCCTAGATTTCACATATCAGCTCCTCTGCCCTTTTTAATTTTGTTTGTCTTTCTAATGTGGCAATATAGTGTGCCTTAGTGGAATGAAGAATTATTTAGCTTATTATCTTAAGCATGAATGTCGTTCTTTCTAGCCTATAAAACTTTATTTGACTAACTGTGCTTGGTTTGCCCCTGTAGGTAGGGGTCCTCTTCCCAGATTTGCAAGAAAAGCACCCACACAAGATGACGACCATGCTATATATAGCATAGGAAGTCGGCCATATACCAGCTCAGTCTCAACCTTTTCAACTTTTGATGGAGAAACCAAGCAGCTCATACCTGTATGTGTACATAATACATTCAAGATCTATCCCAAATGGAACATTACATTTGATATTTCTATCCATCTTTAATCTTCTTTGTTTTACTAAATCAGGTGGGACTTCATGTTGAACATGCCTATGCTAGGAGTCTTGCTCGGTTCGCTGGTACTCTTGGCCATGTTGCTTGGAGAGTTGCTTCCAAGAGAATAGAACAGTTACTGCCTTCAGGTACCAAATTTGGTCGTGGATGGGTGGGGGAATATGAATCACCCCCAACACCCGTTCTAATGCCTGACAGAGGAGGTAGTGAAGCCACTTGAATTAATTGGTCCAACTCAGCTCAGTTAGCTACAGAGAGTGGGTTGTTAAAGAAGCATCATAGCATAAGTTGGTTGAGATAGTCTTAGTTAACAGAAGCCTTCTAACATCTGCATCCTCAGCCAAATACAACTCGGCTCAATTAGCCATGAGAGGTGACTTTTCAATAAATCAGTTGAGATGGTCGCAATGCTCCCTATGTCCTGGAGAATGTTGGTCCTCGCATGCAGCAAGCACAAAAACAGGAGGCTTGATCTGATTTGAGTCATATCTTCCTATGAAGAGGCTCTCCTGGGAGACCATCCCCTGGTGTCTTTGATTCTAGGAATCTGGACAGCCCCATTTGGCTCGGCAATTGTGACCAGCTCAGAATGATGCATGGTGGTTTTAATAGGTCTATAAGCCTATAACAGAGGAGTATCTGTGTACATTTCTTGAGATCGAATCCATGGTATGCATATTTCGTAAGAAGATTGAGTGAGCTTCAAAGAGCAAGTCAAACCTCGGCTTTTTTCAAAAAAGGGTCTGGAACAGATTCTTTTTTGTTATTGGCCGATTAATTTATCATCTAATCACCTAGGAAGTTTAAGCCTCTGGGATAAAGAGTTCTAGATGACAATATTTCCATGTGTACTTGGATATCAACACAATGTCTTAGTATGCTAAAAGAACAAGCATACAACATCCAATGAAATGTAAGAAAAAAATTCAAGGAAATATCTAAGAAACATTGTTGTCATTTATTTCAAATGTTGAATAGTACAAATATAATCCCTGCAAAAGATTAAGCCAATTAAATTATAGAAGTGCTTCAGCTCCAGCAACAATTTCTAATATCTCCCCTGTAATCTTTGATTGCCTCTCCCTGTTATACACCATTGAAAGGTTCTTCTTCAAGTCGGCTGCATTATCAGTGGCACTGCTCATTGCATTCATCCTCGACGACAGCTCGCTAGCAAACGATTCCTGCAATGCTTTCAAGATCTGACTATTCAGATACAAAGGCATCAATGCATCAAGAATCTGTGCAGGATCTTGCTCAAACTCCATATTACTCAAAAAACTCCCACTCCTAGCCACCATATGATCCCTTTCAACTATCAATTTGCCCCCCTTAGTAGTCAATCTGAAGAACTCATCTTCATGCACATCAACACTGTTACCATTTACATCGAAGACCCCTCCTTTTTTGCTCAATGGAAGCAATGTATGTGTGACAGGATTTGACTTAATCAAAGACAAAAACTTCGAATACAAAAGCTCGACTTTATCAACTTCTTCGGTAATAAACAACGAAAACACATCATCAGCAATCACTTGTGCTTCTTTAGCAGTAGGAAAGTTCCCACCTTCAACAAATCTATCGACATGTATCTCATCTCTACGACGAAAATAAGCATTACCCTTTTTTCCAACACTGATCAAAGTGTAGCCTATACCAAGATTCTTCAATTCTTGAATCCTCATTTCGGCTTTCTTGATAACTGCATTATTGAAACCCCCACAAAGACCTCGATCACCTGTGACATTGTCCGATTCAGAAATTTTATGGACGGGTGAATAAATAAACCGTAAAGTTATACTTTTTAATAAGTTTTAAAAAAAATAGGGGGCACGAAATGCCCCCGATACACCCGTTAGTTCCTCGACTGACCTGTAATAACAACAAGGGCAACGTTTTTGATAGGCCTAACATTAGTTAAAGGGATCTCAACATCTTCAAACTGAAGCTGCTCATTGATGCTGAACAAGACTTCAACAAGGCTCTCAGAAAACGGTCTGCCATTTATGACAGCTTCTTGGGCTCTCCTCACTTTAGCAGCTGAAACGAGCTTCATTGCTTCAGTAACTTTTTGGGTATTTTTTACTGTTTCAATTCGTTCTCTCAGCTTACGGAGGCTACAAGAAATGGATGATTTTTTCCATGAAGATCTAAAAAGAATTCTTTTCGGACAATTTCGGTTAGGTGAAAAAAGGTGGTGATGATTTGTGGGATTTGAGGAGGACCATGATGCAATTTTAGAGCACATGATGGTCGTCTTGGTTTTCGAAGAAACATAAAAGAGTTTTACATTGAGCAATCACAAGGTTTTTTGTGGTCGCTTGTGGGAGCCCATCACCGAGGTCATTGGTTTTGAGTTGCTGTATACGTTGAATGGTGGTTTTGAGTAAATGCCCTATTTTACCCCTAACCCCTCCCAGCCCCCGGCCCACCCCCACCCATCCGTTTGTAGTGCTTTGTTTCAAGGAAGATTTGGTGGAAAAATAATCATTTATCCCTTTGAATTGAATTGTTACCCTCGGATCATACATGTTTCAATATGTATCATTCGATTACATATGTTATAAAAGGTGTACTTCTCGATCATTTCCGTCATAACGGACGTTAAATATGACCCTTAATGGCAAATTGACATAGATAAAACTGTACAAACATATTTTTTGAGATTATTTTTTGCACTATAATACTCCCTCCGTCCCTAAAAGATTGTCACATTTTGATTTTTGTTAGTCAAACATTACAAAATTTGATCATGAATTCCCATTGAACGATAAGAAATAATATAGTCTTGTGGGACCTTGTTAGATTCGTCTCAATATATATTTTTGAAATATTAACTTTTTATAATCTTATCGCATGTAGAATAATAGATATTTATGTTTTAAATCGTGTTTTGTTGACTACCAAAAGTCAAAATGTGACAATCTTTTAGGGACGGAGGGAGTATTATATTGGGATAAGTATTTATGTTTGGGCTTGTTTTTTCAAAAACTCAAAAAATAATGTAAGAATAAGTCGACTTCGAATAGGGATCAAGTTAACCACACAAGTAAATATTTTAGCGAGTCGGATAATTAACCAATTATTTTGGCTATCTAGTTACATCACGCATAGCAAGATAGCCAGCCTCATAGATACCTTATTGAGTTGGATCATTAATCGGTTGTTTCTGTAATAACAAATTTCACTAAAGCCCCACTCTATGAAGGTTGAGGTATCTACATCGTGTATAAATTACTTCCTCCATTGCTTTTTAGTTGACGTCCTAACACTATTTTTTTGTTCCAAAATAGTTATCGTTTTAACATTGAAAATTGTACTTTCACATTCTCAATGAACTTTTTGGACTACTTTTTCTCTTAAAATTAACAATCAACCAATAATATTGTTTCAAATAATTGTATTTCTATTTTTTCATTGTACTTTTTGACTAGTTTTAATTTTTTTTAATTCATGTGCAAATAGCTAAAACGACAATAAAAAAAATGAATGGAGAGAGTATATGAAAGTAACATAAGCCCAGAGAGACATGAAGGACAACAATATATTTTAAAAAAAACTAGCACATAAACTGAAAAAATTAAGAAATTCAAATTATCACTCTTTATACAACTAAGTGGCAAAACCTCCTCAAATTACCGGAGATTTATACTATAATATACGATGTAATAATACACTACTCTCTTGTTCCTTCAAAGGCTTAAACTACCAAACTATTCGATTAGTATACATAACAATCCAAACCAAGTTTTATCCCACTAAAGGGTCGCCTCGTTCGATTAGTATACATAAGTGTATAAAATTCAAGTATGTAAGTGAACCTTCTCCACCAGAACAGTATCAGTTGGACAAGAGTATAGCAGACAACAAACACCAGTAATGATCTCCAGACTTCTAGACTAGCTCCGAGGCAAAGATTTGGAAGCATGAGAAGCAAGCAATAAAGCTCTCGCTCTTGTACTCGTCATCAAATACTCCTTCTCTGCCCGTCTTTGATGTTGTCTTGCATTCTTGGCTCGTTTGGGGGCTAATCGGTTATCTCTCTCTTCAAAAGCAAGTCTGAATTTTTCAGCTATCGTCAATTCATATGAGCCCGAGGAGGTTGAAGGTGTGTTCTTGGGTGTAAATCCAGAATCTGCCCATGTCTTCGCATCAATATCTTGAACAACAAAGTCATCCAATTGCACATTTTGTAATGCCCCTTGCGGAATCTGTATACCTCTATAACCAAAGGGTGATTCTTTCGGATTTACAATTATTCGTGGGCACTCCATGGACAAACTCTCTAATGAATCCTTATCAATCTTTGGCTGAAAAGAGAGAAAAATGCTCAAATCAAGGAAAATGGAAAATTCCCCTTCATTTTGAAAATTGATACCCCCTCCGTCCCTAAAAGATTATCACATTTTGACTTTTGTTGGTCAAATATTATAAAATTTGATCACGAATTCCCATTAAATGATAAGATATAATATGGTCTTGTGGGATCTCGTTAGATTCGTCTCAATATATATTTTTGAAATATCAACTTTTAATGATCTTTCCACATGTAGAATAAAAGATATTTACGTTTTAAATCGTGTTTTGTTGACCATGAAAAGTCAAAATGTGACAATCTTTTAGGGACGGAGGGAGTATTATTCTATTAGACCTAGTAGACTCTCGTCACAACACAATAACAGTAAGGATGCAACACAAAAGAATATAATTACCCACACAAGCCAACGAAGAGACGGACACCCACGAATTATCTCTGTGGTATCAAGTTCCTCCCATGACTCTCCCTCCACTATTTCCAGATGTGGTTTCAACATACTCAAGCTGCTGCGGGCTGTGTGTTCACTCCTTGGGGAACCACTGCAACATGAAGTTCAGTTCAAATCCTGTTTATATTGTTAATAATTTTGGTCAACATGCAATGGGCAGCCTCAAATATCACAACTTGCGATTCATATGATCCTCACAAGATCTACATAACATCCACCACATGTATATAAATGGAAAAAGGTGATCACGAAAAGAATGATTCGAGAAAGTCCAGGACTCCAGGTTGATTTAGCTGACATTCAAAATATAGATACTCAGGCTACTTGGGTGTCATCTGATAATACTTCAATAAACTGATCAATCACATACAATAGCTAGACTATCAACTCTTTACCTAGGGGTTCCAGACTTCCAGGTACCCCACACCTTACCTTCATTTAGTGTTCCACAAGTTCATAGCAAAATATGACTAATAGATACAGTAGTCCAACTTCAATTCGGTGTATATGGTTATGTTTGCAAGTACAATATATTCCTTAACTCGGTGCAAATTGTATAACAAATGAAACATGCCATATAGTATATGAATAGAAAGACATACATGGACATATGAAGTTAAAATGGTAATAATTTCCTCATCATTGTGTGCAGCAACTGTGTTAAATTGGTAATCTCTGAACAATTGTATTAGAAGTTCAATGTTAGTAGAAAAGGAGTATACCCCCATCTTAATATCTCCAACGAACTACAGCTCTGTATGAGCTCATAAACTCCAGCTGATGTGATTTTGCTGCATCGACTGCATATATTAAACTTGATGTTAGAGATGACTCCACGCACATTCATCTAGAAAACGTGTATCCAAGAATGTTAAAAGGCATTTAGTGGGTAACTAAGAATGCCAATGATAAACCAATTTAACCATTAAGCAGACATATTTGAAATGACGTGAATACTTCTGCAGTCACAGCATACTACATTAGACTCTATTTAAAAGTTCATCGCTTCCTACAGGCCTTCAATATCAGATGTGTGTACACAATTCCCCTTGAGAAAGGAGTTCTAAGTTTCTGCCAGAATGCTGCCTCAACACAAAAACAGCAACAAATGATACCTGATATCTGCAGCCCGTATAGACTTGCAGATCTTCACTACATGAGAAAGACCAAAATCTGTCACATCAGAACCAGATATATCAAGGATCTCCCACGAACTATCAACCAGAGGAATGATAACATCATCAGTCAGTAACTTCCTTCTTCTTGCTATTGCAGCTAACGTTATCTGAAAGAACAAACAAAAAAGGAGCTCAAAGTCAAGTGAAAAGGACATCCTTGCCTTTATCTGTAACAAAATTAACCAACTTAAGGACATAACATCTTGTATGTGGTTATAGAAGCTAATTCAATAAGTTCATATATGTGAGAACAACGACTTCAACGTGCATCATCCTCTTTCATATTCCTAAAAGTAACACTAGATCTAAAACTGAAGTACTGTATGTAAGCTTGGAGAGGTCTTGCACTTCTATGCTTCTTTCTCAAATTTTCTAATGACCTATTTATAAAGCTCCTTCGGGTTAAGAACAGAGGACTATGGACATTACCTACAAAAGTAAAACTTAAGTTTCTATCCAAACACCAATTAAGAACTAAGAACAAAATAACAATCAAGAACTCAACAGAAACTAAATTGGTTATCTGAACATATGATGCACATGACAAGCAATTCAATGTCTTCATGTTTCTATATTCATAAAGCTTTTCATACCAAACAACATAACTAACAATATGTCAATAAACTATTATTCTTAACAAACTAAACCAACACTCTACTCAAATTAAACCAAACCAAGACTTGTCCCAGTATTTGGGATCGGCGATATGAAAGTCACACCTCCAATCAGCTCTAGCCTCTAAGGATCAACTAATATCCTACTTAAACCACATCGAGCCTTATCCCGCTTTTTAGGGTGGACTAATGTATACGATATTTCCTATCAGCGCTTTGTTGGGCCTACCAATACCCTACTTGAGATTTGAAAACATAAAACAAATAGGAGCCCTAAAGATGCAATATTTACCACAAATAACCAAGAAACTGAACATCATAATAATGGACAACATAGTGAAACAAGTCCAACACAAGGTATTACCTTAACTTCTGATGGAAAGAAGTCACATATTTGGGATAAATTATCAATAATATCCTCAAAATGCTTTCCAATTACACCAAGACACAGGCTTTTCAACTTGGGTGGCTTTGGTTTCTCAAATTGCAACACTACAATAAAAAATAAAATAAAAACAACAAAAAAAAAACTCATAAAAATTGAAACATTCAAATACCCAATTAAAAGATATTGATTTCCATATAAATTATTCATAAAAAGGGGAATTCTTACACAGAGAACGAGAGGTGGGGGTGACGTGGCTGTCCCTGTGAATTTTAGTTTGGGAATCAATGTTTAAATCCAGTTTTTGCATAGAAGTAATTAATGGCTCCTGATTTTGCAATTGTTCCATCTAATGATATAATTCATCAACCAAAATTCAATACAGAAAGACAGAAATTGGGTTCTTGAGAATTACACAAATTTGCTTATTTTATGATATTTTTCCTTTCCTACATATATATACCAATGGTTTTGGCAAAAGGGGCATAATTGTAAATTTACTCCCGACAAGCACTATTTAGGTGTGCATATAACAGATCAGCAGAAAAGCAGCATGCCATCAATTAAGAAACGATTATTTTCGAGTATAATATGAGATAAATTTGTCTCCAACAAGATTCGAACCCATGATCTCTTACGTAAAATGTTGGGTCGGATGCTACTGGCTATTGAGCCACCAACAATTATTTTCCCTATTTTGATTCTTCAAATACTACTATTACAAATAAGGGGGCATGATTGTATTTCACACTTAAAAATTACTTTTCAAGTTAATCGAATAGCCCAGTGGAAAAAAAGGCTCTTGCTAATGACCAGAAGCTCCTGGGTTCGCAACTCACCTCATCGCTAATTTACAAAAAGAAATTACTATTCGAATGTGTGTCACATATCAACAGGTTCCATTTTCGAGTAATTTTAAACTCGAGTTAGATCCTTATGTAAGTTGGACGATTATCAACTATCAACTAAGTTTTTTCACCAAGTTCTAACTGGTTATCCATTTTCGAGTAATTTTAAACTCGAGTTAGATCCTTATGTAAGTTGGACGATTATCAACTATCAACTAAGTTTTTTCACCAAGTTCTAACTGGTTATCGGATTAATCAGTCGAAAGTAAATAGTTATAAATGGATTAGGTGTTAACAAGTAAGGGGTAATGTACGGTATTGAGTAGGGTTATCACCCGATTAATTCATTATGGATAACTTCTTTTGATCCGCATTCGGTTCGACAATCAATCTGACAAGTACTCGTAATAGAGTCAGGTTTGCTGGACTGGTCCACCATTAGTATGGCTTCAGCGTTGAGCGGGAGTAATATTTTGTAGAGGCACCACACACGCATCATGCATGTATAGTTAGCTTAATAAATGGTGGGTCGGAAATAGTCAGAACTGTCTTGTGGTTGAGCTATCACTCATTAAGCCATGAGGTAGAGGGCTCGAACCTGAGACCTCCGCTAGAGGTGTTAGCATGCTTTATCACTGGGACAAGAGGAGAGCCCCGTATTCAAGATGGATTCATCCGATTTTGTTAAGTCATTTTATTTTTGTATAAAGTTGGAAGTGTAATTCTAAGATTTTCATTATAAGAGAAGCCTTTCAACCTTAATTCTTGAAAAGAGAATATCTCTGGTCTCCTTGTGGTTCAGGGACTCGCCCATTTCGTTTTCTATTGAAATGTTGTAACTTAGCTTTCAAAGATGGCTGGTTACTAATGTAAGAGAGATTCCACATTAACAGAATAAATCATTAATGCTTTAACGTTGTATTCAAACTTTCGAAAAATCATACAAGCACTCAAATGTCTGAAAGAAGGGCTTATGCAAAAAATGAAAAACATGGGATGTTCTGAATTCACTAATGTACAAATCTAACAATCAAGTCTTCCTCAGTGGCGGTCATGTCGAAATCGTCTAGCCATATTTAAGTATTGAAGGCAACAGAAATAGCGGATCTTCAGGAATCCAACCCGTCGTAAGAAGTTGCCACAGGTGCATATGGAAGGCGTAAGACAACTAGAAAAGTTTCCCTTGCTGTGTCGATCCGCTTTTCATCATGTTACAGAACTCTTCATAGTTAATTCTTCCATCCTAGATGCATATGAAAGTTAGCAATCTTCTAAAAATATTAGGCAGGACTCGCATACGTGAAAAAGAGAAAAAAAACTCACGTTATCTGTATCCACTTCAGAGATAATCTCCTCAATAGTAGCATCATCACCAATACCGTATTCTTTCATGGCTGATTCGAGTTCATCCATGGTAATAAACCTACCACAACAGGAAAATTATGTTAAACTGCTGATCCTCTAAACATATATAAAATTTTCATGCTTAAGAACGATACTGATATAAGATACATTAAAATTGACCACTCACCCACTATTATCCTTGTCAAAATATTGAAATGCCTTGTACAGGTGTTCCTCCCTTTCTAATTTGTGTCTGTGCATTGTTGCTGTGATGAACTCAATGTAATCAATTGTACCATTCCCGTCCACATCAGCCTGTGGAACAGATAAAAAAATAAAGGACATTACTTAGAGAACAATTCAACTAGAAGTATCCTAAAAGGTTTGCAGATTCTGGAGAGTTAATTATCTTACTGCTTCCATTAGCTGTTCCACTTCAGCCTCAGTCAGCTTTGATCCAAGGCGAGCCAAGCCACTCTTGAGTTCTTCGTAAGTAATTGTGCCACTTCCATCAGTATCCATATTTTGAAACATTGATTTAAGACCTTGGATCTCTTCGCTGGAGAGATTTTCAGCAATGACCTATTGTATACATTTAAAATATTCAAAAGAAAGCTGGAGCACCGCTGCCTATGAAGTGAATCAAAAGAATAAATCCGTTGGAAACTATTTTCAAGATGAACAGATATATTAACTAAAAATATGTATTAACATGTTAGTTATTTCTATTGTAACTGGTTTTATCTGTTTTATACATGATCCACTTTTTTGTTATTATGAACAAGTTGCAAATAAAATCATTTAAAGACTCCAAGAAAGCACCTTCAGTGCAAGCTTTTTGAGTTTGTTCATTGCTCTGAATTGTTTCATCCTTGAAAGCACAGCACTATCGATTGGTTTATCAGAAGCATCTCCGCCTTCTCTAATCCATGGGTGCTCTGACCAACCACAAAATTTATAAAAGCCCGTTAGAGAAAAGAAATATTATGGAGCATTGGCACGTATTGACCTATGGGACAATGTTGAGAGAAAAAAGGCATGGATGAAGATGATTTCAATTGGACAGCTTTGTATCGGATAATCAATATGTAGACATTAATCATATTCTTCATGGTGAATCTAACAGTATATCATGATAAGCAAACTTTGGTACTGTTGGAAATAACCAAGTGCTAATCATCAAGAAGTTAAGAAGGGGTTATCGATATTCAATGGCCTGAAGCTTCCATGCCAACATCACTAGTCTGTAATATTACAAAATAAAGTCTGAACATGATATTTGACATGACATTACCAAACTCAGTTCATCTTCATTATTTTAGTACTCAATAATAGACCTTTAATTCAAGATGTTTTTCTGTGTTCATATTGACATTATATTTTCTCTACCCAAAAATTTATCAAGTTAGCTACGTGAGACTTACCAAGAACTTCAGCAGCAGTAATACGTTTTTTTGGGTCGTGGGTCAGCATCCTGCGGACCAGGTCTTTGGCACTGTACGATATTGATGGCCAAGGTTCACTCTCAAAATCAATGCCTCCTTTCAGTATGGCATCAAATATTCCCTTCTCATTTTCTGTAATCAATTAGGAAGCATTATTTTTAGAGTCACTGATAGCATTTTCTATGTTTTGTATGATATAATTGTGTCTAAAGATACTAATATAACGAACTAACCAGCCCAAAAGGGGGGGACACCACTGAGTAATATGTAAAGCATTACTCCTGCACTCCAAATGTCAATTTCCTTGCCATATTTGCGCATTAGTACTTCTGGAGCCACATAGTAAGCACTTCCAACAATGTCCTTGTATACCTTTCCTGCAAAATAGAATAGTGAAAGGCCAGAAATTAGTATTGTGAAGTTACACATCATTATTAGAGCTTCATGTAATGTGATAGTTGCATAAAGCTTCATTGTTTTATAGAAACTCAAAGACTGTTATATAAGATAAATGTCATTGGGACAAAACATCTATATCAAGACAGCAAAAAGAAAAACTACTTCACAACTTTGTTCGACATCACTGTGGAGATATATGTTCCTGATTATACTTGATTCCAAAAGCCATCAGTTTGTTTATGAGAGAGAATAATGCTTTCAAGGAATTATGATCAGTTGCCTATGATTCTCTTTTTCTTAACTGCTTATGTAAAGGAAGGTAAAGCAATGCTAGATCAACCTAAAGACTATTTAACAAGTTGTAATATGCAGACGCAACCAAAGAAGTCGGTTTGATCAGATAGTCCACCTTAAGATTTAGCAAGTGCAAGCTACGCCAATGACAAACACCACCACCACCAACAACAACAAGATGCCACAATGTCTTTGAAGAGGCTCGGCCAAAACAGGGTAGGGTAGGGTGGGGAGGGGAGTACTATATAGTCTGCAGCCTTACCCCTGTCATTACAGGGAGGCTGTTGCCGGATTAAGCTAATGACAAAGACCATCAAAACAAAATGTGAATAAAATGAAAAACAATAATGAAAAGAAGGGGAGGAATTAACCTTCTTGAATAAACACAGACAACCCAAAATCTGTTGCCTTCAATGCAGCATCTTGACTCTTGTCAGCCAAGAGAAAGTTCTCAGGTTTGAGATCTCTATGCATCACTCCCATAAAATGACACACATGGACAACCTTAACAATAGACCTGCAGAGAACATCGAATTGACCTAATGGTTAGGAAGGCTTCCAGAGACTTACATCTCCGCATTCGATTATCACCATAAAAGCGATGGGGGGTTAAAATATAATCTATAAACAAGAAAATAGACCTGCAAAGAGAAGCTGCAGCCTTTTCACTATAATGCCCTTTTGCAATAATCCTATCAAACAGCTCCCCACCTGCACACAGCTCCATCACAAGATGAACATTGTTCTTATCCTCATAAGCACCCTTAAACTCAACAACATTTGGTTGCCCACTCAAATGCTGCATGAGCTGAACCTCCCTCCTCATATCATCCTTATCACTTCTAGTCACAAGCTTCTTCTTTGAGATAGATTTACAAGCATATTGCTGACCATTCTCAATCTTAGTACACAAATATGTAACCCCAAATTGACCCCTACCCAATTCTTTTCCAAGAGTATAGTGAGCCTTGATATCTTCATATGGCCCCCCAAGAATTGTGTTGTGAACTGATGGCTTGGGAGTCACATGTGCCTTTTGAGGCAATTGACTATCAAAACCAGGAGACTTTGAGTACTCAATTTGGCCATGATTAGCTCCATTTGCACCTTCTGATCTCTGATGTCCATTACCTTGTGTCCCTCCAGTACCAGTAGGGCTTTTGCTCAAACACACACCCATACTTGTAAAAACTTAATTATAAAAAATTAGCTGCTAAAAAAGATTCAATTCCAATAACTTGATCGCAAAAAAGACTCAATATTTACCATAAAAAAAATTTAATTTTTAGCATCAGCAAGTTAATTGCAATAAAGATTCAATGGCAACAACTTAATTGCAAAAAAGACTCAATTTTTAATATAAAAAAACTTCATTGCAATCAGTATTCAATTTTAGCAACAAAATTGAAGTAAAATCAAGAATGCAATACTTGAGAGGGGAAATGATGAGTTTCTGAGAAATGGGTATATCTTAGATTTGGATGAGAAGCAGAGAGAGAATGACCAAACACAAAAGTCTTTGTTGTTTTCAGTAATAAAAAAAACAGAAGTTTATTTAGTTATTATGAGGTGTATTGCAGAGGATTATTACATTCTGAGTATTTGTCTAGGATTAGGAAAGAATTGAACAAAGGTTTCAAATGATTAAACAAAATATGGTCAGAGACAGAACACAGAAAAGGCAAAATATTCGTTTGCTTGGTCGGCTATTTAATGACTTGATCACAACTGCATTCGTTGCCGTTTTCTTTAGATATTATTAAACTATAAAACATAAACAGGGGAAGGGACATCTCTAACGTGCGCATCGCAGTAGGCAGCCGCGCTTCAAACGGTTGTACCTTGTGCACAAAATGTTGTACCTTGCGGGTCAAATGGGCCAAACCCGGAACCGCTGGATCCATATGCGCACCTTACCAGATTGTTGATGACAAATTGAGTAAATTTCAGCTACAATCTTCTCCTCTTGCACTGAATCTGATCCATTGATATTTGGGTCTTCAAAATCCACCATTGATTTGGTTGTACTCTCTTGGACCAATTAATTGCCAATCAATTCAGCTACAATCTTCTCCTCTTGCATTGAATGTGATCTTCTCCTCTTGCATTGAATCTGATCCATTCATATTTAGGGCTTCAAAATCAACCATTGATTGGGTTGTACTCTCTTGTACCAATTAATTGGCAATAAATGAAATTCATTTCAAAGATATTTTCAACTGTTCTTAAATGTCAGTATAATAAATGCTGTGTGAGCACAAAACCCTGGGTTTTTTATTTCCAACAATAGCTACAGAGCTCTATCGTTTGAGAGCAAGCATGGTTGTGAGAGCACAATATCAGGTTTATTGTCTTCTCTCAATCTTAAACTGTTTATATAGCTGAATTGTATACTATTTCAGCCTATAAAGATATTTTAAATTGCTTCTACTCTCATTGTCTTCAAATTTCTGTGGTATTTGGTATGTATGTTCTTCTCTTTCAATTTCTTCATGTTCTGATCGTTCTTTTGGGTAATGAGCACCTATGAACTTGTTTGATAATCATTTCCATGTTATTTTGTTTGGGTAGCTCGGTTCTTTTCCAACTTCTTACCAAGATTGATCATCAATGTAATTGAGCTCCTTCATTTTACTATGAAGTTTCTTGATCATCATTTCCATATTATTTTGTTTTGTTAGCTCGGTTCTTGTTCAATTTCCCAACAACATTGATCATGAATATTAAACTATATTGAACAGCCATTTTTTAAACTCTCCTTATAGAAACCATAGTTTCATATCTATTCCCTCGGATCTTTACTAATAGAAGCCACAATTTCATATGTATTTCTTTAGTTTCAGTATGAATATAGTAAGTAGCTCTTCCTCTACCTTCAGTTTTTCCATAGTTTCATATGTTTGCCCTCGGACATAGAACCTAGAGTTTCATATGTATTACTTTAGTTTCAGAATAAATATAGTAAGTAGGTCTTCCTTTAGCTTCAATTTGTTATTTTGCTATGTATTGCTTATATAGAGCAGGTCTTTTTGGAGCCTTAGTAATAGAAACCAGATTTTACTATGTACTGATTTGGTTTGGGAGGTTTATTGGTCAAATATGTTTGAATTAAATTGTAGCCAAATATAGTAATTATGTGGTTTGATATCCATATTCTTCTCTTCGAACATCTTCATGTTTTGACATATTTTTGGTGTAATTGTTATTTTACACATGCGTTGTTTAAGCTTTAATCATCTGGGTTTTGGTTTAATATTCAATTTATGTGAAATTTGATTGAGTAATTGCTGAGAGGTTTGAATTCACATGCTTCAAATTCAGTGGTTGAAAGCTTTAATTCATGCTTGGTTCAATGTTTTGTGAATTTTTTACTCCCTTTGAAGCTACATTAGGTCTTATCCTGGTGGTAGCTTCTAATTCAGGTGTCAATATGACTTTATTGGTGGTTGCTTCTTCAGTTGAAATCCATATTTCAAAATTCTTTGATCTCTTCCAGTTTTAGATTTGTAAACGAAATTCCATTAGTTGTTTATGATGTCATGATTGACTTTTGTCATTCATTTAGTCGAACATTAATTCATTATGCTCGTAAGCTTTGGAATTAATGTTTCTCTTCTTTTCTCATTTTGTTTGTATCAAAAGGATTTCAGAGAGCTTCCTTTGACCTCAGTATCCAACCAGGTAAATTTTCTTTATCGACTCATCTATTTCTAGAATTTGAGTTTTTATTTTATTAGTGTTGTTCATCATAGTAGTTTGCTCTATTTGTGCTCCAGCTATAATCCTGCATTTCGTATATTATTGCGGTAAGTTCACAAGTCTATTGTATAATTTCACCTCCTCCAATTGCTTTCTCCAATTTATTTTGTTTTCTTACTTTCAAGTTGTATCGTAGGGAAGGTGTATATTGTTGTTGAAATTATAATTGACTCATAATACCAGGATCGAAGGATAAGTTTTTCTTGACATGTACTATGTTTGAATGTTTATTGTATATGTTATTTTTGAGATTTTTGTTGAAATATTGGGTGATTTGTATATTCATCCGTTCCATAATCACATCTTCAAAACTATATCAGTGAGATTCACGAAGGTAACATCTTCGAAAATTGGATTGCTCTGTTGTGGCATGTGCTTGTCTTCCTCAACATATTTTGTTTCTCAGTATTTGTCGCAAATACTCTCCCTATTCACATTTAAATGTTTTTGTTTGTGAATATTTTAGAAATTGTCTATTCTGCTCTTTTATTTATTCATTCTATTCTAGATACCTCGAACATCTATTGAGATATCAGAATCTAGATCTTCTCGAGGGACCTTGTAACCATGATTTTTGGAACATCTGAGGAGAAATGTACCACAGAAAACTTAATTTCAGGCATTCATAGTTCATAAAGGCTACTCAAGGTACATATCTTTTGCTGAGTTTATCTTAGTAAATTGGCTGCTGGTATTGTTTAGTCTCGAGTTCATCCCTTTAAAATATGTTATGAAGAAGGTTTTATTCTGTAGATTCTGCAGATCCCGTACTTCTGTGTCTGAAGTTTAATTTCAGTCTTTTCGTGTTAGAGCTTTTGCATTGCTGAGAGGTTTTATTGTCCTTCTTTCTTAGAACTTTCCATCGCAGATGTTAATGCATTTGATCTTCATCAAGTTCATGTGCTCAATAAATCTGGTCTCAGGCCATGATATAATTTTATTCACATATCATCTTTGTGTATTCCCTTTAATATCTGGGATGTGCACGTGTTTCATAAACCATATGGCTTCATACATGAAATACTAGCTAGCCTTCAGATATACCTATACACTGATATGTTGAAGTTATTGCTAAAAGATTAAAATTTAAGGTTTATCGAGGTATGCTTTCTCTTTTTGGTGATGTTATGAAAGGTGTATTTTAGTTGACTTAGTGTGAATAATTTATTTAATCACAGGACATGTTCTTTGTAGCGCCTAATTTTCAAGAACACATGTAGTTATTGTTTTAGTTGTTGATATTCTTGGTGGCTACTAATTTTCAAGAACACGTGCAGGGATTACTTTAGTTGCCGGTATTCGAGTAATGGAACTATTTCATGATCGCTTTTCTCAGTTGAGAATGTCATAGTAATCATGGTAATAATGCATATTGTCCAATTATACTTGTTATACGAAACTGTGAACATCCTCCGAGTTGATATAACCAAAAAAATATTGTAGAAATGCATGTCATATGTTTCAATCATTATTTTATGTGGGCATCTTTCGTTAGGTTCTTGATTTTTCTCAGTCCCCTCTTTTTCCTTGATGCCTATATATGAGTTGGCGAGAGCTTATTGCAGTCTGTTTCACTACAGCCTCTGACTCGGAGATCTGTAGCAAACCTACATCTTATTGTCTTACATATAGTGAAAAATGCTCTATTAGTAATCAATATATGATGTGCATATATCATATGTTTTTGTCATGTGACGTCAGTCGTCACTTTTATATGGCATCTTTGCTGAGGTTATCAATTTATTTCAATCTCCTCTTTTTCCCTGATGCCAAGATTGTTGTTGGCGAACTCAATTATAGTCTGTGTTTCACTGCAACATGTAACTCAGACATTGGTAACGAGTCTACATCTTATTGCCCGACAGATACTGTATAAAATGTTGTATTAGCGGTCAACATTAGATGTATATAACATGTGTTTTTGCCATGATTTCATTTATGACATCAATCATCATTTTATGTGGGCATCTTTGCCGAGGTTATCAATATCTCTCGATCCCCTCTTTTTCCATGATGCCTAGATTTAAGTTGGCGGGTTCAGGTGTAGTCTGTTTTCACTACAACTTGTGAGTCAGACATCTGTAGCGAGCCTACATCTTATAACCTGATATATATAGTGCAAAACGTTGTATTAACAATCAAGATCAGTAAGTGCATGTCATGTCTTTGTGTCATTTATTGCTGTAATCATCACTTCTATGTGGACATCTTTGCCAAAGTTATCATTTTTGCTGCTCCCCTCTTTTCCCTGATGCCAAGATTTAAATTGGCAAGGTCATTGTAGTCTGTTTCACTTCAAATTGCGATTAAGACATCTGTCTAAGCCTATATCAGGTGTCGATATGACTCTATTGGTTGATATCATCACTTCTATGTGGACATCTTCATTTATTAGCTCACAACATGGTAGTAGCTTTTACCTCAGGTGTCGATATGACTCTACTGAGTTGTTACTTCTTTAGTTGAAATTCATCTTACAATCTTCTTTCGTCTCTTCCAGTTCTAGATTTGTAAACAAAATTCCATATCCTGCATTTGGTTGGTACTTTCTTGTTCTTCTTTTGGTCTTTATAGACAAAGCTTCCTATCTGTGTTAAAAATATCAACTTAGAATAGGTGATAATATTCAAGATGAGAATAATAATTTCAAAATTCCTTGTCTGAACTTTGAAGCTGGTCTCCTTGACTGAAGTACTACTTTCAATGCAGAAGCTGCAAACAAATGTTGGGTCCAGGATTCGATATTGTGTCAGACAAGCTCTGGAGAAAATACCTCCAGAATGGGGGAGGGAAATCCTAGATAATCCCATTTGTAAAGATATTTTCAAAAACAATGCTTCCGGATCAACAAAGGTGCCTCAAATTCTGGTTAAGAGTAATATGATCTTTCTTGTTTTTTTTTCGTACTAGAGCTTGTTTATTTCTTATTTATATTGTTGAAGTGAAAGCTAACAATTTCCAGGCCCTCCCTCAAATGGGATACTGAGCTAATGATACGATTGTTAATATTTACTTCATATGAATATGTGTAAAATCTCTTGACCAACCTACTTAATGATACAAATATATTGTCTTCGTTTGCAGAGCTGTGTTGTCGACAAAATAAGATCATCTGCCAAAGATTTATACAGAATCATCTTAGTTGTAGTCCGAAGTAGTGAAGTTATGTCTAAAAGAATTTGGAGGCTGAGAGATGGGGAGTTGCTTCAAGGGTAATACTTAATGAGTTCTCCTGAATATTTTTTCTTTAAAGTGTAATCTAATTTGTTGTTTCCTTTGTGTTTCGCGTATTATAATGAGAACTTGGGTGGTTATGTTGGGGTTCCATGAAATTCGAAACATAGTTATTTCTGAAGTAAAATATTCAACTGCTTATGATATGAGAAGTTCTGCAATGATTATCATCGACTTGCAAAATTACAACTTGAGAGGTGGAGCTTATGGCATATATGTTTTTTTGTAGAAATATAGAGGGAAATATTTTATTGATGATGCTTGTTGTTCTTGAATACAATATTGAACATCTATATTTATAGCTAACATTAATCTAACCCTAACCTAATATATTCTACAGGCTTATGGGCTAGGATTGCCAATTAGCCTAACATTTCTCAACCTCGATAATGTATACCACAGAAAATATACTTGAACTTCGGATTTCTGTGGTATACTTTCTTTTTGGCTTTCTGTGGTATACAACAGAAACTCAAAGTCAAATTGAATTTTACATCATTTTTCAAATATTCGTATTGTATTCAAAATTGATCGTTACAATAATATATAGTAGCTTCTTAAATTTGTTTGATTAATTTACAAAATTCGGCAAGTAATTAATCTTATAACATTATGTTGATTTGCCCGAACTAAAAAGTCTTATAACATTCTCCTAATTAATTGAACCTCAATTTCAAATGTGCACATCTCAAATACATCCCGAGGGACTTGGACGAGGTCTTTAATTTTATGTTCGTCTTATTTTGTATTTGAATACAAAATTATTTTGAAATTCAAATGCAACTTTAAATATAATTAGGTAAAGTTCAATTTTATTAGGAGATTTACCTATAAAGAGTTTTATAACATTATCATAGTATCTAAACTTCAGCCTCAAATTTACAGGTCTTGAAAAAATCGTGAAGACTTTATCACATTTTCATGGTGTCTCGACCTCGCCCGTGGGCGGGGTTTTCCCACTAGTCATATTTATAAAGGAAATAAACTTATGCTAATATGGTGAAATATCGTGAATATCACCAAAATATTATGTCATCTATTTGTTATTTTAGGTGGTACTATAAACTCAACTTAAATGGTATTATTATATATTTCATCTGTTCGTTCTTCTAAGAATCATTTGACTTTTTACGGTCACTTAAACACGACTGAAAAACTACACATCTTTAATATATATTGATTGAAAGACATTGTTTAATTTTAAGGCATAAAATTCAGACAACAAACCAACTTTTAATCACAAATTAAGAGTTAAACACATGTTTAAAATTTTACATATCATATGGATCATATCATGTGGACTTTTTCTTTGGATGATTGAGTTTGGTGAAAGATTTATTACAATAAAAAAAGACCACTAAATGGTAGAAATAATAAAATTTCCAACAGCAATGGTAAATATCTTCTTTAATAAATAGTTATATTAGTTTGGTGAGAGACGAGTATGTTAAGTCATACGCGGTTTAGTTGATGAGGAACATGTCAGGACGTGACAAATATACTGACCTCAACTCATAATTATAGTTAGATCTAATTATTTGCTCAATCAAGCCTGCCTCAGTTCAATCTACAATTTTTAAGTCTAAAAATTGCAAAATCATTACATTAACGGTATTTTGAAATGTATGTTTTACGAGACATGTATTAATTGATTAGATTATTAAAATTTCTTTTTTCAACAGCTTTAATACAAAATTATTCCTTACAAATTTTGAATTTATGATAAACAAAATGATGAGACCGGTAATACTTTAATACTTATATTTTTGAGTTGGCAGTAATGAACTAAAGAATTAATGAACCAAGCTCTTTTGCAATTTGCACCACCTTCTTGCATTTCTGCTGAAGTCTCATTTGATTCATATCCACTAAGATCCCTTCATTAGCCTTATCCAGAGTCTTCAATTTCAACGGCTTGTGTGTATCCATTTTCCATAGATTCATTATGTACTCATCATTGTTGCATAGGTCAATTGATAAAGAATTATAATTTAAAATACTAATAATATCGTCTTTTTATACAACTCGTGCTCGATTTTCACTGAGAGCGAACCTTGTGTTTCGAAGTGATTGACAGACAAGTTCTAGCCCCCTAATCAAGCGAGATACATCCCGCAAATAAATCTCCTGATCAAGCAAGACACATCCCGCGAATAACTCTAACTTCATATTCAAAATAAGGAACTCTCATGTCCTTAAATTGAAAATCTCAACCTTTTCATTATGTACTAATCATTTTATAAGTACAACTGTACAAGCCAAACGACTTCAATAATTCATCAACTAAAATATGACTTTGTACCTGATCTGTTATATGCACACCCAAACAGTGCTTGTCGGGAGTGAAATTACAATTATGCCCCCCCTATTTGCAAATGTAGTGATTGAGGAAACTTGACAGAGGGGTAAAATGGTAATTTCGCTCCCGAAAGTAACACTGTTTGGGTGTGCACATAGTGTAGCCCCTTTGTACATTAATATTAACCACTTGTAGCTGATTTGTTATACACACAAATAGTGATGTTTGGGAGTGAAATTATGGTCTATTTGCAAATATAATAGTGGAGGGAGTTTTATATAGGGGTAAAATAGTAATTTGCAATTAAAACAACACCGTTTTAGTGTATATACTGTTGCCCCACTTGTAGCATAGTACTCTTCCTTCAAAATGACATCTAACTAAGCGTCTAGCGTACCACTTGTGAGTTGTGACTTGTAGCATGGGAGTATTAAATAGGCTTAATTTCATCTCGGTACCTCAACTTTTTTAATTTTTCCAAATAGACATCTGATGAACTTTTTGTAATAAATAGGCACATGGACCCCAAAAATTGGCACCTGAACTTTCTCTTTTCACAAATTTATTAATTTTGCAGATTTTAAAATTTTAGATAGATGGCAAAATAGCCAAACCATACTTAAAACTAACTCAACCTAATTATAAACTAGCCCAAACTCAAATATTTAACCCAACCCCATTAAAAATATCATCTTCAACCTTACACTCCACCCCCACCCCCAATCTTTACCAATACAACTAAAAATCAAAACTTGAAAAATGGGTGTTTACCAGAAGATGAGTAGAAACCAGTATGAAGCTCAAGCAAAAAAAATCAAAGTACAAGCATCGAAAGGACAACCAGAAACAGCACCCAGATCACCAAACCTTTCCACCTCTTCTTCACAACGCTATATACACCTAATTTCCATTACCCTTCATCTTCACTCACCTCCTCCACCTCAATAATTGATTCCGATATTTTTCATAAAAAAATTTAATCTTTACCAATTTCATCAACCTAAATAGCAATTTGTGTCTGAATCTTTTTTCTTGGTCCGAAACCTGAAAAGGTGAACCAAAGAATCGAAGTGCAATTTTTGTGTCTGAATCTTTTTTCTTGCAAGCGATTGAAGATGGGGCATCGATTAATGGGGCTAACATTTGGGAGCGTTGAAGATGGGTGGATAGCTTGGGTCGGATCTGCCCATTGAAGAAAAGCTCATCAGCGGGGTCCCGAATAAGTGACAAGAAACAGAGAGCTTGAATTTTTTTCTTTTTTAGGAGGGGGGGGGGGAGGGGACGACAAGAAACAGAGAACTTGAATTTTTTTTAGGGGGGGGGGGGCAAGACAACAAACAGAGAGCTTGAATTTTTAACACAGATTAGTTCGTGGGGTGTTAGGGTGGGGGGGGGGGGAGGGGACGACAATAACAGAGAACTTGAATTTTGTGTGGGGTGGGGGCAAGACAAAACACGGATAGCTTGAATTTTTTACACAACTTAGTTCGTGGGGTGTTAGGGGGGGATGTGTGTGTATGGGTGGGGGGGGGGGGGCAAGACAAAAAACAGAGAGCTTGAATTTTTGACACAACTTAATTCTTGGGGTGTTGGGGGGAGGGGGGGCAAGACAAGAAACAGAGAACTTGAATTTTTGACACAGCTTAGTTCGTGGGGTGTTAGGGGGTGTGAGGGAGGTTATTGGATGAATTTTTGTTTTTTGTTTTTTTATATACAATAATATATATAATAATTGTATCTATTTTTAAAAGAGTCGAAAGAGTTTCAGAGGTGGTACCTGAACTTTATTCAAATTTTTTGCGCCTAAAATCCTATTTAGCAATGACACCTGAATTTTTCTGAAAAATATTGCCTCCAAAAAGTCATATTTTGATTGTTTCATATCTTTCGAGATCCACCCTACAATATGGGGTAAAAAACCCACCGGAAATTCCCTCTGCCCCTACCGTACTCCAACTTGGTAGTTTCCACCGCCTGTCCAGGGTTGAGCCCTGGGATGACTAACTTGCCCCTGGGTTAAAAATCTGAGAAATTAAGAAAATTGTGAAAAAAAAAGTTTAGGTGTCAATTTTTGGGTTCAGGTGCCTACTTGTTACAAAAAATTCATCAGATATCTATTTGCAAAAGTTAAGAAAGTTCAAGTGCCCAGATGAAATTAAGCCTATTAAATACATGAACTAAAATACAAGCCAAGAGACTTCAATGGCTTATGTGTATCTTCTCCCATTGATTCATCATGTACTACTCATTTTATAAATACGAGCCATAAGACTTCAATAATTCATGAACTAAAATATGACTTTGTATCTTAATATTAACCACTTGTAGCATATATAGTACTTCTTGCTTCAAAATGAACATCTAAAAAATTCCTCCTTTAGATCAAATTTCATACCCTTAATAAGATTTAGCGATAGGAAAATAAGTTTCGAAATTAATTTATATCATTAGAATTGCCCCTGATAGGTGGTTAGGGGGATTGCCCAGGGGTTGGCGAATTTTGGGGTGCCAAAATGTAAAAGAAAATCTGTATACGTACACAGGAGTGAGTTTAACAAAAAGTAATTGTAGTTTAAGGCTAATGTTTGTGGATTAGTGAAGTTACAACATCTATGAGCTCTTAGACATCAAGCAGACCAACGGTCCCTTTTGTTACGTGATTGAATCATATAAATGTATTTTAAAGTTAAGTATATTTAGTTTTAGACAATGCCCTTTATTTTCACGTTATGTCTTCAATTTATGCAAACATTTATTTTCGATTGTTTTTAATATCCAATGTATAATATTTTCGTTCAAATTATCCTTTTGGCGTGCGGCGAGGGAGTGTGAGGGGGGGGGGGGGGTTACGGGGTATAAAAGGGGAGGGATGTTGATGAATCATGAATGTTTAGGTCTTTAGGAGGTAAGGGTAGGGGTGGAGTGGGGTGCGTTGAAGTAAAATGGGTGAGGGATTGAATATTAATTATGAACAAAATTTAAAATGTCACTTATTTTTTGAAGTAGGTTAGGGGTATAATAGTTATTTTATTGTTGAAAATTGAAAAAAACAACAAGAACACCCACAAAAAGAATAACAATTCAGGTGGCACATAAAAAAGAAAAATGAAAGTTCAGGAGCAAAAAGCCTTTAGATTTTAAAAAAATTAATTATTGTATATTGAAAATTAATTAATTATTTATTTATTTATAAAGGGGTCCCATTTTCATCTCGTACCCTAAAATATGAGGACCGGCTTTGTTTATCAGAGTGGTTCATAATTTTGTTAAGGAAGTTGAACTTCCCTCAACCAGTGTCAGATATGAGTCCTTCAAGTGAGAGGACAAACGGGGCACAACATCAAAATCAACGTTTGTAATATTTCAACAAAGTATTGTCTCTACAAGGAATCGAGCCTGCAATGTTGGGGTGTCTCACTTGATCAAGAGACTATATGTTGCATGTTAACCACTTCAACACTACAATGTTCGCTCCTTGCAAAAGTCGAATCCAGATTCCGTGAAGAGCCAAGACTGATACTTGGTGGTAACTAGCACTTTAATTCTTTATAAGGTGAGCTATGTATTACCTTGATTCCTAAATTTTATTTTGTAATATATCGTATATTAGTACATTTATACAATATAAGGTGGGAATGGCTAAATTGTTTGGTGAAGCCTACAAAATCATGCAAGTTAGCCATGTGGGACTCTATTTAATTGCCACTTGTCCATTTTAGTAACTAGTTTAAAAAATAACTGTGATAATTTTCAGTTTTATAACCAAGAAAAATAACTATCAATAACTATTATAGAGTAGTTAGTATTAATTTGCCAATATATGATGTCACAATTTATATTAAACTAAAATGACTATAATGCACAAATAATAATTGTGCCAAAAATATTAAAGTTATTAATAAAATGAATAATGACTTATTCGATCATACATGTTTTAGGACGTTTACCATTTGGTTACTAATGACATATACGAAATTTCTTTTGTGCGCAAGAAATGAAATTGGCGCAATCCAAATTACTAGTTGACAGAGAATCTCCCTCCAATTTCCCATTTAAAAAACACCCCCCCCCCTTCTTCAAAGGAAATCCCAAACCCTAACTCTCTCCTCTCCGTTGACTTCCAAAATGTGCGATTTTGACCCTCCCTCCTTCTCCTTAGGCCTCGAATTCGAGCTCGATTCGCCTATCCCACCACCCCCACCTTCGCAATCAGTAAAGGCGGAGACTTCCGAATCAGTTGATCCGAGTATTCTCGATAAAATTGTGTACGATACTGATGACGATGATGCCGATCAATTTCAACGAGAGATTCATGTTTCGAATGTTGAGCAACCGAGTAAGCCCTTGAAGCGGATCCGACGTGGACTCAAGTCTCCCGCGAGGGAGTCGATGGAGACTGTTGATGATGATATTGAGGAATTTTCTGATGAGGATAAAGGTGAGTTCTTTCACTTTTTCGGGTCATAATATATTGAAAGTTTGTAGTTTAGTGCATTTTACCATCAACATCGTAATTTTTTATGACATTATGACTACATATGTTCATTAAGATTATAAAGTTTGTTAATTTTAGGTTAATGATTTTCGCACTGCATTTCTTGATTAAGACACCCCACTTCATTGTTATTTTCATCTAGTTTTAGTATACTAAAAGTGGAGTGTCGTTATCACTTGGTGGAGTGTAAAAATCATTAGCCTAGTTTTATCTTGTTGTTAATGTATTTTACTATTTTGGTTTATTTTGAGGCTATGTAAGGTAATTAAGACAAGATATTTTGTTAATTATATTGTATATTACTATTAACTCTGTAATTTTGATTAATATTGAGACTATATACATCAATTAAGACTACAAAGTTTGTTACTTGAAAAATCAAAATGGTCAATCTTTTAGGGATGGAGGAATTAAAGATTTTATATTTGAGAGTTGAGTTTTAAAGATGGACATGAAGTTAGGCTGCTAAAATTTTATTTTGGAAGAATATATTTACGCAATGGTGGATATGAGTGACTGAAGCATGAGTATTAGCACATGCTAAGCATTAGACGGCAACAAGTTTGAGAAACTGTGATAGGGTGTAAGATGAAAATTAAGTAAAATAACATGAAATATGTAAGAGAATTTGTGTTCAGTCCGCAATATATGTTAGAGTTGGGAATTGGTCGGGGTGGTGATATTGCAAAAATGAAATTGCCATAATTGGCTCACAATATTGGGTATTAAAATGCAACCACTCAAGTATAGAGTAGTAACTCCGGGAGTTCTCATATTCTTGGGTATTAACTGTGTAAATTTTTATCTTTGATTCTCTAGTTGCAGTTGTTTCTGAACATCGATGCCAGTCTCTCGCAAGCAGCTCCAAATTACCACTGCGTGGGCATGGCGTCTTGACTTCTCAACCCATAAGCAGGTTGCAATTGAGAAAGACGGGATATGGTCCGCATTCCACGAGTTCTGAAAACATTGGGTCAAGCTGCAAGAATATCTTATCTACCCAAAAACCTATGAGTCCTGTCAGAAGGTTTCAGTTGATTGATTCTGACTCTGATGATTCACGTCTGGACGATATATTAGAGAAGCAAGCCAATACGTTTGCTTTTCCTGCAAAAGCTACACAGTCTAATATTGTCAGGAATGCAACTATAGCAAAGAATGAAGTAGAACAAACACCTGTAGCTAATATGTCCTGCAGAGAAGATTTATGGAAAGGGTTTTTTCCAGAGAAGATTGCAACTCCTGCCTTTGATGAAGTGTGTAAAGAATATTTCAGTTCTGTAAATAACAAGAATACTACTCACAATGTAAGTGGTGGCTGTTCCCAGACCAGCAATTTTCGGAACAAGAGAGTGCAACAATTCAATCAGAATCCTCAACCCCCTGCTCTTAGTTATTTTTTTAATGATGATCCGAGGATCCAAAAGCTTGTCCGTGAGCGTTTGCCTAATTTTTCTCCCATAGTTGCAGAAACCAGCCATGGATATCAGAACCATGATGTATCACCATTTGATTATGTGTAATGGATTGCCTCATTCTCTTACTTATCTTGTCAATAACTTTTTTGGAATGTTTGTAACGTTGTCACCTTGTTGTCTTCAGAAGCCAATTTGGCCACGGGGAGAGTTCTAAGGCAGCTAACAGAGACCCTCATGAAGTAAATCCAACAAAGAGAAGAAAGAACACCAGAAAAGCTAAGGGTGTATCAGGGCAAGAACAAGAGAACTGGATAAATCCGAGAAGATCTGCTGGAATTTCCGCGGAGACTGGCCAAGGAAGGGCCCAAGCTAGTGAAAAGTCTGCTGGTCATTGGTTCACTAATGCTGAGGGAAGGAAAGTAAGTACTCTTTTAATAAGACTAGTGTTCTTCTCACTGTTACCTCATTTTGTAATCTGAGTTGGGTTTTATATATACAACCAATTTATTTCTCAACCTCTTTGGAGAATGTTGAAGAGCTCCATAATAAAGGAACCACGAAGACCAAGAAGTCTCGTTTTTTATTCTCAGTGTGGATGTGGGGGGAAATTAGGGTATAAACTTGCTTTCGTAACTAATGAGTAAGCACACTCAATCTGTGGCAAATCTAAGAAATGGGTCCAAGTGTTGAGCCTTTACATAATTGATATAGCCATGGTTCTAAAAAATTGATCCAAGTGTAGATAAAAGTTATTCTCTGAATAATATAAAATTGCAGTGAGGTTAGGAATATATATGAAGTCCTGAAATAGGCAAATGCCTATGATCGTTACGACTACAGGGCATAGACTTGTGTTGACCTTTAGACTTGAAAATTGATGTTTCTCTTGTTTATGGCCAGCTTTAAAAAGTCTTGAATCTTATTTATTTTTCATCTCAAGTGAGTGATATTTCATCCTCTTCTTGTGATGAACCAAACTTGATATCTTCATGCATTTTGTAGGTTTATATCGGGAAAAATGGAAAGGAGATGACTGGTCAACTAGCTTATAGAAATTACAGAAAGGTACTACTTGAATTTCCCGATTGAGTTATTTTGATCTCGAAGTTACTACTTACCATCCCTTGGCACGCACGAACAATGAAAAATACTAACAATAGGTTCATTAGTTTATGGTCATCTCTGCCCTTCTGGTTTTTTTATAACTTAGAAGTATACTTCCAAGTTCATTTTTTTAATCTTCCAAGTTTAGCACATCTTTGGGTCTAAATGTGATTACTCCCGACTGTAGGAGAGTGGAGCAGGTTTCAAAAAGTCGAAGAAGAAAACTACTAATAAGAAAAAAGCTGCAGCAAGAAAGAAATGATTGTGAAGTGTCCCGCTCTATGATTGCATGGTACGCGCTCAAAACTCTCTCCTAGATCTTCATAGGCTGCAGCGCCGGCGGACATGTATATGGGGGTTTCATTTACATAGGTACACTAGTATGTGAAATTACTAGATTGTAGATTGCCAATGTGGAATTGAAGGACCTTGTTCAACAAGGGATACATATCATAGTGTCCAAAGAGAAAGATACCCCCTTTGCTTATGTATTGTAACTCATTGTATCAATTACCAAATCCACAACCAAATTATAAATTGGTATCTTTTTTTTAAGACAAAGTAATATCCTCATCCTTTATATTATTACCATACATTTAATACAAATGGTCAACTGTGCCAACGTGGAGACAAATAATACATTGTAAATGTGCCAAGTGTTTTGATACAATCATAACTCATCGCTAATTTACAAAAAAAAAATTAGCTAAATTTGATATTATTACCACACATTTAACAAAATGGTCAATTGTGCCAACGTGGAGAGAAATGATCATGAGGTTCACAATTTGCTAAATTTTAACATTTGGGTTTTTATTATCCATCAAAACATTAATGCATTTGTTCAACAATATTTCAAATGAGAAACCCGAAATAAGACTAAAACATGGTTAATCAAGGAATTTACTTGTAAAGGGGCCAACAAAGATTGTTTTTTTCCCCTTTACATGGTCTAAGATTCTTGTTCTCTTTATACATTTTTTCACATCTTATAATTAATTTTCCCCTTGTAAAAGTGTTGGATGTGACATATAATTAAGAAGAATCTTAGAGCATGGAGGCAAAGAAGATGATTTGTTTTTCATGTTGTTTGGCTGGTGATTCAGACCAAAAGAGATTACCTAAGAATGTCGAAAAAAAATATGAAGACTCACGTGAATTTGCCGCTTTTGCCAATCTGTCTCTTAAAACAGGTTCAATTTAACATATGTTTTTGCATCCATTTATATATATAAAAAAATCGATACGTTTTTAAAATTCGATTGTTCATTGTCATCAAAGATAATAAATGAGATATCAAATACGAGGATTACGGTTTATAACATTTCTAGCTTATATTATATTTGTGTTTCCTTAATTTATAGTTATGTCCACATCTTCATATTTTAATTATATTATCACCTTATAACGTGATTATGGAATGATTACTTTTTTGTCCGTTGACTATTTTGATTGATTAATACAAAAATCTTTGTAAATGTAATTTTTTTTAATTAAGAACCAATTTCAAATAAAGCCCCTAATTAGTAGAATATTATTTACCTATATGTTCTAATTTAAACATCTCTTTGAATATGCAGATAGAGGCCAAAGGAAGTTCATAGCTAAAGAAATAGACAAACTTAATAAGAGGAACATTTCATCTCGAATATTTAAATATCGTGAGTTGTGTGATGTAACCAACAATTTTAACGACGAAGGTTTAATTGGTGAAGGTGGTTTTGGGAGAGTATACAAAGCAAAAGTCGATGATAAGGTAAAATTTTATGTGATCATTCGGAGTTCCTTAATTCAAACCGATAACATATAAAAATCGAGACCATTGATTTATAATTCTTTTGTTTTTATTTGAATGATCGCGTTTATTTTCTTGTTGCAGGAAGTCGCTATAAAAAAGCTTGACCCCAATGGGTTTCAAGGGAACAAAGAATTTCTTGTAGAGGTTTTGGTGTTAAGTCGCATAGAACATCCCAATCTTGTGAATTTAGTAGGATATTGTACTGATGCTGATCAAAAAGTATTGGTATACGAGTACTTGAAAAATGGTTCATTAGAGGACCACCTTCTTGGTACGTATACATTAGTCGAAGAGCTTCGAGAAATCAAAAGAGGCGATTGACCCTCAACGCCTAAAAATATATATCGGTTTATGGTTAATTTTATTAAAAAAACACAATAATCGACACTCTCAATAACAATAATGATACTTTTCGTTGGGCATTAGTTTAAAGTTTTTGACCCTCTATGTTGGTTCATAATGAGCCACTGAATGCGGATTTAAGCGTGTTGAATGTTAGGCTATGCTTATCAACTTATTTCATGAATTTGCAGATTTAGCTCCAGATAAAATGGCATTAGATTGGAATACAAGGATGAGAATTGCAGCAGGAGCAGCAAGGGGACTTGAACATTTGCATGAAACGGCAAATCCTCCTATAATTTATCGCGATTTCAAAGCTTCCAATATACTGTTAGATGGAGATTTCAATTCTAAACTTTCAGATTTTGGATTAGCGAAGTTTGGACCAACCGGCAAGCAATCACACATATCAACTGCTGTGATGGGAACATATGGATATTGTGCACCTGAGTATGCAGCAACAGGAAAATTGACAACCAAGTCTGATATTTATAGTTTCGGAGTTGTATTTCTGGAGTTGATATCAGGTAGGAGGGTCATCGACGACTCCAGACCAGAAAACGAGCAAAACTTAGTTGAATGGGTACTTATCTTTTATCGATGATTTTTTTTTTTTGATATAACGTACTTCCTTTGTTCTTATTTGACTGGCCTATTTAGTCATCATTCGAAGAGAACAAAGGAAGTATAACATATCCTAAAATCCTGACAAATGAACAGCAGAGATTAAAGTTTTGGGTGTTATTTTTGTAGGCACAACCATTGTTCAAAGACAAAAGCAAGTTTGAACTTATGGCAGATCCAAAACTAAAAGGAAATTACTCCACCAAAAGCTTGTACCAAGCTCTAGCCATAGCAGCAATGTGTCTGCAGGAAGAAGCCGATACTCGACCGTATATCAGCGATGTAGTAGTTGCCTTGGAGTTTATATGTGACGACAAGGCTAAAGAGAATAATGCAGCAGCAGGCAAAGTTAAAAAGTCAAGAACTAATGTAGAAGCACTACAACACACTGAGTCAAATGTTGGTATGGAGATGAACTAAACTAATGTTCTTGTTGTGTTATTAACACAAAACTTGTCCAGTGTACATTATTTCTTAGGACAAAAAATAACGGTTAGATTCTATCAAACCTTGTACAAATATGTATTACGTATATTATTTTCTGTGAGAAGATATTGTGCACTCAAGAAGTCTACTGAGCATATGCATTGCAATTGACTTTTTGTTAGGGCGGGCAATATTGCCAGAGCAATCTATCATATATTTATTTTAAATCTTTCGAGTTTACTCTTCCATTTTGTCATTAATATTTATTATTTAATATTTTCTCGCAACTAATTGTAGTTTTGAAAATCAACAACAAATTAGTATATTCCAATTTCCATATTCTAAATATATCATATAATTAGATCCTTAAAGCTAGTACATTATCATTATTGTTGTCTTGGTCAATCGTAAATCAATTATTACCGAAGGAAACAATTTGCAAAATATTTTTTTTATTAATTGAAAAGGAAAGGCCGTAGACATTAGTTTGTAACTTTTTTCTAGGATAACCTTAGCACAAAAATTATCAAATGGTTGAAGACAAGTTAACCTCTAACTGTATTTTTTCAAGAGACATGTTTTTATTGTCTCAACATTCATGACCTCGATTTAGCAGCATAATCCACATAAGATAAAACATGATTTCAACAGGAAGAAAATAATCTTCTCGTCTTTGTTTGAAGAGGCATCAAGTAAAAAGCTCATTAAGAAATTGACACGAAACTCGATCTTTTAGAACCAATATGAAGATTTTATATATGCGCTATAGTCTTTGCATAAGCATTACAGCAGGATATAACAAGATTGTCCTTTTTCTCTAAGTATTTGCAAAAGATAAGGAGAACACGCAAAAGTGTAGAGCACCTCTCTGAGAGAACAATGAGCTACTTTTCCAAGTCTTGCAGATCGATTTCCCAGGCTGCCGCCAATTGCATCATGAGTTGGTCTGGTGTTGCACCTTCCCAGTCCTCGGATGGATCAACCAATGAAGCTGCCTCGTTTAAGTTCAACAGTATTTCTCTCTTAACCTCCATCGGAGTCTCCAGGACATCAGGACCATTTTCAACAGTTATATCGATCAACTGATACCAGGCAGAAACAATCAAGTTAGCCAACAATTTAAACTCTTCAAAGATTTTAGTAGATCCATGAAATGAAACAAAACAGGAAGGACGTAGATTTTAGTAGAACCAGGTATATGTTCAGCAAGACTTCTTAACATTTCAACAGTTTAAAGGTGGTATCTTAGCATAACAACAATGCCTAAAGATCGAATATGCAAGCCATACCTGCTGAATCCAAGATAAGCAGATGTCCAACAAGTTCTGTTCTAGAAGAAACTGTGACACAACATGCAAAGTCTCGTTAGCTGTCTCATTTGAGAGTTGGTCAATAGCTGGTCCTGATCTGCCCATTAGCTTTAAAAGTAAGACCTCATCGCCAGTAGACAGAACTTCAGCAAATGCTAAATCTAAATCGCCAACATGAAGTGCGTCCATTGCGTTGCTCCATGATGTCCACACAGGATCACGCTCTTGAACAGCGCCATCATCAGCTAATGCTTCGGCAGTTAATTCTGGCATAGCAACTCTAGCACCTCGAGAAGCACCATTGTCTTCTCCAGCCCCCCTGATTGCTTCTAAGGTGGCTTCATCCTTTGAAGCCTGCCAAAAGCTTCTTGCAGATGGCCCCTCACCGAACCTGACTGGTCCTCCAGCTTTTTCCCAACCTCTTCGGTTAACAATCTGATCTGTATCACTTTCGATCTTGGATTTATCCACATGACTGCCCATGACTCTCCTTGTCCCTGATTGAGCACTTTTTGAATATGAATGAAAATCCCAATTCTCAGGTGCATCAGATCTCCAAGGACCATCCCTTGATGCTAGATATCTATCTCCAGGAGGAATGTGTGCATCGACTCTCCCTAACTTTGCATTTGGGTATCCAGGGAAGCCATTATGTTTTCCCGGATGCCTAAAGGAGGATCCCTCTAACCCAGCAGCAAAACTACCTCCTCTTCTACCAGATGATATTGACAAATCTCGTGCCATCTCCTCAACAATTCTCTCAAGACCTTGAACTCTATTCTCCAGAGTCATCATGCTATTATGAGATCCACCCATGAAATCCTGCAAAACAAGGATATGTTAAGCGGCAAACAGCTATGAAATCCACTTAAAGGAACATAAGAAGAAAAGTAAACCTGCAACATGTTCATGAGATTAGCTTGTTGTCGCTCCAATTGTAACAACTGCTTCTGGATAGCTAACCAATTCAATTTGTTGTTCAAGAAGCCCTCAGATTGACCAGTTTTTGAAGCTATCCCAACACGACTTTCGGACTTCTCCTCTTTATATATGTCATTGGAGTTTTCGGTATCTAGTTCTTTGCCACTTGAATTGGATGCTAGAATTGTCGTATTGTTTTGGTCAGATGCTAAGGTTTTCTGTTCGTTCGAATTATTAAGACACCGACGGGGTACAACCACCTCTACAGCCAAATCACCTGAACCTCTAGTTTCAAGATTCTGGAAAAAGTCTGGATTCAGTTCCTTGTCAGACAATGCTGGAGCCTTCTTTCTCAGCATTCCTGCCGTCCTGTCTGAGATGTGGCCTGGCTTGGTTTGGGAGGCTGACTCAGTTAGAGATAATCCATTCGAAGAATCTTTCACTAATGTCTCACTTCTTTTCTCGCCAGCAGTTGGAATGCCCTTCTTGGCAGATGAACCTACTGCTAGAGCCTTATCACCATCTGAAAGGTCAAGTTCAGCACGGGCATGAGAGGATAAAATGAAAAAGAACAACTCAAGCTAGTTCAGTGAATATATGCAATTATTGGCTAACCATGAGAAGGCAAGCCATCCAACTTTCCTGCAACTTCTTTCCACAGCTGCAAAGCCTCTGTAATAACATCTCTTGCAGGTTTTATCTATACAAAATAATGATATATGATGAGAAGCTACATTTCTTCATTTTAAAACTAATTAGGAGCTATAGAAAAAATAGTAGACGAGGGTAATGAGCAATTTATTGAAGTAATAAGTGGATTGAACTTGTGCCTTCATGTCAGTTGGTCAGTCCTAGTATAATGTATTTGAGCACTTTGATGCATGTCAATACTTCAGGATTCTATGGTTTAGGGCTCAATCTGTTGGAAAATACACTTACGATAGCCGCTATTAGTTAGATCATTGTTGTGAGGAAGGTGGTACAATCTATTAAAATAGTGCCAATGACATGCAATTTATGATATACAGGAAAACACCCATCAACTCACACTGTCAAAACAGTGTAAGAAATCTGCTCTCAAGATTATATTTTCTTATCGAACAATATTAATGAAGTTCTTCGCTAGTTCAATTCAGACTGTTTATCACTTCCAACTCCCTTGAATACGTAAGTCACATGTCACAAAAAAGGCGCAATGGTTTAGGATTTACGTTTGATGTATATAGACTTTTAGCTATACTTTTTGTAAAAGAGATCAATTCGAAGTATGGCGATACCTTGTCAAATCGAGAAGCTTCTAGTACAGTCAATGTGGAAGCAGCACTTCCCCCTATCAAGTTGCTAGAGTGCGTTGCTAAGGAAATTAACGTCTCAGCTGCAGCCTTACGAGTTGCCCAATCTGAACTTCTGATGCATTCATGAATGCTTTGGAGCAGTGACTCTATACTTTGAGGTGAAATTGCTCCTACCTGAAAAACACTTGTAAGCTTAGAGGAATTTTAGCCAATATTTTACCTAACACCAAGCATTCTCCTCTCAATTTACGGAACAGGAATCTAAGCAACAACCACAATACAAATAGTCTAAGTTATGTATGAGTATCTGAATATTTAAATCAACTTTCTTTTGGAGCTTCAGTAAACTATTCATGTGTGTGTAATTGGGGAGGGAGGGGTACTCAGAGACTTAAACTTGAATCTTTTCTTGATATACTATGTCATGAAAACATTGCAAAAGAGCTCGAACAGTAAGACTGAGATTGAAGATGATAAGCAGCAAACAAATAAGCCACAGCATTTCCTGTTAGTCCATAAATACAATATCTCAAGTTTTAAGGCTTTTAGCTAACTTTTAGTTCAGAATAAACAATGAAACCCAAATTATATATATTCAGCAGTTAGGCAGACATCATGATCGATGATTGATGCTATTTTTTGTAACCCTTGTGTCTTACATCTGAGCTGAAACAATAATGGCGATTCAGCTCAAGAGTTCATACAAATTTGTCAACTTCATTCCGCGAAGCATAAAAAACTACAAACATAATGACATGGGATAAGTTAAAAGAAAAATTAACTATTATCAATGTCCAATCACCCTCTCTTGACATACTCTCGACCAGTTCAACTATATTAAAATGTAATAAAATCACCAATGGTAAGTGCCAACCTAAAATTTAGAGATACCATGCCAATTGTTTGCAACAAAAAACAACTAAAAGATAATATGTAAAGAAAACAACCAAAGGAAAACAAGCACCAAAGCACAAACAATGCACACACCTGAGACAGCATAGAAACGACGAGCAACAAAGAAGATTTAGCCATATAATTCGGGCTGTTTAAGTACTTGGATATCCTTGAGCACAATTTCTGAAATGCTGAAACAGGAGTGTCAACAGCACATTCAATCATTTTCGCCATACACAAAGCTGCACCACCTTGAACAACTTTGTTATTCTCACCCATTGCCTCAAACAAAGGCTTCGCAAACAGTGAAACCATCGATCCCACACCTACATTCTCCCCCTCCCCCTTCAAATACAGACCAGAAATCGATCCAATAGCATCACGACATGCGTCCCTCACGCCAGTATCACTATCTTTAAGCCTTTTAACTATGTTTCCAATGATTTTAGGCAAATGGGTAGCTGCCAAATCCTTATGGGACTCGCACAAAACCCCGAGGAGACGAAGGGATTCCTTCTTAACAGCAGGTTTGGCTGGGTCATTGGATGCCTCATAAAGGCAATTAAGGAGCATCAAAACACCATCATTCGATAGTGTTTCAATGAGTGTTTCAAGGTCTTGTACAGCGATCTGGTGAGTATCACGATCAGATAGTTTCGATATAGATGTAAGGATTCTTTGTTTTAGCTCAATCATAGCTAAATGTGACGAAAGTGACGAATGGTTTGGTGACATTGCTGATCTTGATGATGATAATGGGGTGTTTGATCCAGTTGCTGGAGCTGATAATGATAGGTTTGGGGTTTTTGAGGGTTTTGATGATTTCGAACTCATTTTGGGTCACTCAGAATTTGAATTTTGACAAAATTATCAATTGGGGTGTATTATCTGAGGCAAAGATTGAATATCTTTCAACAAATAGAAAAAGAAAAAGGATTGAATTTGTAGATAATATTCAAATGGGTTGTACTATCTTTAGGTAAAGATGAAATCTTCTTCAAGAAATAGATTTTTCTTGAGGGATTGAATTTGTATAAAATATTCAAATGGGTTGTATTACATTTAGGTAAAGATTGAATCTTTATCAAGCAATAGAAGGTTTCAAGATTTTTCAGAAGTCTCAGGTTTTGAAGATTTCAAACTCATTTAGGGTAATTGAGGAATTGAATTTGGGATAAAATATCAACTGGGTTGTATTATATTGAGGTAAAGTTTGAATCTTTATAGTTGAAAATGCAGATTATTACCTGACTAGTTGTTGGTGAAAATGCAGTGTGTATAGTTTAGAGTGAGCAAAATAATTAAATAAAGCAGATCTTGGTGAAGAGTATGAGATCTGAGTGAAATTTTATCAAATTATTCAGGTGGGTGGAGGGGAATTGTTTGGTTTGATTCTGAAAGAAAAGAAGAAAAAAAATCAATTTGGTTGTAAGCCAATCATTGAAATGAGGGCTCTGTGTGAAATTAGAATTATTTGAAATGTATTCAAAATTTTGAAATTGAAGGGAGTTTATTGTTAGCTTTATTTCAAATTGAATCTAAAAACACCTTCTCCTATCTTTTCTGTTTTACCCCTATAAATATTTAATTATCAAATTGTCCCCTAAATTTATTATCTAATTTGGAATTTTTTTTTTTGTTAAAAAGCGATGGGGTGAGTTTCGAACCAGAAACTTTTGATCACTAGCAAGAACCTTTTTCCACTAGGCTATTCGATTAACACATCTAATTTGGAATTTGAAGAAGTATTTATAAGATTCAGAATATTGTGAAATAAGTTGCATATACATGGGTATATACCGACCCAATCGTTTGTCTTCCCACCATGATCAAGAATCATATACTCCATATATCAACTCCAAATCTAGCTCTTTTCAATTATTTAAGTATTCATTGATTATACATTTATACTGCTCAGTGTTTAATTGCTGCAAACTTGTTACATGGTGCCATTGACAGCAGAGAACCAGAGTGATGTTGTGTGTTGGCCACAGATTGTACTATGCTTAATTGAATTTAATGGAGGTTCAAGTTGTTGAACAACGACGAATATGGTTTAGCCATTGGAATCATTCAGAGGTGGTGAAGGATCCTCCATGATTTGTGCTTCTCTTCAAAGCGATGCATCAAAGAAGAAAATATCGATCATCAGAGAGCGAGGTAGGAAAAGTAGCACCAGCCGGGTTTGTCATAAGAATACTGAAACTAGAAAGAAAACTAAGCAATACTACTAAGAAACTCTTGGTGCTGATAATGTACTAATAGACAAAACACCTATTAGACATAAATCTGACAGAAAACTGTCTTACATGATTGGAATCGAGGACATAAAACGCGGTAACACAGGCAGGGCGAATGCTAGTCCAACAGCCACCCACGTTAAGAAGCTTGGATTCTCAAATTTATCTATAGTGTCGACTGTCGTCTAAACCTGCACCCTTCTAAGGTCAGTCTTTAAGCTCCTGTAGGTCAATCTAGACATTGCTTTTGGCTGAGTGCAGTCTGCCACTTCAATCATTGAACACATTCTTGGTATAAGCTTGCTACTCCCTTTATTCTTTCTTGAGCTTGTAACTCGAAATCCCACTTTGAACATCACATTATCAAAAGAATCAGTTCTCATAAGCTGACTGCGTCGCTTTGGACAAGAATCGCGGCAGCCTGATTCAAGCCAGCTAAAGTAGTCAAGTTCTTGTCTGATGAGTGATCCGACAGTTCCCTTACTTCCTATCTCCAGAGGAACGTTACTTGCAGGCGTTTTCTTAATACTATATGCATCCACACCAGGAGTATTTGGCATTTTCTTTAGATTCGAACTAATGGTGGAAACATTCGGTTCAAGGGAGAAAGTTTGAAGTCTCGACATGGTGGGTGAACTACTTGAAGCACCAGGCATGTTACGAGTAGTTAGTTTAGCGGAATCTAAATAAAAAGATGGAGTTTTGTTCACTCTTTGCCTTCCGAAGTGAGTTGTTCACTCTATATAAACACAAGTTCCTCCATAGGCTGCAATGATGGATTGGTAGGAGGCAACTAATACATTTAAAGTTGCTCAATTTCTTACCCATATTCTAGCTACTTGTTTCACTTATCTTATTACTCTACTATAATATCTAGACATGAGCAAGATAATTCAAATCTTATATTTACTTCTATCAACTTTTTTGTATACTATTAGACCTACCCTTTCACAAGTCATTAACTTCGTTTAGTTGACTAATTGACACTGAGAAAAATTGGTATGAGAGGTAAGAGTGCCTTTAAATCAATAAAAGACATGAAACTAGTCTCTCCTATCACGTCTGAATACAGTAATTTATCGAATATTGCCTTGAATTGTTGAACGAAATATCGATAAATTGTATGATTGAAAGCCACTCGCGCCAAATGGATGCGCTTTTTAACAGGCACTGGGACATCTCATTGGCAGGCATTCCAACTTCAAATCTATCCAAGCACAACGTGTAACAGCACTGTACTAAGCACCAACAAACAAACAGCGATATACTAAGAGGCTCAACTCGAAGTCAGGACTGGCGGAGTGGCAGGTGAAGATAAAAGAACGAACGAGTCAGCTGAAGGTGTTCAGCCTCGTACACGAGTCTCATAAGCCACTCCAGTAGCTGCGTTATTGGTTCTGCATTTATGACTTCCTCAAAGATCCATGTTTGAGAAAATAAACCAAGCAAACACTGTTAAAGCAGAAGAAAAGTCTCAATAAAAAGAAATGGTTGAAAAATAAATGTATCAGAGCCAGGTTTCGATCCTGGGACCTGTGGGTTATGGGCCCACCACGCTTCCGCTGCGCCACTCTGATTTATTAATATCAATTCCAAAATAATATTACTTGATAAGTTACTACTCATTTCTTTCAACAAAGAGATAAAGCCATTTTCTTGAAGAGAATATAGTAAGAGATAACAATGGCCTCAAGAATCCATCTAATGCTGACCATAACCTCAGCAAAACCCAACAAAAACACCTCATCCTTTTCCATTACAACACCTTCAATCTCCTCCAAACTGACTTCTCAGTTTATAGGAAGAAAATCCCACTTGAAATGGTGCAGAAGTACTAGAATTGTAGGACCCACAGGCAATTCAAGAGCCACATGCTGGTTCAAGTTTGGGAAGAATGGTGTTGATGCTGAAGGTGCTGGAATTTATGGGAGTCAATCAAGAGATGATTTTGATAGAGATGATGTTGAACAGGTAACAATTTCTCTAATCTTATCTTATTTATCTTATGTCATGTAACAATTAAGATTACTCTAGCGATCACGGGATATTACTCGTCGCAACTTCGATTCTTGAAATGACAAGGTCGAATATCACAAAAAGAAAAATGTTAGTTCCATGACCAGTTCTGTAATCTATGGAATTTGTTAGATATTACTAAGCAAATATGTATGAAGATTCAAGGATTGCATCTTGTAGATGGAAATTTTATGTATTACTAAGCAAATATGTAAAAAGATTCAAGCTTTGGTACTTGTAGGTGAAAAAACATGTTCACATATATGTTAGTAAATGTATCGTTAATTAGTGTAATTGTTGCTGCTGGTCAGTGTTCTTGGCAAATACCTCCATCCCATTTTTAGCTATAGCTTAAACTAATCAATTATTCGTATTGAGAATTACTATGTGGTTTTGCAATTTCTACATTTTGACACATAAGTAGGTTGTGTGTAGTATCTAAGGGTATGAAGCTTTTGACAGATTACATTACCTAGTGTACCTATGCTTCAAAATTGTCTCCGTGTTATTACATGATTAAGGTTGCATGCTGTCCGACCCTCATATCTCGTTTAGGCAGGAGCTCTTACACGTTGGGCATGTTAATGTTCATGTTGATTTCAAAGTAGATTGGGAACTGGTTATAGTTTGTTCATAGAAATTTTAGTTGGGAAAGTTGTGGATCAGATATAATTTCCTTTTTACCATTACTGACCATATTATGGTGGTAGTTACTGCTTTGGAGACCCCCACTAGGATGAAAATGGAGCATAATTGAAACAGTTAATGCTATGAATTAAGTTGAGTCTCCGAGTTTTGGGTTAGAAGCAATTAACTGGAGTAAAGATTTGATTCTATGTAGGTGTTTAGCAGAGTTTTTCTATAGTGTAACAAATAAATCTCTAACCAATCCCTTTAGGTTCCTTCCTTTAGCTTTACCAATCCACTACTTCTGAAAATCAAGAAAAAATAAGCTCGGCCAAACACCATATCTGTCGATATTTTATTAGGTTTCTCCCTTCAGCTTTGGCAAACACTAGGCGCGAGTGATTGTAAATATCGATGGGAAGGAGGAAAGTGTTTGGAATATGTACTTGGCCTTGAACTTGCATATCAAGCATAAAGATACATGAGCTCTCTCAAACTCGATCATGACGACACATTAATGTATGTTGTGTTCTTATTATATGTGATGATGATTGATATCTGTTGTTGCATTCCAGTCAATTGGATAATCGATATATTGAAGCAACATTACCAATTAATATATGATATCATTTTCTATCTTACAGTATTTCAACTACATGGGCATGCTTGCAGTGGAAGGTACATATGATAAGATGGAAGCTCTTCTGAAGCAAGATATCCACCCGGTGGACATATTACTCATGATGGCAGCCTCAGAAGGTGACAAGCCAAAACTTGAAGAACTGCTCAGGGCTGGAGCTAAATACAATGTGAAGGATTCCGATGGGCGAACTGCACTTGATCGGGCAGAGAGCGATGAAATTAAAGAATTCATCCTTGATTTCGCGGCACAGAAGGCCTAATTGTGAGGCTCACTACTGAGTATTAGTTAATCGGTCTTCATAAGTTAACTACATTATTCCATGTAAACAATAAACAATGAAAGGGGAAATGCACTGTTGGTAAGTGGTATCGTTCAAGGTTGCTAAAATCAACCACCTGGGTAGATATATTATTTATTTCTTCAACAATTGTTAAAGTAGCTATCAACCTGCATGAAAACTACACACTAACACATACATTAATTACTTCATGAGGTTGCTATCATCAAGATAGAGTGATGTTCACTGCTCTTTTTTGAGTTTGCCAACGTGTATACTATCAAGAATCAATGTCGGCCACATAAATTTTTACAATAAAAAGTATAGTTACTTTGGAATTATGAATTGAATTAAAATCCTCCTCATAAGTTAACTACATTATTCCTTGTAAAAAATATGTTCTTTGAGTCAATAGTTTAATAGTGTGGTAGGGTAGTATTCGATCAAGTTTTTATTTAGGAGATTTTTGGTTCAGTTTTTATTGAAGACAATATTTTTACATATTTCATTCGACCTGTCTATTTGTTAACACACACTCTAACATTCTATATTTGATACTTTGTATATTGAGCCATTGGCACAAAAAAAGATGAAGGAAGTTAAAATTTCTTGGTAATACTCTTAATTAAAATTATCGCTATATTACAAAAGGTAAATGTATCTTATAAAGATGTGATCATGTTTCCTATTTAAAGATTAAAACATATCATCAAAAAATGGAATTATACAAGCTCATTCTTTATCTTCAACTATCATCATCCTTTTATCTCTTCTTTTAAGTTTCTATTCTCCTCCAAACAAGAAAATAATAAAGTAGAAGATTAAGAATATTTGGAATAATCCTTGATCTAGATCCACCAATAAAAAAATCGGTACAACTTATTATATATTTGGTACTCTGTATGTAGGACAAGTATTCATTATTAGGATCAAACAATATGATAATGTTTATAATATGAATCATATAATATATTCAAATATAATTAAATATATTTTACTGTATTCTGCATGCCTTCCTCACCACATGAACAACATGAGATATTCACTATTCTTAGTGTTTATCTCAATTAAGGGGCCTGCCTTATATTTGTTTGGTAATAATGAAAAGATTGGCTATAGACAATAACTGATTCAATTGTACTGGATCAGCTTGCATGGAATTTCCAATGGGATTAATGATTAGACTATATAATTTATTTGTGTGTGGGTTTTTATGAAATAATTGTATATTAAAAAAAAAAAAGCTAACCTGCAAGTTTTTTATTTTTCAAATTATAAAAAATACCTGCCTGACATCAGACTGATCGGAAGGATTTTTCAAATTTTGCTCATCCCTATTTATATATATAATAGGAGTATATATTTTTTATGAATGTATATAGTAACCATAGTAATAAAGGAAAAGAATATCATGCTTGGGAGTTAGTTTCAACTTTCCATCATTATTGATAATTATAAACAAAAAATACAAATTTGATTTGTAGCACTTTTTAAAAAAGGAAAAAGATAAAACAAAGAAAAGGCAAGTTCCTTCTATATATTCCATTTCCCTCATTCTCTCCATCAAAGTGCAAAGCCACCAACATTGTTTTGTTGAGTGTTGACCCACGTGGAAACCAAAGATTGCCGACTCGCCTGCAATTTGGACAATTGTTTTGGGACACAAATCACCAACCTCTACCACACCACCATCTGTATGTTCAACTCATAATCTCACTACAACATTTTTTTTCTTATTACAAAGTTTAGGTACTACTCAAACTCGAGACCTCGTTATTATCGATAATATCTAACTTCTTTCAACTTATATATATCTAACAAAGGAAAGAAACAAATCTTTCCCAGTATTTACTACTTTAGAGACACAAAAAGTAATAAAACAATGCAAGTTGTTGAAGCAAGTGGTGACTTATATTGGTGAAAGAGAACATGAAGAAGCTGATGATTACACAGAAAAAGATGGGTAAGACTGTTGGAAAAATTGTCCACTTTAGGTGGAGCTTGTTGGAGAAGGTTTCTGTTTTCAAGGACTTTTTCAAGTTCATTTTGGACAAGATTCTTGTGTGTTCAATAAGGAAGAATCATGAGTATAGGAGGTTGTCTGTAAGTAGAAGTGGAAGGCCTTCTTCTTCTTCATCCATGGAAGATAATGGAGATGCAGATATTTCAAGAACAGAGCTCACAAGCAGTAGCTATGAATATGATAGTGATTCAGATGTAGTTTCTTTGAAGATTAGCTTATTGGGTGATTCTCAGATTGGCAAAACAAGTTTTGTGGTAATTAATTTACTCCCATTGTCCCAATTTATATGTCTTGTTTACTGTTCTTAATTACAATGTTCTTTAAGAGAGAGGTATTTTCCGATTTCGTCTCGTGGAACCAAGTTGCAGTTTAGTTCATATAGTTGAGATTAGTTCGGAAGTGGTACAAATGTTGCATATTCGTCCCTTCGTGACTATCTCGACTCCATTGTTCTGAATTGTTTAATACTTTTCTTGAAATAATTGGATATTGGTTTTTTGTTTAATGATGATTTATGTAGATGAAGTATGTAGGAGATGAAGAAGAGAAGATGGCATTGCAGATGAGAGGATTAAACATGATGGACAAAACACTGAGTGTTAAAGGAGCCAAGATTGCTGTCAGAATATGGGATGTTGGAGGTATGTTTATTAATTTTTATTTTGTTTTCTATTTCAGACACGAATAAAATAAGTAATTATGTCTTTTTCTTAATGATGATTCCAAATGATGAATTTTATGTATCTGGTTTTGAACTTTGTAGGTGATCTCAGATCACTTGACCAAGTCCCTATTGCCTGCAAAGATGCTGTTGCAGTTTTGTTCATGTTTGATCTCACTAATCGTACTTCGTTGAATAGGTACATTACATATCAAAGTTGTGAATAACGTTTAACAGTCTGTAGCGGCAAGGCTTTAAAAATCTACTATTTCATCACTATCTACCGCTATTCACAATTATGTTGCATACATTTTATTAATAGTAATTAATAGTAACTATATTTATGTTGGTTTTTGGAGATTATTTCATTGGATAAGAGACAATTTATTGTAACTTTGTATATTAAAATTTGAGTGTACATTAACATATACTTCATCTTGTGAAATGTCAGTGTTATAGACTGGTATGGTAAAGCAAGGAAGTGGAATCAGGTACCAGACAGCTTTCTTCCAAATTTATCTGTTTTAAATAAACTTTTATTACAAAAAGTAAAGCAGAACTTCACATGGTAAAGTTATAGCAACAATAACTAAAGTAGATACAATTTTAGGACAACTGTTGTCACATCTTATTCAGTCTGGAAAAAAGATTTTGCCATATGGTGATACCCTGTTATGGTTGGAAATTTGTTTTAATCATTTATCAAAAATCCCCGATCTTGGTTGGAGTCTGCTTGACCATACTGATTGTAAAACGAGGAATGTTTTACCTGTCAATTATTATTAGTATTAGATGGTATGAATTATGTCGGAGTCTCATTGACCAAAAGGATTGTATATAGATGGATGTTTCACGTGTCAATTACTATTAATACTAGATGGCATTTCGTAGCTAGTTTATCAAAAAAGATCGATGAATCGGAGTGCCACTTTGATTATGGATGCAATACACTTTTTTGTTACATTTTCTTTGAGAAATGAAGTAGATGGATGCATGAATTGTTGACTTGTTTTTTGCAATTTAATTTGTTATTACAGACTGCAATTCCCATACTAATAGGGACCAAATTTGATGATTTTGTCCAACTTCCACCAAATATACAATGGACAGTAATAACTCAGGTAAGTTTAAGCAAACACCAAATTTCATTTCATTATGCCTACTTATGTTTTGTTCACAGTTTTTCAAAATTGTATCCAAATATGAAAACTTCAATTTTGAATTGAATTGAGTTTTTCCATATTTGTGCTATTTCGATTGATTACGACATATAATAAGCATAAGCAATTTCCACAATTGAGGTTGAAATGATTTCAGTACCATACTTGAGCATAACGTGCCTTAGAAGTAAAGATAATTCCACTTCCTGAATCATTTCTAACTACTCCATTCTCCAAAGAGTACAAATTATTTACCATTTACATTAATGCAGGCGAGGACATATGCGAGAGCAATGAAGGCGTCCCTGTTCTTTTCAAGTGCAACACATAACATCAATGTCAATAAGATATTCAAATTCATCATGGCCAAGCTTCTCAACCTGCCTTCGACGGTGGAGAGAAACTTAACAATTGGTGAACCTATCATCGACTACTAGGATGATGCTGATCTCATTGTTTAGTTGTATATAGTCTAACTTCTCATTTGTGACAAAGACTTGCAAGAAAACATACATCGAAGAAGGAACAGTAGAGAACACCAAGGAAACTATGTTTTTGCTTTTATTTTGACCCAAATCATACATTGTTCCTGAATGGTTTCATTTGTGCCTAAACCAGTAATATAGCAAAGAAAAAGTTGTTTAAACTGTTCGAATCTGAATTCACGCAAACCAGCTCGGAAAAACAAAGCTCACGCTGATGAGGAATCACATCAGCACTGTTTTGTCCTACCAGCACCATTGGTTATGCAGACCGGATACAAGGGCTGAACTATAATTACAAAAGGTATGGGACTTTCTGAAAAGCATTCGTGGAATTGAGAAGACAAATATCTAGATCATGCACTCCAGAAAATGAATGTTCATAGAAGGCCATTAAATTTCAACAGAGTAACAAAAGAACTACAAAAAGATTTGTCACATAATGTTCTCTACACTTGCCAAACACTGCCCATCCAGACTGAAGTACTTCCATATATGATAGACTTCGTTACCAAGTGCCTTCTCATGCATGAATCGTGCTGGACAAATGGAGAGCAAAATGATATCTATGCTGAATTCTCATGCAGCAGTACGTACTCTCGGCTGCAGAAAACAAGTCAAAATTTAAAACTTGAGTCCAAGTGCAACATCAAATAATATCATCTAAAACCATATGACGATCTAATCAAATCCTTTTAACATATTGAAACTACCTGCTATTTCCAAACTTGATGGTATCTCTTTCAAAAAGTTCATAATAGCGCTGTGGTTCCATTCTATTGTCCTGAATATACCAATTCATAAGTGATGGACACGAGAAATAAATTATATCAGCCAGATGGAGTACATGTTTAGCTTAAAATGTAGTCAGAGGCTATAGCTTACATTAATGTAAGTGCCATTTGTACTCCCAAGATCCATCAAGTAAGGGCTAGTAAGACAGGAAAGGAGCTTGTCAGATATGCAGGAAAAAGAATCATACCCACTACTTTGCTGATTAGGTGATAGTCTAGAAAAAATTTACGCCCACGACCTAGCAATGTGATAATCTTACCTCACTTGTTTGGATATGGTGCCATCAGGCTTCTCCTTCTCTACTTGCCTGCGGATGGAAGATGAACATAAAATATTCAAGAAAAGTTTTAAGACAGATACAATATCATCCAGCGAAGAGTTACCAATAATCCATACAATTAGTTTACCTATATTGAAGAACAGCATGTTGCTTGCTACAAGACGGGTGATCTGTTGGAACATCTGCGACTCTCCTCTCTCTCCCAAAAAGGTAACAGGTTTGGCGATGTATGTACAAAGGTTCTGTTCACATTCAAATTAGATCATACTGAAACACAGGTTCACATCTGTTACATATCTAAGAATCTACATTAAGAAAAGCAATAAAGTACTCAACAAGTTATTCCATCTATAACTGTGTACAGTTTCACGTCATTTCAAATGTGACCTAAAATGTGTAATATATGGAAATAGAGTTAAAATGGCAGGCACAAACCATTAAGCACATCACCGCCCTTGAAGACATACAAACGCCATCTTATACTTGGTTTTCGAGCTTCTGGTGGCTCCGTAAACAGTAGGGTTACGCCTGTTTGAAGCAGCACACGGTAAAGATAGGAATTTCCAAGAGAACAAAAGTACTTCTTTCACTCCACTTTAAATGAACTAAATTGGTTTCTATTTGAAAAGTAACTCAAAGTTTGACCAAGTTTTGTTACTTAACATTATACCATGAAAATATATAATTTTGTAGTATTCCAAATGTATTTTAGTATGAAAAGGTTAAGACTATAAGAAAATATACTTTTAAGGCCATGTCTTAGATCTTTGAAACAGGAAAAGTCAACTACATTCACAAGTGTCACGAAAGAAATTCATGAATATGAGAAGTATCCTTGTCATATGAATGTCTCATGTGTCCAATCAAATAAGAAGTTCAATGAAGCTAGCTATATATAAGGAACCCATGATTGAATCACATCACAAAATTACTTCTCTGGTAAGATAGGGGAAAAGCATCTGTTTAGATTAAATTGATGAAACATAATTTACTTACAACCTCCAATTTCTGATTTATAGAAAAATAAGTCGAGAATACCAGTGGAATAATATTAATAAGGAGAGTTGACCATGAATTTATCCATCCATAGAACTCTTAAGACATTACTAATAGCCATCACAGTAACTTCGTTAAAAGATACATAAGCTTCCATGTGCGGATAATTCAATGATGAAAAACTGGTTCCCAAAATAGTGGAGAGTCAAAAAGAAAGCAAAAATGGTAAAGGACAAAGTGTTTGCACCTCTTACACGATTGGTTTCTGCAGCAAGCTTTCCAGAGAGCTCAAATGAAGGCTTATGCTGCAAATAAGAATATTGAGTTAGTATGTATTCATAATTGTGAAAGACTTTGCACATCAAGAATGACTTTAGCATCCATATTATGTGTTTGGCGGTTTAGCGGGACCCTTTTACCTGAATGAGTGAAACCTTTTTTAAAGTAACGAAGAAAATTTCGAGTTTTGAACTCTCCAAATATATCACCAACAAGTCAGATTATCTTCATTGAAAATTTGTGGTTGAGAGTAAGAAGAAAACATACAGTCAAATAATAACAACAAATGGTAGCAGAGATGCACAAAAGAACAAAATAAATGAAGAGGAGGTAAATAAGAACAAAAAGCCAAGGGCACCTTATCTTTTGCTTGTAGAGCTTCTTCAGCAGCCTTCATTCTTGCAACTGAATCATCATCTTCATTCCTGGGTAATTATATGGAAGTAAGAGTTATAAAGATGAACAAGTAACAAAGTCACCATGCCAGTTGCTATATAAACAAACAGGGAATCTAATTGATGGCAAAGTTATCTTACATGTCCTCATCTCTTCTGGAATTCCTCACCTGAAAAGGGGAGCATAATATAAGATGGATAAAAGAAAGCAAATCACAAAGGTGCAACTAGTTCAAAGACTATTTCATGAAGAGAAAGCTGATACAACACGAGAAAGCTGATACAGCAAATTAACAAGCGTAAATAGGAAACATTTTATGTTTGTAAGTTCAATAGACCAATTTCCGTGCTTTTGATACTTGAAGCTAACTCATATGCTAAGCTAAACACTCTTCAACTGATCATTGGAAATCATAGAAGATGGTAGCTTATAGTTGGTAAAAAGTCATACAGTATCACTCTAGGTTATATTTGCACATAACCAGTTTTGTGATGTAATGCATAAATATTTACATCCAAGACATTCTAGTTAGAACATTTTCAAACATTGCTCTCAGTATGCAAAACACCAAGTGGCAAGTACCATTAAAGTTAGCAAAACACCCTGGTACTTGAGACTTGGTAGGGATACTTCTGTCCTAAATTAAAATGTTGTTAGAGCAGTGTTTCATTACCAGGGTGAAATAAGTATCCCTACCAAGTGGCAAGTACCCTTAAATTTATCAATGTGTTCAATATCATGAGGCATAAATTAACAATAGATCTTATGAACCACTATTTAAGAACAACAAGTACAATAGTGAAGGTGATTGGATATCACCAGACACCTCATCACGAGATCTGTTATCAGCAGGGGACATTGACTTGCGTCGCCCGTTGTGGCGATGGTGACCTGGAGGTGATTTAGAGCGCCGAGATCTTGACCTAGAAGACCCATTATCAACTTCCTCCCTACGAGACTTTCTCTCCTTTCCCTCATGAGGAAATTCCCTATCTGAATCTTTTTCCTTGTTTGTGTCCCTTTCATCTCTCCTTCCATGAGGTTTGCTTACTGCCCTCTCACTCATCATCTCAGATTTTCTTTCATCTTGAGCCCTCCTTAGTCTCTTGGTTCTTGGTGAAGGCGAGCAGCGCTCAGGAGACTCCGATTTGGTGCCTTTGGGGGATATGGCACGACTGGAATGTCTCTTAATATCCGGAAGCTGAGATACAGGAGAGAGAGACTTTTTTGGATTCGGTGACCTTGCACGACTTGTGGATTTATCCCTTATGGGAGATCGCTTTCTCGGTGATGCTGCTCTCCTGTAGTTGGGAGACCTAGCACGACTAGTAGCTTTCTCTCTAACTGGGGAATGTGATTCAGGAGACCTTGATTTGGCACGTTTTGGAGACCTTTTACGACTGGTTCTGTTCTCTTCCCTCGACAATTTCTCTCTATGAGATCCGTCCCTCCTAGAAGGGCTTCTCCTATGAGGAGATCTACGGTCCCTTTCAGGAGAGTCTAGATTATCGCGGCCCATGGACTTTCCTAAGGTTGACGAAAAGATTAGTTAATCTTCAAAAGGTAGGTTGTATGCTCATTAAACTTTTATCGCAACGCAAAGAGCGAGCACTTTAAGCATCAATCCCTCCCCCAGTGCAGCTCTCATACAATAGAAATTTCATTTGTCCCAAACTCCCAATTAGCAAAACGCAAACTTATAGGCCTGAGTTTTTTTTGTCTCAGAAATGCTAATTATAAATAATGTGTAGAGGATTACAAAGTTATGAGTTACAAAAAAGATAATTTACATAAAATCACATGAAGATAGCACATACATACTTGTTTTGGAAGCAAAAGAACCTCCCAATAAAATCACACTAACAGCAAAACCTAATTCCATTTATGTAAACGATTGTCGTCTTTTCACAAATTTTATTTCTAAACAACTTAAAATTAGATGGAACTACAACAAAATTCAATAATGTTAGTATCAGACACTGGCGGAGAGTGAAATTTGGAAACGTTAAAGTTAATTTTTCTTATTTAATCGAAAAATTAACCAAATTAAACCTGGTGGCTGCTTGTTGCTCGCTGCTTGCTGCTTGCTGCTTGCCGAGAAGGAGAACTCACAAGGCTTATAGGCTATTGGACGGCTGGGCTAGGATGGATCGATTAAATCAACTTCTTTACCCAAAAAAAAAAGGCTAACGTCTAACGGTCCCCTGAAATATTTTCAATCGTTCGATCTAGGGACTAGACTTCTGAATAAATTACTTTATTTCTTGGACAATCTTTTTAGAGAAGTCGCTTCTTGAATAATTATTTTAGATCAGTTTGTCTTTTGTTGTGATTTTTCATGAATGGTAAAGCGAGACTTTAAAAAATATTAAAATTTTGTAAAATTGTCCAAAATTTTAATACTCCCTCCATCCCTAAATGATGGAGACATTTTGACTTTTTGAGTCAAATTTTGAATATTTTGAACATAAATTCTCATTAGTCGGTAACAAATAATATAGTCATATTGGATCTTGTTAGATTCGTCTCAATATATATTTTTAAAATATCAAGTTTTTATAATTTTTACAAATGTAGAATTAATAATATTTAAGTTTTAAATCGTGTCTCGGAGATCGTGAAAAAGCAAATGACTCTATTATTTAGGGATGGAGGGAGTACTAGGGAAATCCTCATTACCCTTAATTAAATATCATGACATGAGGCAACTGATATAAAATAATTGTTCACGAGGTAAACTGATATAAAATAACTGTTAACGATGCAAACTAATCTAAAATAATTGTTGAGAAGGCAAATTAACTTATTCAGAAATTCAGTCCCTCAACAATTGTCAATAGTTTAAAGAGCCTCATGAAAATTAGCCTTATTTTTCGTGCCTAATTACTACCTTCATCCATAAATGATAGGGTCAAAGTGACTTTTCACGATCACCGACACACGACTTAAAACCTAAATATATTTAGTTTTGCATGCATACAAATTTGATATTTCAAATATCTTAATAAAACAAATCTCACATGAATATTATTATTTCTTATCGGCGGATGAGAATTCATGGTCTAAGTTTTTAAAATTTTACCTCAAAAAGTCAAAATATTCTCTAATCATATAGTTCATGAGTTTAAGTCATAGACCAAATAAATTCAAAGTTATGTTAAATTTGAATATGATTTTTTTTTTTACATATATACAACTATTTTGTTACTCTAATTACGATAACTAGAGATTTTATATTCAAGTTACTCATATATTACACGTTTACCCTTATATTAAAAGCTCAACATAAGTCATTCAAGCTAAAATTGTTCTTAAAGAGGATAATTTCGAGCTATTGTGAATGTTTTTTCTTTTACACCCAATTATAGTATATGCAATTTATTATTTGTCATTTTACATTAATTTTTGTGTCAACACTCACATTGTTTTGTAGACTTTTTTTTATAATAATACTCCATCAAAATTTATAAAAAATGACATATTATTATTATTTTTACGTTATTAAAATGACGTTATTTGCTTAACACGAAAAATATATGATATCCTTTCAAAATTACGCACTTATTTTTACACAAAATTTGACCTTAATCGTCACATCCAACCTTACAACTCATCGTCTTCCAATATTACCAAATTACCCCTGATTAACTATGAGGTGATGGGCATGTGATATAATTAGTCCATAATTATTATTATTAGTGAAGAATGTGTTGAATGAGAACGATTTAACAAGTTAGGTAATCAACTGGAACCTTTCAAAAGTAAGGTGATCAACTGGTTCCATGCCTCAAACTTAATGATCATCCCATCCATTTGCAGTATGTATAATGCAAAGACATCAATAAAGTGCATCATCTTTTGTATATTTTGCTGCCTTCATACTAAATGTTTGGTAGATGTAAGTTTTGATTGAATCATAATCATCCTAACAATAGTACAATACATTTATAATACTATGCATTGATAAAGTGCATCGAACAACTCAGTTTCGAAGTAATAAATCCATTCATATAGTCTCGACTTTAAACAAAGAAATTTATACGATTAGATACTACACAATTGAACTCGCAATCAATTGAATTAGAACTCACAATTGTTACAGATTAAGTCAATCATTTGAATGACTAACTACTGTTTTTATTGGTAGAAATTTCAGTGTACTCATCCTTCTTGGGAGGTAAAGAATCATTCAAAATGAATCCAATGCTTACTGCCTACTTGCTAAATCTGCTTAAGTTTGCAGAGTTTGTAAACTCACCATCCCTATCTTCAAATATAAACGCAATGATACTACCCGGATGATGAAGAGAACGTTACGTCACCCTGTTTCAACGCCTTTCTCCCTTGACTCGAAAGTATTATGGCTGATCCTCATACCGTGTATCTCATTGATTAGCCTGGAAAAATCGATGACTTGTGAGCGATTACAGCAATGATTTAGTTTTTACTTGTATAAGATAAAAGATCAATCACAAAAGTGACTACATTGAAGTATTTTAGTTGGTACTTTATCATACAAGTTTAAGCCAAACAAACAAGAGGACATACTTGGTCCAAAGCCTAACTGAAGCATCAACAGGTCATACCTGTGAATATAAGAAAGTTCCCAAGACTGCAATAGCTGTCCCAAGAGCATTGACAGGTCGAACAGGTGTGCGGAAAATGATGATGGAGGCGACGATGACAGAAATACGTTTCATGGTGTTCCCAACGCTAAACGTCAAAGGAGAGATCTCGTCCAATGACATGTATGATACCTGATTATACAAGTGATAGAGAACACTTTGGGCTACCATCCACCTGCAGAGAGGAATCGAAACATTCCGTGAGGAGATAATAGCCAGTGTTAATCTGGAATACCATGTACAACAGAAAAACTAAGATTGTGAACTATTTTTCATGACTCAATAAGCCAGTAAGGTAATGAAGATAAGAACACTTAAAGAAGAGAATGCAAAAATGCTTGATGAATGACCTCTTTTTAAGACTAACAAACTCATAAACATTTAACTAGAAGTTCACCAAGGTCACTGAGGTGTGACATAGAAAAATGATCTAACTAGTAAAGTGTCGAGGATTCATTTCTCCACGCACCTAGTGGAAAACTCAACGCCTTTATTGGCCATTTTTCGAGTTCAATATATAGTAAAAAGGTCATCTAATCAGATAGGATATAAGGGTCAAACACAGCAGAAGATGACAGTATGCTATTATTCTAAGACCAAACTGCAGGACTACGACACAAATTATGCAACCAAAAGGTGGTAGTGTTGATGTACTGACCAAACAACATTGGGCCCAGTATGAGAGAGTGCTTTGTCAAATACAGGAGACCACATCGGTCCCTCCACAGCAACTGCAAATGGAATGAGAATCAAGAGAGAGAGTATTGATAAACATGCATAGTAATTCATTCCACTGACGGACTTCCCGGTCATTCCCTTTTTCGAAAATATATTTCGGAAAACAAATGCCAAGTTTGATATCATGGCGCCCATGAAACCTGATAATTAGTCAAAACCAAAATCTATGTTATGAAAGAAGAGAAACACAGAGAAAACATATTCAGAACAAACAGCAAGGTTGCACCAACCAAAAGACGTCTCCTTAATTGTGTGATTGTGACCAACATAATCATATTTTGATAGTTTAATTGCAGTAGAGGTAATAAGTGAACCAGTTCAATGGCTACGCGGTACTATTAGTAGAGTGATCTTTGGGCTCTACATTAGAAAATTCACTCCAAATGCTGCTTCCCTTCCCTCTACTCACGGTTCAATTGCGTTATAACAGACTACTTCGATAATTTTCTAGAACTAACAGGGTATCCAACTCTATTGTGTGAATCGCAGATAAAAGAGTCATGTTCTTAAAAATTACCAATCATGTCAAAGTTGAGCTCGGTAAGAGCTGCAAGTCCACAACCTCCAATAATCGGAACAAGTGACAAATAAACAGATGCTGGGAACGTCTCTCCAAGGAAGAATCTGGAAACCAGCACACTGAAGGCTGGTTCTCCACTCTTGATTAAGTGCGTAAAAGAGACTGCAACCTTCGACATGCTCACAGTTGCTGCTACATGCCCAATAGTATGTGCAACAGCAACCTAAAGCAGAACCAAGATACATAGTACAATCAACCCAACACAATGAAACAAATTACATAAATAACTGGGTAAGCTAAACTGATCAAGTACTTGGGATCAGTGCGACTTATTATGCTAGACACTCGACTTGTCAATTGTCACAAGGTTATCTATCAAATACATATGTAAAATCTAGGATCTCAAAGAAACAACTACATGATTCAACATTAACTTAGTTCAAAACTGGCAGAACAAAACAATGACAGCTGGGCTTTAATTAAGCAAAACGCTCAATGAATAATATCTAGATCATAATTCATATACGAACCAATTCACTTACAGGAAAGAGCTTTTTCCAAAAGTCAAGATCAGTTTTTGGGGGATCAGCAATCTTCAAAGCCCAGGAGATCAACATGATCAAAGAACCAGCAACAAGAGAAAGCATGGAGGTAAACCAAGGACAGGGGAAGGCATTCAACACCTTCTTATTATATATATTGAAAATCACATTCAAACCCCACCAAGTAGCAAAGTATGTTCCCATCTTGACCCTTCTCGCCATGTCCGGTTTCTTACCTGATGCAGCATCAAATTCCCCTGGTATATCAGCCTCATTGGCCTTACATGTTATCAAAGACTGCACCTTCTTATCAATTCTAGTTGAAGGCCAATGCCTAGGCCTAAAAGACATGGCTGCAGATACATTTAGACGTTTGGAAACTGTGACAACTTTTTGGGACAGACCTGGAGCTGACAGTCCTGGTAGCAGGAAGACGCTGGACAACCGCCGTGCAGGAAGCACTGGCGGCTGGAAACAACCGAACCCTTTTGGGGTCATGGCAGATTGCTTCACAGAAGAATTCATCATGATGGTTGTAATAGATTGGTGCAAGAACTGATTTTTAAGGCCTAAATAAATCAAGAATCACCAAAAGTTGACAATTACAAATACCCCTTAAATCTGTTCTCCAATTTGTGATCTTTTTTACTTCAAACACACATAGTGAAGAAAATCAAACTCTGGAGACTATTTCAACTATCTTTGACACACAAAAAAACTGAAATAAAAAGAGCATGGCTCTGTAAATAGAGCCTGATCAACCACATGCAAACCAAATATGATTCAATATTCTACGTGAATAAAGCTAATAGCAATCTCTATATATAAAATTATAGTGATTGATCAATCTCAAAATTGGATATAAATTTACACACCATGAAACGAAGATCTCGATCTTGATTTACTCATTTCTTTCACCAAATTTTCACCTAAAATAACGCCTTTATTATATGTTTAATTGGAAACATCAAAAAATGCATGAAGTCGTGTACTGATGTATGTTTTTATTTTATTTTATTGTGAGTTTGTAATCAACATGTAATATGTAGATTTGTCAAAATTTATTGAGTAGTATACTAGGAAATAGTTTTTGAGTGGGTATGTCAGAATGTAACACTTAGTATCTCAATATTACGAGTATTATTTTATACATAAAACACCTAATGATCGAAAAAGATCATATATCTCCTTTATGTGCTAATGTAAAAATTAAAAAGTAAATTCATTTCTCTACATTTATTTTATTTGAATAAGTTGCTTCAATTTAAATAAATTAATTAGTTTAGTGTAAAACATGGTACGAGACTAAGAGTTAATAGAAATCATAACTTGCCAGCAGTATGATTCATAAGAAGAGATTGACCAACAACTTTTTCATACATAAGAAAAAGTATAACAATTTGTTTTACTCCAATGAGTAACAATGAACCTATTAGTTCGATATCGAAATTGTTTTTAGACCTCGAACGGTTTGAACTTTCGATATCGAAGTTTAAAAGCCAAGTTTTCTATGCTAATAAAAGAGAAACGGACCTAATTTTTCATGTTGAACATCAAACTACACAAAATCGGGTCATGTTAGATATGAACTTTTTCAAATCGAACTCAAACTACTTTCATTTGATATCGTTCCGCTAGTTTGCATGCCTAAACATTTTCAATCAAGGAAGTATAACAATCATCCAAAAAATCCACGCGTAGAAAACTAAAAACGCAGCATGCCACTCAATACATAACGGTGTCTAATATCCACAACACCAAACTGATGAAAACATCCACGTACCATTTCATGCATATCCTCAACACCCTATAAATCAATACTCCCCCCCCCCCCCATCCCACTACTCACTCATTCATACATACAAACACATCAACAATGGCATCAAAGCTCCCAGTTTTCGCTGCTCTCTTCGTCTGCTTCTTGGTCCTAGCCGACGCCTCTTTCCGCGTCACCACCACCGTGATGGAGGACGAGGAGAACACTTCCTCTCAACAATGCCAACAGCAGTTGCAGAGGCAGAGGCTACAGAGCTGCCACAGCTACATCCAAAGGCAACAAAGGTCCGGCCGAAACGACGACGACGAATGGGACATTCTTGAAGCCAACCCTCAAAGCCAACACTCCCTCCAAAGTTGCTGCAATGACCTCCAAAGGGTCGATAGGGAATGCCGATGCGACGCCCTTCAGGAGATTCAGAGACAAGCTCAACGATCTCAGAAAGGCAGCAGCCGATTCGGTGGCGGCCGCCAACAGGTCAGCCAGCAGAGGATTCAACAACAGATTCGCCGAATCCCACAGATGTGCAGTGTCCAAGTACCCCAATGGTGCCAACAGGGATACTAAATAAACAAGAGAGATGAGAATGAATCATCATGTGCTTCATTCAATAAAGAACTTCTCTCCGACTATCTATGTTAGAGATTTTGAGTGAATGTAATTATCATCAAATAATGTATGATCAATGAATGAATGATGTTTGAGAAAATTATCAAAATAGTCTCCCAATAGTGGGACCGAATTACACTTTAGCTCCCAATAGTTACACGGTTGCATCTTAATCCTCGAAAGTGGCCAAAAAATTGCACTTTAGTCCTAGGTCATGTTTTCCAATAAAGTTAGGGTCAAAACACGATTTTTAATAACTATAGGGTCAAAACACGATTTTTAACAATTCGGTCCCACTATCGGGGACTATTTCGGCAACCATTATATTAAAGTTTGTCCATTAGCTAACCCATAATTGTAGACTTTATTGGAAAACAACCATCAAAAATCGTGTTTTGACCCCATAATTGTTAAAAATTGTGTACACGTCTACATGAAGTCGAAAAATAAAATAAAAAATCTTTTTATTACAATATATGTTACATTTTAGGAAACACAAACTTGATCATTAATTAGAGTTGGATAGAAAAATTTAGAGTGATGGAGACATACGGTTGGATACATAAATTCAGGAGTGATGAAGGTAGATGCTAGAGAGATGAAATAGTGATATAAGCCTATTAGGTTTTAATAATGAGCTATTATAACATAGGAGTCTAGAATGGGTTTTTTTATTTGTACAGTTGGGTTTTTTATTGATATGGGTACTTTGAGTTCATAATTTTGGCAAAAGGTGCGGTTTTGCAAAGTTTTCATAGGAAGAAATTGACCAGCAAGTACTTTTTCATACATAGAAAACCTATAACAAATTGTTTTACTCCAATGAGTAATAACGAACCTAGTTCGATATCGAAATTATTTTTAAAATTTGAACAGGTTTGAACTAGTGATGTTAATGGATCGGATACATCGGAAACCGGATCAAAATTGGACCGGTTTATCCGACCCGAAGGTCCATCCATCAACAAATTGGTTTCGGTCCGGTTCCAAGATTGGATACGGGATTCGAAACCGGATCCGTACGAAAATCGGTAAGGGACTGATCAGGCATTTACTTATTTTTTTTTCTATGTCTTGTCTCTTGTGAAATTGAAAACTAATATGTATTTTTATTTCTTCTAAAACGATATTAATTTCGGATATATTTTGATTCCGGATACAGTTTTAAACTTTGGATACAATTTCATATATCGGTTATAATTTTAAATTTAGGATACTATTTTGAATCTCCGATACCATTTCGGATCTCAGGTATGACCTGATCGAACTGGATCGGGATTAACTGGTAACCGGACCGGTTCTAACCGGTTCCGGTTCGGTTCTGGAATGCCATCCGAAACTAGTTTCGTTCCGGATGGACCGGAACTGGAACCGTCCGGTCGCAGATTGGGTGAGAATCGGTCCTATCCGGACTGGTAACAATACTAGTTTGAACTTCCTAGGAAAAAGTATCGAAGATTAAAAGCCAAGTTTTTATATGCTAATAAAAGAGAAACGGTCCTAATTTTTCATGTTGAACATCAAAGTAGACAAAATCGGGTCATGTCGACGAACTTTGTCAAATCGAATTCAAACTACTTTCGTTCGATATAATTCGACTTGTTTGCATAATCGACCAAGTATAAAAGTCATCTAAAAAATCCAAACTATAGTTGAATGGCATGATATGCATGCAAATTCCACGCGTAGAAAACAAGAAACACAACATGCCACTCCATACATAACGGTGTCTAATATCCACAACACCAAACTGATGAAAACACCCACGTACCATCTCATGCATATCTCAACACCCTATAAATTCAATACTCCCCCCATCCCACTACTCATTCATTCATACAAACTCCAACATCAAACACATCAACAATGGCATCAAAGCTTGCAGTTTTCGCTGCCCTCTTCGTCTGCTTCTTGGTCCTAGCCGACGCCTCTTTCCGCGTCACCACCACCGTGTTGGAGGACGAGGAGAACACTTCCTCTCGACAATGCCAACAGCAGGTGCAGATTCAGAGGCTACAGAACTGCCACAGCTACATCCAAAGGCAACAAAGGTCGTCCGGCCGAAACGACGACGACGACGAATGGGACATTCTTGAAGCCGACCCCCGAAGCCAAGAATCCCTCCAAGAATGCTGCAACGAGCTCCAAAGGGTCGATAGGGAATGCCGATGCGACGCCCTTCAGGAAATGCAGAGACGAGTTCAACGATCTCAGCAAGGAAGCCGATACAGTGGCCGCCAACAGGGCAGCCAGCAGCAGAGGATTCAACAGCAGATTCGCCGCATCCCACAGATGTGCAGTGTCCAAGTACCCCAGAGGTGCCAACAGGGGTACTAATAATAATAATAAACAAGAGTGATGAGAATTAATCATCATGTGCTTCATTCAATAAAGAACTTCTCTCTGACTATCTATGTTAGAGATTTTGAGTGAATGTAATTACCATCAAATAATGTATGATCAATGATGATGTTTATTGTCCCGTTACTTTCCTGGATGGCAGTATTATTTATTACACTCGTCGTTTGGGATGTTTTCGGTTCGGTTCGACGAGTTTCTAAATTTTTTTGTTTGGTTAAGAATTATTTCGATTCGAATCGATTCGGTTCATGTCACTTCAAATTAAATAGAATCTCACGTCCACATGAAGAAAAAATAAAATAAAATACTTTGATGACAATTACGTTACATTTTATAAACACAAATTTGTTCATTTTAACATGTGAAGTTTAAAAGTTGGATAGAAAAATTTAAAGTGACGAAGGCCGAAGGTAAAGAGATGAAGTAGTGCTATTAGCCTATAAGGTTTTAGAAATTAACTCTAATAGTTTTGAAGTTTTAACAAGAGTTTTTTCATTTGGACACTTGGGTTATTGAACTAAAACTAATAACTTATGTAAATAATGTATAATCTTATTACAAAAATAGAAAATTAAGTAAATGCAATTTTAGAAAAAATATCATAAATGTAAATATTTTAAACAATATATATACTCGGTCCATTCGATTTCAGTTCGATTTATGTTAAAACCTAAAGGATGAACTTTTTTGTCTGCTTTTGAGTCGATAATATTATGCAATTTATTTGACCAAATCATAGCCCACTAACTGATGCAATTTATTTCGGTTGGGTTTCATTTTTTCTCAACCAAGTTGGTTAAATGTTGGTTCGATTCGATCTAGTTTGTCGATTTGAGGCGAACCGAAAATATCCCTATTCATCGTGACAATGTTATTCACTCTGATATATTGGTATTATGGGATGTTTTGTATGTGCCGACCTTGCACATAATCTGATATCAGCGTCACAATTACTAGTTGATGATTGTTGGATATTGTCTTTACTCACTCTCATTGGCGGTGATTAGCGTATGTGAACGGGGAGGTGAACTTTATTAGTACTATCAGTCTGTGATGGAGCCTCTAGTGTTTGTTAGCAGTTTAATCTCATGAATTGGAACTTTGACACAGTAGATTAGGGCATCCATATGTGACATTGTTGGAAATCTTTACCTTTGATCCATAGTAATTATTTTTTTGGATAAATCTTGACACTTGCCTTCGTACAAAACATACTCGTGATATTTTTCTTGATAATTTTAATAAAATGATTGGTGTTTTGAGCTTATACATTGTGACCTTTGGAAGCCGTATCGTACCCCTTCGGGAGGCCAAGTATTTTTAACTTTGGTCGATGACTATTCTCGTGTTGTTTAGATACTCTTGCTTACTAATAAAACTGAAGTACGTAGTGTTTTTATCAAATCTTGTTATGGTTCGCCATCAGTTTGGAGTGGTTGTTTGACGGATTCATAGTGCTAATGAGACTGAATTATTGATCCTTAAATCTTATCTTGAGGATCCCGATAGCTCAATAGTGTGGTGGAATATGACCCAACTTTCAAAGAGGAGGCCTTGGGTTCAAATCTCGTTACAGACAAATTTGTCTCATCTTTATTCTAACTCTATTAGCTAGTAATTTATGTATTCATTATTTGTAATACTATTATATTTATACTTTCATCACTAATTTACAAAAGAAAAAATGTTGTCTTGAGGATCAGGGAATCTTATTTCAGACCTCTTGTGTTCATACTCCTCAACTAAATAATGGCGTCGAGCGCAAGCATCAACATATCTTGAATGTTGTTCGAGCATTGATGTTTCAAGAGTTTGTTTCCACTGAGTTCTATGGTGAGTGTGTTCTTGGTGCATGTTACTATAAAAAATGGATGTACATAATATTTTTCTGCATGGTGATTTGTAGGAAGAAGGGGAGTCGTCGACTCTTCCAATTTAACCTATACGAGACCTGATCTTGTTTACAGTGTTCATATATTATCTAAATTTTTGCGGTGTCCACGTCAAGTTCACCGGTATGCAGCTTCACGTGTCGTTCAGTACTTGAAAAATTCCTCTGGACAAGGAATTTTGTTGCGATCTGATTTTGATTGGACATTATCTGGTTGGTGTGATTTTGACTGTGTGGTTAGTGTTTTGACTCGTCCATATCTTACGGGTGGTTAGTTTTTCTTAGTGGTTCCCCAATCTCCTGAAAATCAATAAGTAGAAAACCATCTCTCTCTCTACTATGCGGAAGCTGAATATTGATCCTTACTAACGATTACTTGTGAAATTTTATGGCTAAAGGCTTGTTGCAGGTCCTTGGTGTTTCCTCTGCTAGTCATATTACCTTGTATTGTGACAGTCAGTCGGCTTTGCACCTTGCGCATAATCCATTATTTTATGAGCAGTCTGAGCATATCAGAACTGACTGTCATTTTATCCACGATACTATAATGGATGGGATCATTGATGCCTCTCATGTTTCGACTACATTTTAATTGGCTGATTTATTTACGAAACCTTTTGAAAAATAGCGTTTTGAATTTCTTTTGTGCAAGTTGGGAATTTATGATGTGCTTTCTCCAACTTAAAGAAGGGTGTTAGGCAATATATGGTGTATACTAGTAATTAACTATTCTAATATTCTTATTTATTGTACTAGTATGAATATATTTAGACATTATATTGTTAGACTCATTAGGTTAGTAGTTAATTATATCTATATGTTAACATGTAAATAATATAATTCAATAAATCAGTAATTCCTACATAATCCATAGTCTTGCCATATCATCAATAGGAAGAGACGACTGACCAACAATTTTTTCATGTATAAGAAAAAGTGTAACAACTTATTTTGATATCTAAATTGTTTTCAGAATTTGAACTACTTGAAACTGTTAAGGAAAAGTATTAAATCAAACGCCAAAATTTTCATATTCTAATAACAGAGAAACGAACCTAATCTTTTATATTCAACATCGAATCGAACAAAATCCATTCATGTCGACGAACCAAATTCGAATTACTTTCATTTGGTATTATTCGACTCGTTTGCATGCCTAAACATATTCAACCAAGCAAGTTAAAAGGCATGATTTGCATGCAAATTCCACGCGTAGAAAACTAGAAACGAACCATGCCACTCAATACATAACGGTGTCTAATTTCCACAACACCAAACTGATGAAAACATCCACGTACCATTTCATGCATATCCTCAACACCCTATAAATCAATACTCCCAACCATCCCACTGCTCATTCATTCATACATACAAACACATCAACAATGGCATCAAAGCTCCCAGTTTTCGCTGCTCTCTTCGTCTGCTTCTTGGTCCTAGCCGACGCCTCTTTCCGCGTCACCACCACCGTGTTGGAGGACGAGGAGAACACTGGCTCTCGACAATGCCAACAGCAGTTGCAGAGGCAGAGGCTACAGAGCTGCCACAGCTACATCCAAAGGCAACAAAGGTCCGGCCGAAACGACGACGACGAATGGGACATTCTTGAAGCCAACCCTCAAAGCCAACACTCCCTCCAAAGTTGCTGCAATGACCTCCAAAGGGTCGATAGGGAATGCCGATGCGACGCCCTTCAGGAGATGCAGAGACAAGCTCAACGATCTCAGCAAGGCAGCAGCCGATTCGGTGGCGGCCGCCAACAGGTCAGCCAGCAGAGGATTCAACAACAGATTCGCCGAATCCCACAGATGTGCAGTGTCCAAGTACCCCAGTGGTGCCAACAGGGATACTAAATAAACAAGAGTGATGAGAATGAATCATCATGTGCTACATTCAATAAAGAACTTCTCTCTGACTAGCTATGTTAGAGATTTTGAGTGAATGTAATTATCATCAAATAATGTACAATGAGCACATGCATGATTCTTTGTTCAATAAATAATCTTCACTGCAAATGGTTTCAATCTTGATTCTTAACATTAAATAAAACTGAATAAAAACACAAACTACCCCACGAACTAGAAAATCAACCTAGGATTTTTTTCCTGTTACATTGGAGACCAAATCCTTCAAGAACATTGCAGATTTGGTAATAGGTGAATTGATAGCCATGTAATTATACAGAACATTCTCAACCTCAGTTATAGAAGGCCTAGTATTGAATCTTGAAACCATCTTCATCTGTTCCTCTTCTTCAACCAACACATACCATTTTTCACCACTCAAAACTCCATCTCTCACACACTTAAAAATCACACCTTTCCTCTTACTCAAAAGCCCTTTTACTTCCAATCCCATGAATGAATAAACCACATCAAATGAACCCAACAAACTTCTCATCTCATCAAAATTGCTTTCCTCTTCAAATGACCATCTTGGGTTAAACAACACAACTGGCTTAGGATACAAACTTTCAACAACTTTCTTGATAGTTTCCAGCTCTGAAGACTCTGGAGCCATAAACACAAGAGCATCAGCTGAATTCAAAGTTCTTGTATCTTGATCCAAAACTGATGAAAGATCAACATTTTCTATATCAGGGACTGAAGAAATCTCTTCAAAAGCTTTAGTAGCAGCTTGTGCAAAGCTGTAATCAGGCCATAAAAACAGAATCTTAATTTTTGGGGTTTTTCTTTTTGTGGCCATGTCTCCAAATACTTCAACAGCTAGTTGAGTAAGTGAAGAAACTGAATCATCAACTATGGGAACTTCAACTCTGAATCTTGGTTGCTTCACTTTCTTGAGCTTTCCAGCAGCAAGCTTAGGGTTGTTAAGAGGCTTGTCTAAGGTTGATGAGAGGGAAACTTTGGCTTGAAGAATGGCTTCTTCTCTACTAGTTGGTGGTTGAGGAGAAGAAGCAGAGCATTGAGGACAAAATTGTACAAATTTTCTTGATTCTTGAAGTGGGATGTGAAGTTTTAGCTCATTGGATTTGAGTGAAGGAATTTGAGTTTTGATTATTGGTGAGCTTAAACTTAGAAATATGGAATTCATGTTGTTTTGAGCTTGAGCTAGCTGATAAAGGGAGGATTGATAGTAATGGAGATGGTGAGATTTTGGTGGAATATTTACAACCACAAAAAATTTTGGAAGATAATTATTAGTATATTCTTTTAACACTTCATAAAGAAAATCATTTCATGAGTGAAGAATTACATGATACCTCCAACTTCAGTTGGCTTCCAACAAGTTCCAAATTCTGAGTCATACTAAATTGTTGAAAAATACAAGGGAATAATTATAGTAAAACACATGATTCTCTATATAGCTATACAAGGTACACATAATTTGGTTAAGATTGCCATCTATCTAATCAATTCCAAATCTCACACAAAGCCATCACATTCTTTCCTAAAAAATCAGCCGATGCTCAACCTCGAATCTGATGATCGTACACTTGTTTGCCGTCTAGGGATGCCAATTTCACAGGCATTCACCCTTGCAGCGAACCGGAGTGAACAAAGTGATTCACCTACCGAAGAAGGATCAGGGGAAATGTTGACGAACATCAACGTTTTTGAGTCCCCACCTAGACATGGCTGATTAACAATTTCGTATGTCAGAAATACACTTGAAAAAAGGAAAACTGTGCAAACATGATTAGTAATGAAAAAACAATAGCAACACTAGAACACTAAACTTCATAATGCTGGTGGATACTAATATGCAACGGATAGGTAATTTCAGTTTGGTGCAGCAAAAGCACACTCTCTAACTCAAGTGTCTAGAAGACTCAACTTCACGATGTAGGTAGATACTAATATCCAACACAGATCGGATATTTGCAGTTTAGAAGAAGATTGACAGAGAGTGAGCAGCAACCAAATCCCACTTGTGTAATAAAATCGAAGCAAATATACAGAACAAGATCATGGACACGTGTATTCTAGGTTTTACTCTATCATTTACGTATTAGATTCTAAGAATATTCAACTGTATCTCACAAGTCCCATGATTAACAAAGAAACATTTCTTCTTACATGAGAGTAATTTAAGATTTTAAGTTGCTTCCAGGGAACGAAACAATTTACCTGGAGAAGGTATGTAAGCTTTGAGTTTCTGAAAGGAACATGTTCCTCTTTCTTAGCCAAGGCAAATATAACATCACTAAGAGACGACAAACTCTTATTGATGGCCTGATAAATTTTAGAAAAAGGATTAGAAGTTTATAAAAGGAAAATTACTACACCAAACACACCAAGAATATGGAAGAAGATGATTAAGAAGGATACTTGAGTTTCTTTCAGTCGATCCCCGGTAGAGCCACTTTTGGAGAGTCGTTCACTACCAGCAAGGTCAATAAGATTCAAGATCCCTTGTACTTGTTGTTCCGTGCTCTAATAACAACAACAAAATTTTAATCAGAATCACCACCATATGCAATTTATTAGAAAGATAGCACAATATTGACTGAAACACAAGTCACAATACCTCGTTTATGCCTGATATTCTCAAAGTGAATACGAAATGGCTCCGAGATGACTGTTCATTCATTTGGGTCCTGCCTACAGACCTATTATATGTAGAAAATTGATCAGTTCAAATTACGTTCTTTGTGGAACAATATTAGAGTGCATCAATGCAGACACGGTTTATGCACATACAAAATATAATTCACGATATCTAAAGTAATCTAATCACATATGAAGATAAAGGAACGATTGGTTTTACAATATGGTTCTTGTCGAGCTAGTGCAAATATAACTGATGTATTATTCATAAAAGAAAGACAAAGATTCACATGATGGTCTTTTCGAGTACTTACTCGAAAAAACATTAAGTATTGCGGAGAACCAAGATTTGTGGATGAAGAAATGGCAGATGAAACTACTAAAACTAAAGAAGCTAAAGTAAGTTCCTCTACTTGTACCTGCTCGAGGCAGCCCGTTCAAGAAGATAAGAGACTTCCTTACTACTGCGAACATCCATTACTGTTAAATCAGAGACATGAGTATTCCCATTTGCATCATGTTTGATTACATATTGTTTTCCATTCTCTGCTCTTGAAGCATCAAAGCCTGTTCGATTTGATGATAGTAAGTCTCGTATTGTTTCATTGTATATCTCAAGCATCGATACCTGACCAATTGTAAACAGGCCTGATGAAGTTATATCAAATATAATTCCAGTTTACTATTTAAGGGGACCACAATGCCGTATACCAACCTGCATCTCATATTTCCATCCCTGCAATTGAAGGCTCTGCTTAGTCTGAAACACCTGCTCTAATGTACGCGGTATTAACCCTCTCTGATCAGAAGTTCCTGGCTTCCCCATCATTGTATATGTCTTTCCGGAACCAGTCTGTCCATAGGCAAAGACACAGACCTGTGTCAAGAAACATAAAGAGAAGGCCAGTCAGAAACTCAATTGGTATATAAGGCATAGCCAAACCACACCAAATCAAGCAATAACCCACTAAGTGGGTAGGCTATATGAATACAACGTCTCTAATCAACCCTATGTTGGCCATCCCTTATGTTGTTATTTAAGACATATAATAAAAACTATAAGTGACTTTCGGTTAGTTAAAACAATATTAAACACACTTTTAGGCATTCGTTTAAAAAGTATCACACACAATATCGCACTTGATTTCGTGAAACTTGAGTTAAAGATCAAGGAAGGAAACTAAGAATAGAATATGAATTGGATGCATCACCTTATAACCATCAAGTGCACTTTGCACAAGTTGAGATATTTCAACAAAAACATCCTCTTGAGAGGCTTCTGGAGAGAAGACTTTGTCAAAAGTAAAAGAGTGTTTTTGCCCTGCAAATGAGAAGCTAATTAAAAAGAAATATTATAAACTTATAACATGGTAGATAAAAATCAAGATCTCTGCTGTATATTGATTATTCTGAAAAAACGCACCATTTTGTGACAAATCAACGCCTCTCCCATGTGCCTCCATGCCAGTGGGAAAAGACACAACTTTAGTTTCTATACCAACATCATCATCAGATACTGAAGGTCTCACTCTACAGAAAACCCGAATGTTGCCTTTCAGTTCCTGAATTAGTGGACAATTAGTGAATATATATTCTTTATAATCTCTTGAACATAAAACAATTAGAGAAGAACAAAATAATTTGAAGTGGAATATACCAGTATAGTATTGTGCAATTTCTTCCGGAGCTTTTCCCCTTCTACAATTTTTCCTTCTGCTTCAGCAAGGCGGTTTTGCAATTCATATATGAGATTTTTGTTTTGCTCATATTCGGCCCTTGCTTCATGTGCGGACATATCTGACATCTAACAAGTAGAAAGACATACACACAACAATGAGTGGTTAAATTGAGGTATTCCCAAGTCCTACGACCAATGAAGTAATAACTTATCATGATAACAATGAAACTAAATGAGCAAAACATGATACCTGCAACCTCGCATCAGCAGAACTGAGTTGTTCCTGAAGTTTTCTTATGAGTGTACCTTGAGATGAGCACTTTTCCTGGAAGGATTTGAATTATGAATAACTAGCCATCCGAGAAAACAAAGTTAGCATGCTAAAATTAAGAACGGAATATGCATAGGCCCCACCTCCAACTCATTGTTTTTTGTGGTCAAGGTATTTAACTCGGCCATTGATTTTCCAGTTTGTTCTTTTTGTGATTCAAAAACTTCTGTTATAGTCTGGAGTTTTCGTGATTGGCGATCACGCTCATCCCTTACTTGTTGCAGTTCCCCGCGAAGGCACTGAACTTCACTTTTAAGACCTTCTTTTTGTCTAAGAGCCTCATCTTGAGAAGCCTGAGTTTAAAATATATCCCAAATTACAAGATATGAGAAAATTAAGAGAAGTTTAGAAAGTATTGAAAGAGCAATACAGTAAAGAGCATCAGCTCATTTGAGCATCAACTTTACTTTATCAGAATAGATAACTAATATTTCCATAGAATAGTTTGCACAGGTGTCGATCCATAATAACCATAAGTACTCGGAGGAATGCACATAACATTACTACTTCAAAACTAAGTAACTAATGACTTACACTAGAAGTCTAGAATAGTGTGTATTGTAATATATTAGCAACAAACTATACTATAAAGAAAGTAATTAGTAACCTTCCTCTTGAATGTTCTTATACTGGCATAATTTTACTTCTACAAAGCCAAAGCATCTTGAGAATATTCAAGCAATCCACCAATATATAATACAAGCACCGACAGCAACTGACTTTAACTATGTTCTACAGAATAAACATTAAAATCTTCAAATACATAGAATATAAAAAAAAAAATATCGCACCCTGGAGGATGTAAGCTGCTCCTGAACAGACGTGTAATGACCCCTCAAAGTACTTAAATTTTCCACGACAGCAGCCTTCTCTTTCTCTACCCGCTTGAGAGTGTCATTGATCAAAGCAAGCTCTGATTGAAGCTTACTGTTATACTGTTGTAGGCTTGTGTTGTACTCTTGCAGCCGCTTATACATATCATTAAGTGATTGTATCTGCACATCCCACAATAAGACAAGTCCAGGAAAGTTGGATGTGGAACCTACTACCATGAAATAAAGCTGAATACAATTCTCCCTACCTTCTGACTGCAACTTGCACTGTCCTGTTGAGCTCTCTTTAGTTCATCTGAAACAGAAGCTTGCAATCTCTCTGCTGTTATTCTGGCTTCTTTTTCTTCAACCAAAGAATCCAATGCTTCCTGAAATTTTCCAAAGTCTATTTTGAGTAACAATACTGACAATTAGTATTTAAAACCCCACAATTTTATAAGAAAAAAGAAATAGTCATAAATCCTACCAACTTGGCTGATTCCTCTTTTGAGTATTTTTCTTGTAGTGCCTCAACAGTTTTCCTTAGCTCCACAATAATTGAGTTCAGTTCTTCTTCTTTTCCCACCATCAAGTTCTCTGGAATAAGGCAGGAAACTCATCACCGACTATAAAGATGACAAAATCATAACCTATACGTCTTGACCGTTAATGAAACTAGTCCTTACCCATGTCCGCGCATTTCTTCTCTGCCGATTCCAACAAATTCTTGAGATTATCTTGCTCTGCCACATAATTCCCTTCAAGTTGTTGAAACCACCTCACACATTGCTTCAGCTTCTTTATATACTCTGACATAAGGTCACACTTTTCCTGCCAAATTGCAAAACAATGACCACCTCAATACAGCTCTCGACCAGAAAAATCCCCTTTTCATAACTACAAGAATTGGTTCATGCAATCTTACCTTCACATTGTACTTGTTTTTAATTCTCAATCTCTCATTCAGCAATGCCTCAACCTCCTCCTTCGTGAACTCAATCGGATCACTATCAGAGCTAGCCACGCTGGGTGGCCCATTTGTATTTGGAGGTGGATCCTGAGTTCCATTCATCGGTGCAAATGCTTGCCGGCCCTCTCTTGCAGCTTGACCTAAGTGCTGTTTAGGAGTCAATCTCATAACCCCAATTCTTCTCTTCTTATCTAGTGACATTTCATCCATTATATACTTGCTCTACAAATTCGTATACACAAACAATAAGAAAATCGAACTCCCAGTAAAGCTAACAATAAATCACCTAAACAAAATTCTCTGTATAAACAAACCTCATTCAATATCATAAAGCAGACGTTTTTCTGTGATTAAACGCCAATACAATCAATCAAAAGCTACTAAAAATACTCCCTCCTTCCTGTAAAGATTGATCATTTTCGACTTTTCCAAAAATTTAAAAGCCAATATAATATGCACGCTATTTCCCATTTTATCACCATGGCTATTCCCCAGTAGCAAATAACAAAAATACGAGATAATGTGACAAAATAACCCCAATTTTTTTTAAAAAAATTACTAAAAAATATACTACTACTATAAATCATTCACTCAGAAAATAGTAATTTCAATTAACACCCATCATACAATGAAAACAAACAAATGTGTCAAAAAAAGTTGAAAATTTGGCTTACACTGGAGGGGCTAGGTGGTGGCTTATTCTGGTTGGTAGGAGCCATTTGAAGAGTTAACAAACACAGTAATTGAATTTAACAAATGAATTCTTGACAAAGATGAAGAAAGATTCAAACTTTAGAGAGAGAAATGAATTGTTATCAAATGTTTCTGAAAACAACTGAAAGAGAATGAAGAAGTCCAAGTAGAAGAGAAAGTTGTCCCAAATCAATTGTCCACTTTCTGTGGGCCCTTTGATTGAATTTGAAGTTTCAATACCGTTGCTTGAAATTGCCGTAAACTTTGTTTTTTATTTTTATTTTCAATTCTAAGCTTCAAAAGTGATGAATAGTTCGAGATTATACTAAAAAATGCAACCAGTCATATGTACCTCAATGCGACTATATGAATAAAGTAAATCGCGAAATATGAATCTGTTTCAATTGATGAGGAGATTATTTACCTGTTAAGCTATATTACGAGAGCATTCGAGATAATATTCCATATGTACTTTTTAGTTATTGTATCCTTTTTTCTTAAAAATAAAAACGAATACAAATATTTGTCTTTCTACAATATTTCATCATCTATACCTCATGAGCATAAAATAAATTCCATAATAACACAATTGTTTAACTAGTTAAATAAGGATTGATATATGTAAAATTCTAGTACTCTCTCTATCCTTAAATGATCGTACATTTTAACTTTAGTTGTCAATAAAATACGATTTAAAACATGAATATCTCTCATTCTACATGCAAAAAAATTATAAAAATTTGATATTCGAAAAATATATTGAGACGAATCTAACAAGATCTCACGTGACTATATTATTTCTTGTTATTAATGAGAATTCTTGACCAAAATTTTTAAAGTTTGACCACAAAAGTCAAAATGTATCAGGAAGTAAATCCTAACCAATAATTAGAAGTACTTGTGGTTGTGTGGCAGTTTATTTATTGGGAATTGGATTTTTGATTAATTACACTTAATAGTAGCTCAGAGGACAATCTGGTAAAACGATACCATAACTTGGTTGTTGGATTTGAAATGTTTAAAAAGGAAGCCTGGCGCTATCACCGAATATGGTCGTTGAAAATGTCTTTGGACAATTGTGTCCCTAAATTAAAAAATAAGCATTTGCACTTAAACTTTTGTTCCCCAAAATATAGGAATTTCAAAGAGTTATATGTTAATTTTATAACAAGAATTACACCTGAAACATTTTGGATAGAGGCTTAAGTTCGAGATCACCAGGCCAACCGTTTTAAATGCATGTTGAAGTTTCGAGCTACTATAATCCACAATTTTTTTGTCCCTTAGATAAACTTGACTCGATGGTGGTTCATAAGAGAACTTACTCAATCGTTTGTTTTATTATTTGAGATTAGGTGTTAAGATTCTATATTTACTTTATATACCGCTCGAGTCTTATATTATTCTAAGTCGCACTTGATACTCGCTCCTTACATCATTTAATAAATTGTTACAATCAAATATTTGGTTTCAATAAATGAAAGAGTCAATTATTATTTTATTGTCACTTCAATGTAAATTGACCCAACTTTAACTTATTTCTAGCACTATATACATCTACACATGTTATAATTAGTTAGAATGTTACATAGCATTTCATAAGAACACAAACACAAGAAAGCTATATGACATCTATAAGACTATAACAGATGAATTACAATGTGGACATAACATAATTTATCACAGATAAATTACAATGAATATGGTCGACTGCATGAGTCGAGAAAGGTCATCTATCAAATGCCTTATGTTATTGAGCTAATTGGCATGATTAATGTTGAAAGATATTTCATACCAAAACCCATTAAAATGAAGTAAGCCAACTTATGAGCATACTCTCAATTAAAGTCTCACTCGATAAAGGTGGCACTGACATAATACTCTGTAAACCACGTCAGTCAAATTAGATTCGATCAAGAAATTGTTGGTAAGGCAAATCGAACTCATTATTCTGCGTTAACAATTCATCAATATATCATGGAGAAGTTAGCATAATTAAAAACCTAATACACAAGTAATCTAGAAATGTAAAGCATCCTCTTCACTTACTTAAAGCCTAGTAAGTAAAATTATTAAAGGAGTCCCTTTTCTTATGCAAATAGTGGGGTTTCTTTCTTTTGTCATATTTACTCTACTTTTTGTATACTATCTATAATTTTTTTCAGCATTATCTTATTTCTAAACAATCAAAATGGGTGCAGGCTGCTGCCTGCTGTGTTTTTGGTGTTCCAATTCATTTGTCCAGTGCCTTGAATTTTGATGGTACCAATAACACTATAATTAGATGGCAAATCAAGGACTAAATTTAAGGCAAGCCATCTAAAAAATATGAAAAATTGTCCCTAAATTAGTCGCGCTATAATTAAGTTACGTCAATATAGACAATTTTCAAAATCTAGAGTTCGGGTACTCAAAGCCATGTCTTCTGGTGCACTACTTTATTCCAAACGTGTTATGGTAATATGTTTCAGAGCATAGTTGCATTTCATATGCTATTTCAACTGTATTGTTCTGTTTGTTCCTTGTAAGATAATCTTTCTTTTCATTTTGTGACTTTTGATGTCTTCCAAGTCAAGCAATTAAAAACAAGATTATTGCAGTTACTAATAAGAAATGAGGAATAAAATAAGTGCTAGCTTTTGCCATTAGTTTATAATCATTCTCAATTGAATAGCAAATGGCAAAGTGATGTTTGTTTGATTGTTGGACGGCCTCAACTATGGCTAACAACTAACCTTAGCTTACACATTAATAATTTAATTGACCGATTACATTATTTTATTGATGGTGGAAGATGTTTTTATCTATACTCAATCAATATAATGTGACTAGATAAAAATAACAAATGGCCGATGGCTCAATAGTCGAGTGGCATCCAACTCAACCTTTCATGTAAGAGGTCATGAGTTCAAACCTCGTTGGAATCAAATTTATCTCTTATGAAGTGTCAAGGCTTTTAGTTTGAGGATCTCAAACTTTTTTTATAATTCTATTTACCATTATTCACTAACTAATGTAAATAGAATATTTCAGATTTTCAAGCTTTGAGAGCATGATCTAGGTTCATTAGGGGCAAAAATATGTCCACAATTTAATTCTTTTGACCATTCAAATTCAACAGGTGGCTACTATAGTAATTTTATCTTACAAAAAAGAGTGGCATAATAAGCACGATCTAAATACAACTTTTCTTAAGAGGCAGCAACAAGTTCAGTTGATTTTTCTTTCTCTTTGTTTATTTTCTTCCAGTTTTCTGCACTATCAATAATTTCACCAGTTTTGATTAGGTAACGCACGCGCTTCCCGTTATCGAGTGTCTTGTGACCCACTCTACTAGCTACATTCTGCTCTTTAGAATAAAGCATCACATTCGAGCTATGGATACGAGCTTCAATCTGAAAGGAAAATATATAAGGTCAACACTTACCCTCGAGTTAGTGTAATTCTTGACATGATTGGGTGTTTTGAGTGCAAGATACAAGTACCTTAACTATCTGTCCTGATTCCCCCTCTTCCTTGCTCTTCACATGCTTCGTCTTTAAGTTGACCTCTTTGACAATTATAGTGCTATTATGCTTAAATATTTCAGTAACTTCTCCAATCTTTCCTTTGTCACGGCCAGAGATTACTTTCACTGTATCTCCAAGTTTCACGTGCATCTTCTGAATCACCGGAAGGCTGTTTGGCTTGCACTCTTTCCGTTCCCACCGCTTGAACTATAAAATGAGTTCAGGGAAAGTGAGCAGCTTAAAAAATAAGCACTAAACTTCCTACATTAGAGTGTCCCGTAAAAACCGACCTCATGGAGGATACGCAATTAGAAACAGTAAACTTATTACACTCGAAGCACGTCTGTATCAATTGAAGTGGAGAGGAAATTAGATAAACTTTTACTAATATCCTTGTTTGTTCTCTGCAATGTGTATCTAATGGGTGCTTCTCCAAGTATTTGAACTCCCTACCTTCTTTATATTCATACTAAATTGGCTAAAAGTCTAAAACAACAGTGTTTCAGCTGGCTTACACACTCAAAATAACATTATAATTGTACACTAAAATTGCGGAAGTCTCAGATGAATGATCCAATATTAGCTTTCAATATGCACCAACTGCCTTACACACTCATATATGACATTATAACGGAGCTAAACATACAGTGCATGACATGGACCAGCAGTATATTAAATTGGTCTAACAGACTATTAACAATTGGAAACCTAACCTTCGCAGAAATGAGACATGGCTCTTCAGCTGGGTATTTCACCTGCAAAGAATCACATAGGGTTAGCAATAAGTAATGACATGATACTAGGCATGACTTCTTAAGTTCGACCATCTTCCAACATCGTCAATCCAGAAAAACCACCAACTTTTGACACAGCATCAGGATAGATTAACAGAGCGAAGGAGTAAGATACATTACGCTTAACACTTCAACCCAACTTAGGACAACATTCCTTTGACAATTAGATGCACACTATTAAACGAGATGTTGAGATTTAGCTGCCTCTATATCAAATCCAAGTTTCTTCGAAGTAGTACATCTAATTGTACGATTGCAGGAAACAATACTAGTAGTTGTTCATTTTGGCGGTTTGCAGTTCCACAAATCAAAACAAACCAAACACATCCTGAATTCGCTTTCCAGAAATTAGTACAAGAATCTTCAATCATGTACACAATTCCAAACATGACGACGAAAAACCTAACAGGGGTGTATCAGAATAAGAACTACAGGGTAGAAAGTTTCTTTTAACTTCAAATGCACAATTCCAAATTACCCGCACAAAATATAAATTTTCATCACAATTTGATCAATTAAGGAGAATCTTGAAAATTTACTAATGCGACTCAAGCTAAAATTAACACCCCATCAATATAACACCACAAACTCCACATTGGAGCATCCTTCAATAAATACTTCAACATAACATTTAACATTAATATGCCCCAATGCCTCCGAAGAGGCTCCCACCTAAGCAATATGAGGGGATTGGATAGTACCCAATCTTTACTTGAGGCTGCTTTCCTAATTGACCCAAGAATGAAGTGCGAACGCTATTTATTACATAGTACTTCACAATAGATAATGAATGTAGGAACTAAGAACATAAAATCAAATAGTTGAAACATAAAATAAAGAATAAAAATTGAATCTTTTACATAAAATTGCCATTGTTGAAGAATGTAAAAGAAAATAAAAAGTACCAGAGAAGGGGAAATGGGTGGTGGAAGGAGGCGTTGACCCAAGAAAGAGTTTGAAGAGATGGAGAGAGCAGTGAATGAGCTCTGGAGAGCTGCCATTGTGGCCATTGTTGCCTACAAGAATTCTTGAACTCTCAACTTGATAGTGAATAATGTTATCTTCTTTCTGTGAGATAAAAGAGGGAACTAGATAAAGTGAGGAGAAGGGGCAAGTCGGGTCCAACCCGGATTCCAAAAATATTACTAGTATTAGGATTTTTTTTTTCAAACGATAAAAGTTATAAATGGTCATGCGATAATAAATACAGTATATTTCGAAATTAAGTAAATGGAAGTCTAAGCTTCAAATAAACAGTTTCACTATCTGGATAAGATAATAAGTGAGGTTTCGATTATTATAATATAGCAAGTTTTGAATCCGTAAGTCACATGTCAAAACATGCTTTGAATTTTTGGGGTGAGAGTGTATTAGAGGTATAAGTATGACACCCAAACATAAGCGATTTCATGTATTATATATATTTAAATTTATTTCGTCATTTAGACCTTTATCCTTCGAATATAATTACAAGGGTGATAATCTGTCAATTATAAGTAAAATATTAATTGATATGTTTAATATATATGGGGGCGTCGCTCAAGGACGTGGAGGGGAGGGGTGCCAATCCAAAGAGTGGGGAAGGGAGATGATGATTCTTATACGTGAAATGATTTGAGAGGTGAGACTCCCGAAGGATCCATAATATATTATTTTTCAATAGATATATTTAATATACAACTCATAATGCATAGAGTACAATAATGTGAAGCAATTGATATGATTACAACGAAAGTGCCACAAATTATGTGAGAGTTACATAACAGTGGTGCGCGCGTGTATAACGACGACCCGTGCACCACACACGAATTCGCGTGTTCATACTACTTATAACATTCAATGTACAACTCATAATACATAAAGTACAACAATATGAAGCAGTTGATATGATTAGAAATTTAGAATGAAGGTACAATCAAATATGTGTTAGGTACAAAACGGTGACTCACGTACGCGAGTCTAACGACGACGCGTGTACCACATACAAATTCACGTTTTTATACTACCTATAATATGAAGGAGCAGCTTATTTCCACCAATGGAAACAAAAGCACATCCGTCTAAATATATAGTGACCTTAAAAACATACACTCAACCGCCGAAATATAACCATTCGCGTGCATATTGCATGCTCGGTTTTTCGTTTGCTTATTAAAAATTAAACTGTAAAAGATACATGATAAATGACACCCTCATCTTAAGAAACTTGTCACGCCCTGCCTTGGGTCAGAGGACTTACCGTGTCCTTTAAGGACTCGAACCAACGCCATACGAAAATGTAATATTTGTCACTCAAGCTCTTAACCAACTAAGGTATAGCAAAATTGATATCATGTATTCACCAAGAGGCATGCCACATTGTTGTATATGTGTCAACGAGGGGTCAGCATCACATTGAGGGAACATCATTGAGTTTGTGTTGGAATTGGATTTCCCCAATGCATTTTTAAGTTCAACCATTGCTTTGCTTTGAGCTGTAACTATCTAAATCCTATGTCAAGTTTATGTCCTAATATCTGTAAAATATGCTATATTGCTATATTAAAATGCTATATACAAAGGAAGTTACTTATCTTTCAAACCATCTCCCAAGTTCTTTATAACAGATGGAACATAGCAATCAATTAGTCACACAGCAAACTATAAAAGTCCATGAAAACATTGGCATTTAAAGGAAATGGCTCAAACAATTTCAACAAAGTTCGGCAAAAATTTATCTAATTGACCAAGCAATCTACTACGACAACAAAATTCAAAAATTATTCAAATGATAACTCGAGTAATAGACCAAGCAATCTACTACGGCAACAAAATTCAAAACTTGTGAAGCCTATAATGATCGTTTTGGCAGATGAGATTTGAAGCAAAGCTTTATCACTTATCAGCCTTTGCAGCAAGTGCAGCTTGTTGACCACGAAGACGACCGGTCCTCCTGGCAGCAATAAGACCAACCTTCTGCCCAGGTGGTGCGTCACGTCTAACAGTACTAGCATGACCAATGTGTTGATGGTTACCACCACCATGAGGATGCTCCACGGGATTCATAGCAACACCACGAACCTTAGGCCAGGAGTTCCTCTTCACTCTGTATTTATGGTAAGCATTACCTGCTTTCAGCAGTGGCTTTTCAGTACGTCCACCACCAGCTACCTGGCCAATCATAGCACGGCAGTCACTGGGCACAATCTTCTTAGAACCAGATGGGAGCTTGATTCTGTCAATGAATTAAACAAAAGACGAAATCAATCAAATGTTTGAAATATATGCTTAGAACATCTTACTTTACAACATTAAATCAAAAAGAAAAGTCGAATTTAATCAATCAAGCTCTCACAACATGATCAAAGCTAATTCCCGTTCTCTTTCTTTAGAAGCAGAATTTCTCCAAGCAACTAAACATATCAATTATGCATGGGATTCGGTAAAATATGGAGAAATATACTCAGTACTAAACTAATCTGAATATAGCTTAGATGAACAAACCGACATGTACATTAAATAGTAAGCACATTCAATATACTTAGTACTAAACTAATCTGAATAAAGGTTAGATGAACCGGACTAGAATTGCATATAACTACCTCGAGGTACCGTTGTCAGGATTATGACTGATAACAATAGCATAATCCCCAGAGGCTCTAGCCAAAACCCCACGGTCACCAACATGATGCTCAACATTACACACAACAGCTCCTTCGGGAATCATTCTCAACGGAAGAACATTTCCCACGACAAGATTAGCCTTCTTTCCACAATACACAAATTGTCCAGTGTACATGCCTAAAGAGAGAAATAAATAGATCGATCAAATAGTCCATACAATTATTAACATTTGTGATTAATATCATTGATTGCAAATTTAATTCCGATCAGCAAAAATAAAATTATAAAATTACAATTTCACTATATTGATATTAGGAAATGATACCTTCTGCAGCAACGAAGAGTTCCTTCTGGTGCTGATAACGGAAAGGGTGACGGAAGGTGACGCGGGCTAACGGAGCGCCACGGCCGGGGTCGTGGATGATCTCGGTGATGACTCCTTTGAGGTAACCATTGCGTTCGCCGAAATCGAGGGACCTGAATCGAGCTGGACCCTTGCGGTGGTGCGTGTGGGACACGAATACGGACCCTGCTCCCTTACGTTGTGATCGGATTACACGACCCATGGCGGCGGCGGATTCGGTGGGGGGTGGCGGTGATGGGTTAAATAGTGAGGGAAATGAGATGGAATAGGGTTTTATCAAGTGTTTGGTTTAGTGGGTTGGGACTTGGGAGTTGAATATGGTAGGGTTACAAATGGGCTCAACCAGGGGAACCGGACTCAAGTTAGTGTCTTTCCAACTCGGTTTAATAATTATTATCAAGCCGAGAAATTTTATCTCTATTTTTGGACAAATTGAAATCATATATATTTCGATTGGAGTCGAATCCTTGTTGAGTTCCAGTCCATGCCTACTTTTTCTTGAGTATTTTCATTAACGAAAAAAATATTTTTGTCATGTGTTACTGTGAAATAACTATATTATAATTCAAAATTTATATGTTATATGTATTGAATATCTAATCGCATTATTAACTCAATACCACACAATATTTATTGGAATCTATCAATTTTGACCATCAAGTAAGAATTGAGTTATTGAAGCCGAACTTTTTGTCGAACATCTGATTCAATCATGCTTGCAAGTTGCAAAAATTCCTAGGTTCAAGATTATGGGTGATTCCACTACATAAAAGATCGTTATATTATGCAATTTAATTGACCAAATCATATCTTACTAACAAGTAACAAATGTCATTTAATATGAATACAATATCTTCATTTAACTCCATATTATGTCAATTTGATCCGTAAAGCCCACAATATGAATACGATATCTTCATTTAACTCCATATTATGATACCTCAATTCTTTTTTTTTTTTGATAATTCATGCATTTCATAAGGCTAATTGAAAGAGTTTACAACACTTGACATATTGTTCAACTGAAAAGAGACAGGGGAATATAAATGGTTACAGTCCGAATTAAATTCGTCAATAGATTCTTCCAAGAGATTCAAAAAACATCCAACTGAAGTCGGATACCAAAAAGTTCTGCAACAGGAGTCCAAAGCATATCTCTTGATCATATCCCAGTCCTTATCTTTTGTGAGTTTGAAGCTTATTGATCAAAAAGGGAATCCAAGAAGCTCAAATTTTTGGTGTGTTTTTTTGTAAATTAGCATTGAAAATTACAACTAGTTACATAAGTTAACGATTGAAGAGTATTACAAAACACGAATACAGAATTGCCTAGCTAAAGCAACAATTAACATATATACGACAAATATAGTAGAGATTAATGAAAGAAAATATGTTTCTAGCGAGGATTGAACCTAAGTTCTCCTAGGAGATAATATGAAAGAAAATTTATTTTAACTCGGTGACTATGGGAGAGGGACCGATTATAAATCTCAAATTACGTGAGAAACACACCTAAATTACCACCAATTAACCATTCAATGAAATTACCAATTGTCATTACATATATCAACTGTTATTAACCCATACATACAAGGTTCATACAGAGAATCACTCAAAAACCATTATTGATCCATTCCAACTGCATGTTGCAACAACCTCCGGCATAACTGGGTGGAATGCTACATCTATACATGCCTCAGCAAATGCCTTGATCTTCTCGATAAGCCTTGCTGATCTTGAGTCATAAATGTAGACACACCCGTCTGAAGAGCCAGATGCAATCTTGTCCCCGCCATTGCTAAAGTTACACTTAATCGGGAAACCAGAAACACCATGGCTTTCAAATCGCTTAAACTTGTCAAGTTTGAATGGAGGTTTCGAAGAGAATATGGCGATGTAGTTCCCATTTGACTGTGCGGTGAAGTATGGATCATATGGGTGGGATCTGATACAGGGACAGGTATATGCTTCCACATAGACCTGGGCAAGAATAAACAAGTAATGAACAACTTTAAAAACATTAACGTCCCTTTTTGGATGTTCATAGGTGAACCTAAGGATTTGGATATGTATTAATTCTTAAACAGAACTGAATAATGTCTATGGAATCTGAAAAGTTTACCTGGTTAGATACTGGGACTTGCCGTGAAATATCCCAAACAACGATTGCGTTCTCACTGATATTGCTTCTCGATACATCACTGGAAGAGATAAAATGTTTACCATCAACTGTGAATTCCACATCAAGGATTGGTCCAAGATTACGCACATACTCGTGGACAACCTTTCCACTTCTTACATCCCACAGCTTAAGATGACCTTTTGAGCCTCCTGAGATAAAAAGATTGCTATTTTCAGGATGGTATTTCACTACTCCAATCATCTGATCCTCCACAAAGGACTGGGTTTCTACACCTTTTTCTACATCAACCAACCTTGACGTACAGTCATATCCACAAGAAAGTGTGAAGAGGCCCTGGTGCGACCACTGTACGTCTTTCACAGCAGCACTATGACATTTCAAAATGCGCGCTTGTTTTTTGTCTCGACTCCAAACATTCCATATACAGACGGTGTTATCCATTCCAGCAGAGGCAAGAAGATGAGCTGCCAACTAATGGCATGAATTTATCAAAATCCAAATAGGAAATAATATCACAAGTCCAAGCATTATATGATGGAGTCACTCACAACAGAAGAAGGGAATAAATGCCTAGGTCGACTACTTACCATGGCTGCTAGACCACCGCAAAGCATTTACTGATTTCGTGTGCCCATTAAGAACCATTGAAGACCTCTCAACGATTGGAGAAAGGCGTGCAAATCCTTTCTTATGATTCCGCAATTTTGACAAAATTTCTTGAGGTATATCTGCTTCTGAAATACTTCCTAGAACTACAAATAACAAATAAATTCGTGCTATTGTATGAATAACAAATAACAAGTAACCTATTTTTTAAATTTTGATGGTTGTATTTTAAATTTCTAACTCGAATAATGTTGTATATGCAGTATAATATCGGGACATAAGGTGACATTTTCAGCGTTATATTCTATTAACACGATAATTTCGATTCCTTTTAGAACGAAGGTAGTACATAATCACTCAAACAAAAAACACTTTATTTTCTTTTAAGCAAACATAACAAAATAAAGACGAAGATAAACAAATTCAACAGTCATATATCAAAATATCTGGTAAAAATAATAAAAATACCTGGTGAATAAACCGTATTTGATACAGTCGGAGGCGTGGCCGGAGCTAAGGCAGAACGCTCTCTCTTCGATATATACCTTCCAGGAAGCGGAGCTACGGGCGGTATATTACGGGTCGGGTTTGGGGGATTTACTCGGGTCGGGATCTGGTGGAATGTTCTGGTCGAGTTAGTGGAGTAGTTATAAGAACAGTTGGGTTTTGGGCGTTTCGGAGGTGGCGGCGGATGTCCGGTGGCGACGACGGTGTCTTCGTCGTCTGAAGAGGTGGAGTATGCGCTACATAGAAGATCCATAACCAGTCTACTGAATTTCAAGTTTGAGCTCTTTTGCCAAATATTGAATGTCGGTAACGCAATTTCTAATCAAAATAAGTACAAGCATCCAATAGAAGTAGAGTACTATACAAAAGGCCGGGTCGTAAAAATGGTCAAGTTGGTGAAATAAGTAAGCTTCGTTTACTCTCATTTATATTTTTTTTGTCGTGATTGTCACACATGCTTGTCTATAATGGTTAACCTATATTAGCGTGGTTTGTAAGTCCTTGTGTCAGTCTTAGTCTACCCAATACGCACTTAACGTAACTAGTTTGCAATTTATCCAAAGTCAACTAGTTATCCCTATTGTTTCATGTAAAATTCATTTCCTACAATGATAACCTATACAAGAGTTACATAATATAAAATGCTGACTCGCTAGTATAAAATATGGCACTGCATGCTATATACAAGTTATAGTATGGAATGAAAGTAAGGCATACAAGATTGAAAAAATAGACAAAAAATACAAGCGTTAGCGCCACACGAAAGTATAATAGGTGATTCGAACTAGCAACCTGCTATCTAGCTTCTATCTCTGTTACGTTTTTCATGTCATCTGTGTTGCAATCTTCGCTTCCAAATGTGTGCGATGCTTCGTCAGTTATGGTACTCCTTTCAGTAAAGAATCCAGGTTCCTTCGGTTGAGGTAGAATGGCTTCTTCTTTGCTCAACATGAAAACAACAGATGACATTTCTGGCCTATCTTCCACTAGTTTCTGAACACATAATAATCCCACTTGAATACATCTTTTTACTTGATCCTCCACGTATGAATCTTGTAAGCACGAATCCATCATTTCCGATGCTCTATCCTCGCTCCATAGTAACCATGCCTACAATAAGTATGATCATGAATAAGATATAGTTATTGTTTATACGATCAATTTATAGCAAAAAGGTTGTTTGTATTTTGTTACATGTCCCAGAAGGGTGTGGTGATGATCAGGATGGCTGAAATTTCTGTTTTTCTTGCCACTGATTATTTCTAATATCATGACTCCCATGCTAAAAACGTCCGACTTAGCTGAGAATTTCCCATCAATTGCATACTCTGGAGCCATATAACCGCTGCATTTAGAATCACTGTTAATTACAATGTGTACAGTGTATATGATTCTGGAAATTAAACATGTTTTAGCGAATTTCACTTACTATGTCCCGATTACCCTTTTTGTTTTTGCAAAATCTTGATCAAGTCCAAATATTCTGGCTAGCCCGAAGTCTGATATTTTGGGAATAAGATTGGTGTCTAGTAGAATGTTGCTTGTTTTCAGATCCCTGTGAATAATCTTCAGCCTCGAGTCTTGGTGAAGATACTGTAATCCTCGTGCAATTCCCAGGATTAAACTGAATCTCATTGGCCAACGCAGTAGTGTTTTTCTTGTTGCATCTGCATATACCATAATGTTGAAATTCATCTGTGGCCTTTGTTGTTTGATTTCGAGTGAAGTATAGTTAAACAGTAAATGAAGCAAAAACATTCATGATTCTGACCGAATAGAAAATGATCCAAGCAGTTATTTTGCATATATTCATAGATTAGCATCCTTTCTTCTCCTTGTATGCAGCATCCCAGAAGCCTGACAAGGTTCCTATGTTGGAGTTTAGCAATTGATGCTACTTCATTTCTAAATTCCTCGATGCCTTGTCCAGAATTTTTTGATAAACGCTTCACGGCTACTTCTTGTCCCGTGGATAATTGGCCCTGTTTATAATTTAGAAATGCTTAGAAAATCCTGAAAAGGTAGACGCAATCAAAATAAGATTCAATAGTCACAGTATTACCTTATATACAGGGCCAAATCCTCCTTCTCCGATCAAGTTTGCAGACGAAAAGTTCTTTGTGGCAGAAGCAACTACTGAAAACTGGAATAAAGGTAGCTCTATATCTCTTTTCTTCCTTCTTATACCTGTGAAGTGAACAACTGTGTATAAGTATTTAAGAGAATTTATTTAAGAGGGGAAATTTACCAAATTGATTTTTTACCTCTCTGTCTTCTTTTTATGGCTATGCACACAAAGATAAGAGCTAGGCTGGAAATCCCAAGTGCAGTTGATACCCCTATTATAATTGGCTGCGATAATTTTCCCTTTTCTCCGAAACCAACAATATTTCCTATAACAGAAAAATTAATTACTGGTATTCTATTTCTTGTTTAATTGTATAGCCTAAGCAATCACTTATGTTGATATGGAGGTAGTGTATGTTACTTACCAGTTTCTGGAAGTGGTACTCTAGCATAAAAACTCTGCTCATTATTTTCTTCAGGGTATTCTCTGATATCAAGCAAGTCCCCATACCACATCAAGCATGCTGATTCCGGGGAATTGACATACGGATTTGCATAAGCATTGCAAGAACAGTTCCTTATGCATTCTGATCGGCAGTCGCTTAGATTCATGTTCTTCTTCATCTGAAACTTCAATAAGTCAGGCAATTTTGCGCTTGAAACTCGAATAAAGGTATCGTTCCCTTTGTGCAGGCAATCTGACGATGAACCACTTCGTTCACATCCACTGGTCCAGTTTTGTGATTTCCATTCTTGTTCAGATTTCGGAACAAATCTGTCCAGACATCTGCAGAGTGGTGTCTGACTCAGGTTGCAAATTCCATTAGGCCCACATTGGCCATACAAATCTATGGAAATAGCCGTTAGTTGCAAATCAATTAGTATCAATCGGTCAACTCAAATCAAGGAGCAATTAAGAGCTAATTAATATTATAGCCGTTGTAATTAATATTATAGCCGTTGTAAATATTCTTAGAATTATTTCTTTCCTTTAGTAGATTTCTTGTACACTATTTATAGGACTGTAAATCATTCATTCAAAATCAAGCAATAAAACAATAAAGCTTATATTTCATATTTCCTCTCTACTTCATTATTTCTTTATGGTATCAAGAGCCGAAAGGTTCTAACCTGTGGCAATTTTCTCTCTTATTCAATATTCATGTCGAACAATAACTCAAACAAAAATGGAGATTCACACTCCAATGAGTCCGACACAGTGACTCCTCCCACAAATCCACACAGTAACATATGTCATCAACACTCCAATGAATCCGACACAGTGACTCCTCCCACAAATCCACACAGTAACACATGTCATCAAGACAACCCAAACCTCAAAATTACCTCATACATTCTAAATGAGAGTAATTATCCAGAATGGCAGAGATCCGTTCAGATCGCTATCAAAGGCAAAGGGTGCTCAGTCGCCAAATCTGGTAACATCCTTTCAACCCTATCTTCGTGGATCATCGATTCAGGAGCGTCCGACCACATGACCTCTCATGAATTTCTATTCGATGAACTGGAACTCTTCCCTAGTTCAATCGAAAATGGTAGGGTTAAATTGGCTAATGGTGAATCGATTATAATCAAGGGGAGGGGCCGAATTAAAATAAACAACTTATGGCTTAAAAATGTGTTATATATTCCTAATTTGGCCTGCAATCTTATATCTATTAGCAAATTGACCTCTGACAATAATTGTTTCGCTAAATTTACCCCTGAATGTTGTATCTTTCAGGATCGATTAACGGGGAAGGCGATTGGCAGTGCTAATATTCGTGATGGTTTATATTTCTTTCAGCATGATAAAAACAATGTTGTTGAACATTTTGTGTTTAATTCTGTTTGTGATTCTGACTCTATTTTATTGTGGCATCATCGTTTGGGCCACCCGAGTAGTGGTTATTTGAAAAAATTATTCCCTCATTTATGTCCAAAATATATGCCGGATAATTTTAATTGTGAGGCTTGTCAATTTGCCAAACACACACGTACTACGTTTCCTCAAAAAAAACATACTCCCACTAGTCCATTTAATATTATTCACAGTGATGTTTGGGGCCCTTCAAAAATTACTACATCCAATGGCTATCGGTGGTTCATCACCTTCATTGATGATCACACACGCCTCACTTGGATATACCTATTTAAAGATAAATCTGATGTTGGTCAAATTTTTAAAACCTTTTTTTCTATGATCAAAAATCAGTTTCAAACGTCAATAAAAATATTGAGGACAGACAATGGAACAGAATATTTTAATTCTGTCTTAAAACAGTTTTTTTGTGAACATGGGATTATTCATGAAAGCACTTGTGTCAACACACCCCAACAAAACGGGGTAGCTGAACGAAAAAATAGACACTTGCTTGAAGTTGCCCGTGCCATAATGTTCACTATGAATGTTCCAAAATATTTATGGGGTGACGCTATTCTTACCGCTGCATATTTAATAAATCGACTCCCGAGTCGTACTGTCAATTTTAAAACCCCATACTCTTTATTAAAGGAACATTTTCCACATGTGCATTCAAATGACTTACCACTAAAAACATTTGGTTGTACTGCTTTTGTGCATATCCATTCAAAAGACAGAACTAAACTTGATCCCCGTTCTACGAAAACTGTTTTTGTTGGGTATTCTTCAACTAATAAAGGATACCGGTGTTTCTGTCCTCAAACAAGAAAATACTTTACATCTCGTGATGTCACCTTTTTTGAAACCACCCCCTATTTTTCATCCACACTTCCGCTTCAGGGGGAGCATAATACTACAAATGAAGCACAAATGTGGCAATGGGGACTTAACGTACCCGATGATATTATTTTTCCAAACACCACAAAAACCAACGTTGAAACAACACAAGACAATGTGTTGCAAAACGAAGGCAATTTACAAGTTGTTGATTTTAACAAAATACATCAAGTTTACACTAGACAAAGAAAAAACACGAATACGCAAAACCAAGAGTTAGACCCGGTGATCGAATCCACCGAACCCGACATTACAAGTACCACTATCCCTTGTGGGTTAAATTTACATGATAATTCTGATTTAAATGACCCGGTGATCGAATCCACCGAACCCGACATTACAGGTACCACTATTCCTTGTGAGTTAAATTTACATGATAATTCTGATTTAAATGTTCCTATTGCTATTAGGAAAGGTACTCGGGTTACTCATCCCATTGAAAGGTTTGTCTCCTACTCAAATTTATCTTCTTCTTTTGGTGCTTTTACTGCAAACTTGTCAGAAGTGACTATACCTAGAAATATCGATGAAGCATTAACTATACCAAAATGGAAAAGTGCTGTCCTTGAGGAGATGAAGGCCCTATATAAAAATAACACTTGGCAATTGGTCAATCTCCCTTCTACAAAAAGAACTGTCGGATGCAAATGGGTGTTCACCATTAAATACAATGAAGAAGGGAAAATTGATAGATACAAAGCTAGACTTGTTGCCAAGGGGTTCACCCAAACATATGGGATTGATTTTAGTGAAACCTTTGCTCCCGTAGCGAAGATTAACACTATAAGAATTCTTCTGTCCTTAGCCGCTAATTTGGACTGGGATTTACACCAACTTGACATCAAAAATGCTTTCTTGAATGGTAAATTAGAAGAGGAAGTTTACATGATTCAACCTCCCGGATTTACAAATAACACCAACCAGGTTTGCAAGTTAAATAAATCCTTATATGGTCTTAAACAGTCTCCGAGAGCTTGGTTCAAACGTTTTTCTAAAGCTGTTAAGGTTCATGGTTATAAACAAAGTCAAGCCGACCATACTTTATTTATCAAAAAAACTGGGGATCGTAATTTGACTATTTTAATTGTCTATGTAGATGATATAATTGTTACAGGGAGCAATAAAGGTGAAATTGAAAAAATAAAAAGATTGCTCGCGCAAGAATTCGAAGTCAAAGATCTAGGAATGTTGAAATACTTTCTGGGTATGGAGATTGCTCGAAGCAAACAAGGTATTTCTGTATCTCAAAGAAAATATACTCTGGATTTATTAAAAGAAACAGGTATGTTGGGCTGCAAGCCCAATAACACCCCAATAGAGCTTGGAAACAAAGATCAAATGCTAAAAGGGGAGCGTGTCAATAAAACTATGTATCAACAACTTGTGGGTAAACTTATTTATCTTTCTCACACTCGACCCGATATTGCTTTCGCTGTAAGTTTGGTAAGCCAATATATGCACGATCCTTGCCAAGGACACCTTGATGCTGTCTATAGAATCCTCAGGTACCTGAAACAATCACCAGGAAAGGGGCTACTCTTCAAAAAAACAAGAGACAGAACTATTCAAGTGTTCACAGATGCAGACTGGGCTGGATCAATTGATGACAGGAAATCTACATCAGGATACTGCACTACAGTATGGGGAAACTTAGTCACATGGAGAAGCAAGAAACAAAATGTGGTTGCACGAAGCAGCGCAGAAGCAGAATTCAGGGCAATGGCACATGGAATATGTGAAGGGATATGGATCAAACGAATATTCAAAGAATTGAACATACAGTATGAAGGTCCAATACAACTATTCTGTGATAACCAGTCGGCTATCAGTATTGCTCATAACCCCGTTCAACATGATCGAACTAAACACGTGGAGGTGGACCGACATTTTATTAAAGAAAAAATTGAAGGGAATGTCATATCAATCAAACATGTGAATACGAGACAACAACTGGCGGACATACTTACAAAAGGACTCTCCGGGAAATCATTTAACTATCTGCTAGACAAGCTTGGCCTCATTGATATCTACCGTCCAGCTTGAGGGGGAGTATGGAAATAGCCGTTAGTTGCAAATCAATTAGTATCAATCGGTCAACTCAAATCAAGGAGCAATTAAGAGCTAATTAATATTATAGCCGTTGTAATTAATATTATAGCCGTTGTAAATATTCTTAGAATTATTTCTTTCCTTTAGTAGATTTCTTGTACACTATTTATAGGACTGTAAATCATTCATTCAAAATCAAGCAATAAAACAATAAAGCTTATATTTCATATTTCCTCTCTACTTCATTATTTCTTTAAAATCACACGCATTATCTGGTAATCTAAATGAATACTTCCATTCGTTTTTCTCCTGATCCAACACATACCGTTCAGCATAGCCTGTCGGGGTTAGAATCAATCTGTTGATATTTGATGCGTTGTAAGGGTCAGTGATATAGAACACCTTGGCTCGGTTTGCAGAATCAGTTATCCCCCGGAATGTTTGATTGCCTACCGTGGTCACACCATTGAAGCAAATCCCATTCCAAGGTCCACTCCGGTATCTCTTTGTTCCATTTCCTTCAATTTCCAGCTGAGACAATCCAACTTGTTGGATTTTATAGGCGAAGTCACCAGGAGATGGATCATCATCACTTTTCCATGAAGTGACTTGTATATCTAGACCATTTTCCAGGTTCTCACCCATCAGCATACCAGGTAGTCGCGTATTACCTGGAAAATCAAAACTCTGCCATATGTAAGTACCAGATTTCACGTCAGAACCATTTAGAACAACAAGGTTCCCGGTATCTAATAGCTTTACCACTGGACTAGTAGTAACTGGTACTCCATTTGATGATGACCAAATTGCTACGCTCGAGTTGTTGAAAAGAGTTAGCGTTCCGTTTTTGTTGAGAGTTAAAATTCCCTGAGAATGAGGAAGAGGGGAGTTTCTATTTGCTACCCAGACTATTACATCAGGGGTTGTTTTATACCATATTCCTAAGTAGTTGTTGTCGGATTTCCCAAATGAGAAAAAACCAAGCTCAAATGTTTCCCCATTAGATGTCAATGTTTGATTATGATGCAGGGATTGATCTGGACCAAGGGTGTCCGTTGACAATGTGTTCTGAAACAAAAAGGAAAGACAGAAGAAAATGAAGAGAGTATGTGAAGCATTCATTTTCTGATGATGGAGGACAGAATGATTTCTTAAGTAGAATAAAACAAGAAATAGGTTTCTGTTAGCCCACATAATTGGACTAGGTATGAACTGAGATGATTGACCAGAACTGGATATCTCTTGCAGGTCAAGTCAAGCAATCTTTGAGATATTGCATTTTGAAAACTTCAACTAGTGACATTAGTTGTTCTTGGATTCCAGTATTAAAATTATGGTGTGGGGGGGGGGGGGGGTGGTAGGGGGCAGATGTAGTTGATACAGTTAAATAATTGAAGGGGACATCAGCCATGCATGCATATACATGAGTTTTGAGAATTGTGTGTGAAAGAGGATAAACTTAGTGGCTAAAACTAGGGAATATTTGGCCTCTTAGTCACTAAAGGAGACTTTTGTTAACCTTCTGTGATGGGAATCTTTAAAAATTAGGTGAGTGAGTCTTCATGAATACTGCACTGATAATGATGTCTCTCAGTTTTTTATACTCTACTCTATGGAATTTCTTTGAACTATTGTTTGAATAAAATTAGAGTTAATCGAATAGCCTAGTGCAAAAGGCTCTTGCTAGTGACGTGAAGATTCTGAGTCGAAATTCATCTTATCGCTAATTATCAAAAAAACAAAAAATAACAAATCTTGTGGTCTGTTTGGAACGGGATGAATTTACGTAAGGGTAAAACTTATTGGTTATATTGGGTGGTAATTGAAGTGATTCCAAAGTGAGCGTGTTAAAGTTATTTAATACTCGTATTATTTAACTTTTTGAAGTGAATCCATGTGAAAAAAGTTTTGGAGTCAGGTTTCCTTTAATAGAATTGGTCATGAGGAAGTGACATAATGGAATTACAATAATTTTGAAGCATCATGATCTCTCGCAGTCATGACTTTTTTTATTCCATCTTTTCTTTGTTTTATTTGGCAACTAGAGTTGTCTAAGACTTCCAGGTTGAGAGGTAGATGAATAGATCAACATTCTTTAGCTATTGAACTTTCTAGATCTTATGTTGCTCATTATACTGATATTATATATGTCAAGTATCATCTATTTCTAACCCGTGACTTTTGACTAGTGGTTATCGATCCATCCTCCACAATTTGAGGTACCGACATATTGCTCCTTATTCTTCATTTCTTTCAAGAGTGGCAGGGGCAATAGCTATTTAATTTTGAAATTGAAAAAATAGTTAGAAGAGTATTAATACTTCAGGGGACAACTTAAAAATTAATAGACTATTGAGAGAGCAACTAGCCAAAAAATCTTTCTTTGAAGTCAGCCTATATATTCGGTTGTTTATTTATATGATTGTTTTTATACTCACATCATAATTGGTGTTACAGTCTATTGTTTTTTGCCTAATATTCAACGCTAACGAACTTATGAGTTATCTGATCAATAAATACATAAAATTTGTATAAAATTACAAACGGATTATGCCAACTATTCTACCAATAAAGGTGATCAAGTTGGTGGAATATGTGGGCTTGTAATATCAATGTTTGTCAAGATGCACATCCCACATCGAAAGTAGATGTCATCTCGGGTTAATATATAAAACGTTATATATTAACCCGGAAGGACACCGATATCCGATGTGGGATGTGCATCTTAACAATGCTACAAATCCACTTTGACATACCAATACTTTCTTAGTCGAATTAGGTAAGTATTTGTCATTATCGCTCCATTCGTTTGGAATGAAGATTAAGATATATCATTAGCTTTTTTGAACCTGCCAATTTTGGTTGTATCTCATACATTTTTCATGTTAACAGTGTTAGATTCTTCACTTCCAAATGCTTCGCTTCCAAATGTGTGCGATGCTTCGACAGTTATGGTACTCCTTTCAGTAAAGAATCCAGGTTCCTTCGGTTGAGGTAGAATGGCTTCTTCTTTGCTCAACATGAAAACAACAGATGACATTTCTGGCCTATCTTCAACTAGTTTCTGAACACATAATAATCCCACTCGAATACATCGTTGTACTTGATCCTCCATGTACGAATCTTCTAAGCACGAATCCATCATTTCCAATGCTCTATCCTCGCTCCATAGTAACCATGCCTATAATAATTATGATCATGAATAAGATATAGTTACTGTTTATATGATCAATTTATAGCAAAAAGGTTGTTTGTATTTTCTTACATGTCCCAGAAGGGTGTGGTGATGATCAGGATGGCTGAAATTTCTGTTTTTCGTGCCACTGATTATTTCTAATATCATGACTCCCATGCTGAAAACGTCTGACTTAGCTGAAAATTTCCCATCAATTGCATATTCTGGAGCCATATAACCGCTGCATTTAGTATCACCATTTATTAGATTGTTTTAAGAATATAATTCGGAAATTGAATAAGTTGAGAGAGTCCCACTTACTATGTCCCGATTACCCTTTTTGTTTTTGCAAAATCTTGATCGAGTCCAAATATTCTGGCTAGCCCGAAGTCTGATATTTTGGGAATAAGATTGGTGTCTAGTAGAATGTTGCTTGTTTTCAGATCCCTGTGAATAATTTTCAGCCTCGAGTCTTGGTGAAGATACTGTAATCCTCGTGCGATTCCCAGGATTAAACTGAATCTCATTGGCCAAGTCAGTAGTGTTTTTCTTGTTTCATCTGCATATACCATAATATTGAAACCTATCTGTCATCTGTGGCCTTGTTTGATAATTTGCTTAGAACGAAGTATAGCTAAACAGTAAACGAAATAAGAAGATTCTTGATTCTAACCGAATATAAAATGATCCAAGCAATTATTTTGCATATATTCATAGATTAGCATCCTTTCTTCTCCTTGTATGCAGCATCCTAAGAGCCTGACAAGGTTCCTATGTTGGAGTTTAGCAATTGATGCTACTTCATTTCTAAATTCCTCGATACCTTGTCCAGAATTTTTTGATAAACGCTTCACGGCTACTTCTTGTCCAGTGGATAATTGGCCCTGTTTATAATTTGGAAATGCTTAGAAAATCTTGAAAGGTAGATGCAATTGAAATAAGATTCAGTAGTCATAGTATTACCTTATATACAGGGCCAAATCCTCCTTCTCCGATCAAGTTTGCAGACGAGAAGTTCTTTGTGGCAGAAGCAACTGCTGAAAACTGGAATAAAGGTAGCTCTATGTCTCTTTTCTTCCTTCTCATACCTGTGAAATGAGCAACTGTGTATAAGTACTTAAGAGAAATTATTTAAGAGGAGAAATTTACCACTTGATTTTTTACCTCTCTGTCTTCTTTTTATGGCTATGCACACAAAGATAAGAGCTAAGCTGGATATCCCAAGTGCAGTTGATACCCCTATTATAAGTGTCTGCGATAATTTTCCCTTTTCTCCGAAACCAACAATATATCCTATAACAGAAAAATCAATTACTGGTTTTCTATTTCTTGTTTAATTGAATATCCTAAGCAATAACATATGTTGATATGGAGGTAGTATATGTTACTTACCAGTTTCTGGAAGTGGTACTCTAGCATAAAATATTTGCTCATTGTTTTCTTGATTGTATTCTCTGATATCAAGCAAGTCCCCATACCACATCAAGCATGCCGATTCCGGGGAATTGACATACGGATTTGCGTAAGCGTTGCAAGAACAGTTCCTTAAGCACTCTGATTGGCAGTCGCTTAGATTCATGTTCTGCTTCATCTGAAACTTCAATAGGTCAGGCAATTTCGCGCTGGAAACTCGAATGAAGGTATCGTTCCCTTTGTGCAGGCAATCTGATGATGAATCACTTCGTTCACATCCACTGGTCCAGTTTTGTGATTTCCATTCTTGTTCAGATTTCGGAACTAATCTGTCCAGACATCTGCAGAGTGGTTTCTGACTCAGGTTGCAGATTCCATTAGGCCCACATTGCCCATACAAATCACACGGATTATCTGGTAATCTTAATGAATACTTCCATTCGTTTTTCTCCTGATCTAATATATACCGTTCAACATAGCCTGTCGGTGTTAGAATCAATCTGTTGATATATGATGCGTTGTAAGGGGCAGTGATATACACCACCTTGGCTCGATTTGCAGAATCAGTTATCCCCCGGAATGGTGGATTGCCTACCGTGGTCAAACCATTGAAGCAAATTCCATTCCAAGGTCCACTCCGGTATCTCTTTGTTCCATTTCCTTCAATTACCAGCTGAGACAATCCAACTTGTTGGATTTTGTACACGAAGTCTCCAGGAGATGGATCATCCTCACTTTTCCATGAATTTATTTGTATATCTAGACCATTTTCCAGGTTCTCACCCATCAGCATACCAGGTAGTCGCGTATTACCTGGAAAATCGAAACTCTGCCATATGTAAGTACCAGAATTCGCGTCAGAATCATTTTGAACAACAAGGTTCCCGGTATCTAATAGCTTTACCACAGGACTAGTAACTGGTACTCCATTTGATGACGACCAAATTACTGCACTTGAATTGTTGACAAGAGTAAGCGTTCCGTTTTTGTAGAGAGTTAAAACTCCTTGAGAATGAGGAAGAGGGGTGTTTCTATTTGCTACCCAGACTATTACATGAGGGGTTATTTTGTACCATATTCCTAAGTAGTTGTTGTCGAATTTCCCAAGTGAGAAAAAACCAAGCTCAAACGTTTCCCCATTCGATATCAATGTTTGGTTATGATGCAGGGATTGATTTGGACCAAGGGTGTCTGTTGACGATGTGTTCTGGAACAAAAAGGAAACACAGATGAAAATGAAGATAGTACGAGAAGTTTTCATTTCTGATAATAGAGGGCAAAGTGGTTTCTTAACAAAAGTGAAACAAGAAATAGGTCTCTTGTAGCACACACAATTGGACTGGATAAGAATATCTCTTGCAGGCCAAGTCAAGCAAGCTTTAAGATCTTGCATTTTAGATACTTCGACGACTCAACGAGTGGAAGTAGTTGTTCTTGGATGTCAATATAAACATTATGGTGGTTGGGCGCCGACCTGCCATTAATGTGGGTATTTCCGTTTCCACAGTGGGGCATGCGGCTCAAACTAAAGCTAAATAAGCTATGAAAGAAGTGTGGGGGAGGGGGGGGGGGGGGGGGGGGGGGGGGTTGAATCAGTTAAATAGTTGAAGGGGACATCAACCATGCATGCATACACATGACTTTCGATCTGTTTAAATGTAATCATTTGAATGATTAAAAACTTCTCGATCTGTCGCTAAAGTGGTTGTTAAGCTAATATTCATATATTAAAATTGACGAACTTTGAGATCTTAATCAATTTTCATAATTTTGATTTGAGTCGATAGTTAAATGTTAATGAAAAAAGTTCCCACTGGATTTCCTTCAATTTAATGTGATGGGTCAAGTAGGAACTAGAAGTGACATAATGGATCATTTTAAACATGCCCTCATCCCTCATGGTCATGACTTCTTCATTCTTCAATCTTTTCTTCGTTTTACTTGGCTGCCAGAGTGGTTTGACTTGAGACTTAATAAGTAGATGAAAAGTCAACATTATTTAGTCATTGGACATTCTAGATCTTATATTTGCTAAAATTGTAGTGATATTATAAAAAATAATAAAATTTCATCCTGACGCACACCCATGCCCTAAAATAGTAGAGTATATATAGCCAAATTTATACCATGCGAAGACGCAAAGCTACATACACTTAGTAGTTAGTACTATGACTCTTCAGTCTTCATCAATTGAGCTATATGTTCGAGAAGCATGTAGTGTAGTGATATTATGTACATATGCCAAGTAACGAATATTATTTGCCTGTGCAATTGAAAAGTCTCACTCTTTCAAAATATATACTTTTAAAATATTGTACGTCGGATATTAAAGACAACATATTAATTATGAGGTAACCATTCAGATCAATTTGAGCCAGTGGTTCATAATATAGTTTAAATTTTTTGAACATTTATTTGTACTATTGCTTAATATTAAGGTGATGATCATGTGGAAAATGTTAAGGTGATGATATGAAGTAATGAGGAGCCTAATATTGCTTTTCTTATAGTAATAAAAATAAAAGTGCAGTTCAACTTCATAGTTGATTTGGAAAGAAATAAAAGCTTAGTAAAAAAACGTGGACGGCAGGATTCGAACCTGCGCGGGCAAAGCCCACATGATTTCTAGTCATGCCCGATAACCACTCCGGCACGTCCACTTGATGTTAGTACGAGTTGTACTCCATATAATATCTGTTCGAAACAACTACCGTCTACTCATTTTGCATCCTACTTACCACACAGAAATACTTTCTTTAATTTCCATGGTTTCTCTTTACATAGTTTTATTATTTTAACACTGAATAAATATGATTTTATACACCCTAGTTAATAACTTTAAAATTACATTCCCAGACAATTAAAATTAATTTCAAATAAAGTGGGTCCTAGGCTCCTAGCATAACACTAACTTTATGCTAGAACAAGTTCGGACATTAAATATTTTAATTTTATTTATACGGAAGGGCATATCATTGTCACAGAGTAGTGAGTATTTTTCAGTATAAAAAAGATCCCGAACACATTAATCCTAAAAACGAATGCATGCCGTACGTGTACGCCTAAGCATGAAAATTTTCCCTTTACCTTTCCTTCATATTATGTGTTTAATAGAAAAGATACTAAGCAAAACTTTTAAATTTGATATTAGATACCAATATTGACTTTCCTCTCCATATACACCCAGTGTCGAAATTAATTGTTGCACTTGTTTGAGATATAATTCCTGCTTCATCTAAAATCAGCCTTCGCAATTTGCAATATATACACAATTTCAGTGATGAACACCTTTAAAGAAATTTGCTGACAAATATCAGAAGGAAAGTCAGAAAATGTATTGTTCCATTCAGAAAATGTATGTGTAATGTTGCAAAATGGAAATAAAAAACCTTGTTTTCCATTCTTGATAACATACATTTCATCAAAATGTGATAAGACAAAACCCAAAGATAAACAGACTTTTCTTTCTCAAACTGCTAATAAAGCTTTAGTGTCAAATCAATCGAACTGGAGCTCTCAACGCCACCACTCCTCATCAACTCCTCCACCACTGCAGTAGTAGAAGAACTGTTTCTACCGCCTTTCTCCGGGAAGAATTCATACTCCTTCACCATTCCTCCCCCACATGGACCGTCTTTTCGGTGGATTGCCACCACTTCCACCGGTTCACCCTACAATATAAATACACATTCGTGTTACGATCAAGATTATTTTTGTCACAACCCTTAACTCATCAATTACTCATAATGACAAACAAAATCGAACTTCGATTTAAACCATACTTCATTCTAAAGATAACACTTGGAACCCTCTTCTAAAAATAAAAATTATAACTCTGAAACAAAAAAAAAAACAAAAAAACAAGAGAGAGAGAGATCAGAGAGAGAGGGAGACATTATCACATATCCTGTTTCTCTAAAATTCTTCTGCTTTATGAAACAAAACATGTTATCATTAAAAAAAACCATTATTGTACATCAAGAAAACATAAAAAAGGTCATGTCTTTTTATCCATAAAAATGAATCAGGTCATGTAGTTTACCTGATTGTTTGCAACTTTACCATCAACCCTTTTCTTCTACATCAAGAAAACATAGGAATATAAAGTTTAGAATTAAGTATTATTTATTATAAAGTTTAAGACTTTAAGTACTAATCAGGAGTTATTATTACCTTAATATGGCAAAAATTACACTTTTCAGACAAACCCCAGAAGCTTGAAGGTGTTGAAGAAAGCTCATTTGGTGCCTCATTTTTGTTCACATTAGAACCATTCCCAAGACAAAAACCAACAGGAAAAAGACCATTAGATCCTCCTACCCTCTGAACAGACAACCCTTGGTGATAACCACCAAAATGTCCATGTCCAACTCCAACTCCATCCTTATTATTATTAGTATTAAAATTATTAATTGCTTCGAAGCTTCGAAATGCAGGAGGAAAAGGGACACCTGGAACAACAACATTGTTGCTGTTCATCATCAAACCACCTTGCTGTTGTTCATGATGATGATGATGATGACCCATTGAAGAATCCATGAAGAGATTCAAGGGTAAATTAGTGATTTGAGCCATTTGTTGTTTGAGATTTTCTTGTTCTCTTAAACGCTCCAGAGTAGCAACTCCCATACCCCTTCGAGGAGTTCCATCTTTCTTCTTCTTACTTGAACCAGACTCACCATTACTGCCTCCTTTACACTTCCTCCTTTTTTTCTCTTCCATTTTTTCCTGTTTCTTAAGGGTTGTCCCAAAATGATTGTCCAGTTTGTGAGGAGAAACAAAACAACAGCTGAGAAATGCAGATGGAGATAGATGATAGAGAATAAGAAGAGTAGTGTAATAGCCTGGGGGGGTTTTATATCTACTTTACAGTACAAGTTGTTTTTACTTTTTGCTACAAATGTTTTATTTATTTACCTTCTTAAGTAAAATACTTATCCGAAATGTTACTATGTGTAATAAATTAAAGTTTATTAATTGCATCAGTATAGAAGAAAAATCATGTATATATTCTTTTGCGGGAGAATTTTGGTAATTAGGAAGATGTTTGTATTATTGAAGTATGTGGTAGGGTTAATGTACAAAAAAGATATATATATATATATATATATATATATATATATATATATATATATATATATATATATATATATATATATATATATCGATAGTTATGGGGTCTATATATATAAGTAAGAACGGTTAATAATTGTTAGCTTTTATAATGGAGGATTCGCAAGCTTTATTTGTATAATGTGTCACTGCAAAGTGCAAATTACGCATATAATCTAGACTCAGTTCCTAAGTACACAACAAAGACAAAAAAATAAGTAAATATTGTCAAGCTCAATTTACACGTTAATTATCAATTTGGCTCGCACATACTGAACTCATATTATATTTTGATCATCGATAATTTGAAAGTGGAGATCTAGAAAGTGATTATGTAAATAAAATTTTGTCTCCCACGTCATGAAAACATTAAGTTAGATAAACTAGAAACTAAATTAGACCCATGTTGCCACTTTCAGAAATCAAAATCCGAAATATTTGAAATATAGAACCAAACTGGTGCATAATTCCACTTTTAAGGATTAAAATAATAGTAATTACATCTCAATTTACTATCAACATTGGTTCCTTCCGTGGATTATATAAAATTGGTTATATATAACTACATACCCATAATTAGTTGGATTGTCTAAATTAATTTTAGAAAGGAAAATTAGTAAGTATGGATTACTAGTTTAGTTTTAAGTTAGATATCTAAATCCAATTTGGACAGAAATTATTTATTTAATGAGTATTAGTTTAATGCTTTAGTGTAACAAGTCACTAGCACTTGAAGATTAATTACAAGGAGAAAATGAAGCTCTTGGATTGACTAGCTACTAATTTGATTTTGATATATATGATGACCATTTATTAAAGAAAAAGTCATATAGAGTGAGATATTGTGTTCAGTTATTATATGAGAATCTGCCTATATGTTATAGGGTGTAATCGAGTTTTGATATATAAGGCTAAGTCGATCTTTTTAGTGGGACGACCAACATTACCTAATATAATAAAAAGACAGACCAATATCATAATAATATCTATTATTTTATCTTTTCTTCAACATTTATATCCTAATATGTGTTAGATATATACCACGTGAATTATGAAAATGCCTCATTATCATCACTTTAGTTATACATGAAATGTGATAAATTAATCTATCAAACCGTCTTATAGAGATTAAAATGCAACTTGTAGATATTATCAAATAACATTTTCCCAATTTTCTACAACAAATCCATCATATACTCACATGCATTGACGTAATTTTGTGCAACAATTCAATCACAATATGTTAGTTCATCTATCTCAAAGTCAATTTTTGCCGATGTTTTTCACCAATCCAATTAAGCTATTTTAGCATGAAAAATATTTAAGTATATTTTAATAACAAACTATATATGAATGGATAAAGTATAAGTAAGAATAACAAATTAATTAATAGAATATATATAGTGTGATTAGTGTGATGAATGTTGATGATGTTTGAAGTCTATCTTAAAAGCTTACCAAATTTTTCCATTTGGTAGATAGCGTGAGTGACATGTTCAAATAGTTGCTTGAGTTAATTAGGTGTTTTATTACTACCTAAAAATCACAAATTTCATGAGCAATCTAATTAAATTATCCTCTATGTAAAGATCACAACTTCCTTCAAGCTAGGAATTAGGAAAGCCTCCTGTATTTTGTCGTAGCCCATATTATTGCTTTTAAGGGAAATTAAAGCCTATAGAGTGATAAATTAAAGGGTATGGATTTTTAAACTTGAAACATTAATATAAATGAATAATGATATAACATGATACCCTCAATTTTATACCATGTTAAAACAAATTAAAGGATCGTTCAACGATTATTATATTATATTATATCAAATAAAACATTAGAGTTTATTTATTGAAGTTTCATGATCTCTTTAAATATAAAAAATGCATTATTAATATATTATGATATTCAATTTTTATGAATATTTTATAGAATAACTATCCACCCTTTATTAACAAATATGTTTACCTTCTTCTTTTAAATAAAAATGATTTTACAAAGATCATATATTATTTTAGGCATTTAATAATTATTTAAGTTTTGTTAAGATGAGTTAAAAAGTATTACATATATATATTTTTTCACCATGCAGATGGATTTTAGAATTCACAAAGTATGTTCTATCATCATAAATTCATGTAAAAATTAATCAAAAAACACTCAATAAATTAGGTAAATGAATACGCGCGCGCACAAATTGGATTGTACATAACTATCTAGTGTCTTATATATAATTTAGTGTTAAGAGGTTATCATGCATTCATGTGCCTTATAATTTAGTGTTAATTAAGAAGTTATCATGTCATCTATATAATATGGTTCAAGCACATACAATTATTTTATAAAAAATTATTATGATACTATTTGTGAACTTTACACCGATGGGCATGCATATAAATGGTACAATACTTTTAGATTTGTCCAGGCTGAAGTACAAGTAACACCATTTACATGGTATTCATATTTATATGTTCTTCATAAATGTGTGCCTTATAATTTAGTTGTTTTTTATTTGGAATAAAAATAGAAGGACCAAATATCTTTATTACAAGGATTTACTACTTGATAAAGAATTTATTTCCTCCAATGAAAAAAAAAATTTGTGGATTGTTATACAATCAGATCCTTTAATTTATCTTATATATATCTTGTATATTAGGTGATGGCATACATTTAGTTGTTTCAAGTTTCAACAAAGGTTTGTTAACTAAAGCTTAAATAATGTTAAAAAATAGTAATACTACCTTCTTTCTTATTTATTAGTTGTCATTTAACTCGAAAAAGTAATTCCAAATCAATTATCATCGTATAATTTTAATTTACTTTTTATCGAATGTTCCCTATAATATCACTTCTAAGTGTAACTAGATACTTCTTAACAACTAATTAACACTCCATATATAAGTAAAAGCCCATGCAATAATTAAAAGAAAAAAGTCCATGCAATCAATGAATTTTAAAAAACTAATTCCTTTTTCTTTTGTAAATTATAAAACAAATGTCTCAAGCAGAAGTTGGACCTACGACCTCGCTCCTATTTAAAAGTTTGGATTAAATACCTTCAAGCTATTGAACTATCGATTGAATAATTAACTACTTAACAGCTTATAAACAAAACTTGTCCTAATTTTTTTATCAAGTTGTACTTTGTTAGAGTGATACATAAAAAGAGAATGCAAGGTGTATAGAAATGTAGGGAATATTAAATAATTGAAAATTTTAACTAGTTTAAGTTACCTATTACGTCTATAAAATACCCAACTGTCACAAATTTTGAACAAATAAATATAGCAAGGATACAAGTTGTGATCATGGTGAAGTGTATTATAGGTGCTACTCCATCTTCCTCTAACTATTTGGGATTTTTTCCTTTTCAAAATTTTAAATAGAGTCTAATTTTATTTATCAGGAGGGTAAAAATAAATAAGATTTTGAATTATGGTGTGACTTTTAAAAAAATTATATACAAAGATAATAATATCATATGATCATCTAATTAAAAAGTACCGTAAAGAACAATTATTATCACTTTCAATATATATAACACAAATAATTATTACTTTCAAATGTAAAAATAATCTCAAAAGCAAAATGCATTACTAGGAGAAAAATAAAAAATAAACATAAAAGTAAATTAAAATTTTAAACAATCAATTACTATAGAAATATATAGAGTAATTTTTTTTCTAAATAATTATTTACTTTAAAGCGAAGAAAGCAATAATTAAGAATGTAAAAAACTAGTGATGAGCATCCAAAACAAATTCCAGGCATGAAAAGAAATCCCTGTGCAGATCCCAATACAAGATGAAATTCAGGGCACAATCTGTTTCTCAGACATATAAAATCCATCATTGTCTCTCCACAACCAGCATCTCCAACACCCTCAACCACTAATCCTATGTCGACACGTGTCATGAATCCCCAACGTTGGTCGTACGGACACTTGATAGTTATCTCTCTGGCCCCACTTTTTGCAGACTAGTTACCTATCGACCCCACTATTTATAATAGGTCTAGAGGAGGGACCAAATGGAAAATATTGAGTGGTCCCAACACCTCAAAATAAGACTCATACTATACTACTACTACTCTACCACTATTTTCCTTAATTAATCATCCTATATTACTTGGCGGCTTGTCATAATTACGACAACCTTTTTTTCTTTACTTTTGTAAATTAGCGGTGAAGTAAGTTTCGAGCCCAGGACCTTCTGATCACTAACGAAAACCTTCCAGTAGACTATTCGATTAACTCATAATTACGACAACTTTTGTGTGTTTTCTACTATTAGGTATTCACTACCTTCATTTGAAAACATAATATTTTATCATTTTTTGAATTTAACTTTAATTAATTAATTATAATATTAAAAGATTATAAGAAGTTACTTTTATAAAAGTTGTTTTTATACCTTTTTCAATTCAAAATTTATGTCGTTTTTTGTTTTTGCGTACCAATTTTGACCATCAATTATTTATTATTCTTCAATCCAAAATTATAAAATTAATATCAGTAAATTTATATTTAGGAGTATTTTTTTAAAAGTAATTTTTTATAATATAACTAATTAGTTATTGCTAATGAAAGTTCGGCAAGGAAAAACGAAAAAGACATATAATTTAAATTGGAGGGAGTATAAGATAATCAAATAACAGTCCTTTTGGACTAAAGATAACAATTGATAGTTAAAAATGGACAAGCAAAAAAAGAAAACATCCTCTATAAGAAATGGAGAAATGGAGAGAGTATTAGTTTAGATTAGATAGCTATCTAATTGTACTGGACTATTTGGGTTATTGAACTACTTGTTCCATGCAATAGAAAATTTGTTCCAAATACATAACATTTAATTCTTTATTTTTTATATTATGAAAATCACTCCACTTGATTATTCAATGTAAGCATTTGAGAAATTCGAAATGTTTATAAACTAAAACTCAATACATGATATTTTCCATATATCTCGCCTTATATTTAATTAAAAAGTTATATTACCTGCTTGATTGTTTTTTCGAATTGTGTTCAAACAAATATTTTTTTCGATTCTCAAAACAATCATAATGTAAATATTTTCAGGATACCTGAAATGTCTACCTAAATGATCGAGTTACTCATCATAAGTCATATCCTGACTATTAACAACATATATGTTGAAATAAAAATAAATACAAATGAAAATTTGTCATATATAAATATGGGCAATTTAGAATTTGAAGGAAATGATGAGTATATATGACAATGAGAAAGACAAGTAACAGAAGCTAGCAAATAGCAATAATATGCAGATAGAATCATAATAATAATCTAATCTAAAAAGTAAAAAGGCTGGTGGCTACGTTGTAGGCTTGTAGGTTGTAGCCCTCTCACTCATCTCTCTATAATTTCCACACTATTACTGCCTCAGGAGTCAACACTCACTCAGATATTGATCAGGCGTTTTGTGTGTCAACATTTATATTAATTAATTTTAATTTGTTATTTTGTTATGGAAATATTATTGTGAACAAATAAAAAAATTAGGAGTTCAAACATAAACTCATGGTTGAGATATCAAGCCAATCTTCGTAGCTCAGTAGGAAGTTACCCGCTTGGGACTTGCATCCGGACTCTCGATGGAACATCCGACGAAAAGCAGAGATTCGATCCAGACGACAGCGGATGATGGGATTGGCCGGGGCAATGAGAAGACGCGATTGAAACAAGACGAAAATAATCACAAGATCGAGACCTTCATCAGGAGCAAGAAGTCGCGACGCAAGGCCTGATGGCGTTGTTTCAGGGTTTTATGCATTTTTTGTGGGTTGGATCTTTTCTAGTTAGGTTAGATACTTTTCTTATAAATAGGTGGTCATTGTCTCTTATTCTTGTGGAATTACTGTAATGAAAATTTTCGTGCTATAAGAAATTACTCAATTAAGAGATAAAAAGGTCGAAATTTATAACAATCTATCTTTCGATTTTTTTAGTAAAATTTGCAGCATCATATGCTGCCGGAAAACCTGAGATGGACGACCATGGTCCTGACCTTACCTGCATCGGAGGTGTACTAATCAACTAACCCCAAAATCTACTCACCTTTATAACATTATGAGAGAAAATTGCCAAAATGGTCCCAGTAAATATGTGCAAATTGCACTTTGGTCCCCGATTATATTGGGGTTGCGGAAATGGTCCCTGATATTGGTAAAAAGGTAGCGTTTTGGTCCCTAACCGCTACTTTTAAACGGAAAAGAGTTAGGTTGGGGCAGAAATGTAAGATCAGCACAGTTAAGCCCTAAAAATGCGATTATAACTAATTAATTATGGGGCAAAAATAGAAAGTTAACAAGTAATTTATGTCTACTCCCATCCCAATTCCCTTTAAAATTGTTCCCTCCAATTATTATAAATTAGTTCTTAACTTTCTATTTTTGCCCCATTATTAGTTATAATCGCATTTTTAGGGCTTAACTGTGTTGATCTTACATTTTTGCCCCAAACTAACTCTTTTCCGTTTAAAAGTAACGGTTAGGGACCAAAATGCTACTTTTTTACCAATATCAGGGACCATTTCTGCAGCCCCAATATAATCGGGGACCAAAGTGCAACTTGCACATATTTACTGGGACCATTTTGGCAATTTTCTCAACATTATGATGTCGTTTAATTCCAAAATTTACATTTAAAATTGTCAATGAGATTCTTGGGTTGAGAAATTAGTTTTGAGAGTCTATTTTTAACACCAATAAAATAAAAATAACGAAAAAGGTATTTCAAATACTTGAATCGAAATAGGTTGAGATATTTTCCAGCCAAGCAAAGTATCCGTACGAATTAAGGCTTGACCTATTCTCGAACCACTTGTATTTCACAAGATGCAGAGTATTATCTACAACAAAAGATAAAAACAGTTGTCCAAAAATACCCTTTACAGTTTACATGTTACATTTTTTATCTTTTAATTTATCATATAGTAATAATAAATTAAATCAAATGATGCATGTATATATTTTGTTCACATAAAACGAAAATTACATAAATAGAGTCCACAATTTCAGTATCGACAGATTATGATCAGCAAAAGTTCCGTAAAAAATAAATAGAGTGAGACAGTACATCTGCATTTTCCTCAAGGAAGAAGGATAATATAGTAACTGTTTACTTTTCCTTTATGCATTATGTGTGAAACTTTTATCCATTTTTGGTAATATTTTCTAGCCCCCGATCACTTCTTTCTTTGAAATCTTAAGACCATATCTCACTTCAGATTTACAATTTATGTCTCAAATCTTTCCCCCTCCCTTTCTTACATATACAAATTTAATCCCCCCCCCCCCCCCCCTAGTGTGTATGCATGCATGTTCATTGAATCAAAATAGTTGAGGTGCTTTCATGGACCTACTTAATTAAAACTGTCAAGGCATCTTATTAAATAGAGTACTACAATGTACTCTTAGCTTGCCTCAATATATGGCACTATTAGGTAGGTAGTACAGATAGAATTGAAGGTCTCTAGGGGTATAACTCAACTGGCAAAGAACGTGAGTGTTAATTACCAACAGTGTCGTATCTTCATGCAGTATGCGTTCGACTCATAAATGAGCAACTCTTGTATTGAAGTTTTGAAATTAAAGCTCTCTAGTCTCCTAATTAGTTGAGATACGTCCCCTGATTTACCTCATTCATTTACTCTAAGGCAGAGTTGTATGAGGGCTGTTAGTGTGATGGTTTCACACTTGATAATAGAGAGTAATAACATTTTAGTTATAGTGGACAATGGAACTATGGAAATAATAATATGATAGCTCAAATGGTTAAGTCATTAGTTAATTTATAGAAGATCTCATATTTAAGTCCTCCTTCAAACATGTTTTTTTCCCTTTTGTTTACTTATATTTTCTCTAAAATGCATACCCCAACTGAATTTTTTAATTCTCAATGATAAAATGAATATCCCATATTTCTAGGTCCGCGCCCTAGGAGGTATTACAAAGTTTTGTTTTTTCATGGTTCATCATTTATGCATACGAGACAAAGTCACTTTTAGGTGTTAAATTCGTTTATGTACCATGGAAATGTAAAAAACAAAGAGTAGCCAGAAGAGTAAGATGCGTGCCAGAAATGCTTATGTTATGGTACTTTTGTTTTGTGGTCCTCTAGGTTTTATATGCATATCTAGACCCTTCACAATCAATGCCAATGGATTGGGTCGTATGTGCGACACTCTATATTATATTTTAATAATAAAACTATATATTCGATCCTAAACTGTGGAATTTAAGACAATTGATCCAAAACTATATTATTAATGTATAAAATGGCTACTAAATAATATTTTTCTCATTACCAAGATATCTCAATTATGATATTCAAGAAACAAAATTTGATGAAGATGAAAAGGCATAAAAAGGAACTCATCACAAATAAACAACTATGTAAAACTTTTGGTGGTTGGATTATAGTAGTTGGTTAATTTGCACCAAGTAACTAAATGATCTATCTAAAAATCGGCTAAATCCTAATTTCCAGTACGAATTGAAGAAAATCTCCCCAGTCAACCAACGACATTCTATTTGACATCTTGCTAGCTAGTTGATCCTAGCTCTGGAGTGGAACTTAGGAAGATGGAATATCTACACACTATGGACTCGTCTGCATTTCGATCAAGCCATTCTTTTGTACATTGTCAGGAGAGGGAGAAAATTGGTAGATCCAATTGACAGTTGAGCAAGCACGACGGGGATTCAGATTATAGCTTAAAAGCTCGACCTCCGGCCACTATCCAGCGTCACTGCAAATCTGAAGAGAAAACCAATTGTGTATTTATTATCTCACAGCTAGTCCAGTCATGCATCCTGGTCTCATTGAAGCGAAGGTAATAACAACTTTTTGGTTTTCATTCCCCACCATTTCCTAGCACCCTTTTCTCCTTCTTGAGTTACCTGCTTGTGCAAACTAGATCTTGCCTCCTTCAGACGAATCTTGTAATCCTTTTTCCATGTCGCAAACTGGTTTCTCAGTTGTCGTAATTCATCAGCAGGTTTAACTGATGATATAGACCCCCTTCTTTCAATAATTGCCATTGCAGCTTCATCGAAAGTTTGTGCTCTTTCCTCAAACTCCTTTGCCAGGTGACCAAACCCATCGAGTCTGCTGTTAATTTCTCCACTTGCTCCCAGATATAACCCCTCACTGTGCTCACCTTCCAGCGGAGTCCTCCATGGAGGAGTACCACTTCCCGCGGAACCCCTTCCCACGGACCCTGAGTCCTCAGATCCGTTAAAGTGCAATGGAGATCCAGGCTGCCCAGAAGAAGCATCAGCGCCAAGGCTCTTCTGAGTTGCAATTAAGTTTGTCTGTAGAGACACACTCTACACATTAAGCATACAATCATTTTAAGAAGTGTCAAATAGTATAAACGTTATATATAACATTACAGTGATTACTCCAAATGTCCGTGTGAAATAGAAATGTAAAAACGAACTCACCTGCAAAGCTGACATTTGCTTTTGCCACAAGTCCTCCATTGATTTCATCTTTTCTTCATACTCTGACCACCTTGCCTCAAATTGTTGAACCTGCTTCCTCAGTGCTGCATTTTCCTTCTCCTTCTGGCTACAGGTTACCTCTGCCATCACAATCTGCCTCTGAAGCTCTTCCACAAGTGTTGGAAGCAGCTGATATGGTACATCCTGCAGGCCAGAATAGTATATTTCACTTCCCATAGAATACACAAACTCGAGGCTTATGAAACTATACATTTTGATCGGAACAATTCTAATTAATTGATCGGGATAACAAGTAATCTGTTAGAAATAATGATAGTCTAATCATTTTACATGGCAGTGAAATTAATATATTACGTCTTTAAGAATCCATGCTAATATCTAAAACTGCAAATTCTAGACAAATGAAACAGAAGCCTTTAAAGGTTTAGAGTTAAGGTCACCCATCTTCTTATTAGAATGTGCAGTGAACTCAGCTGGTAGCCATAGTTAATGGAATTGTGCATCCTTTAATGGATGCAAATGTGCTCTACCCAAACAATATATGCATATCTGGGATGGGTTATACTTCCATGCGACGATCAGTGCCAACATGTATACCCTTACTTTATATGTACATTTGATTTATATTCATTCATGTGATGGGACCTTGCTCATATATCGCTGATCCTATCTAAATGAAACATGGTTCTACTGGAGCTGGCAAATGTTTAGTTGGAATACTACATATCAGCACGGACACCTAAGTCAAGTTCTTTCGCATCAATGCTCATTTACCTTCACTTCGAAAAGTCTCCTTTTCATTTGAATGTCACGTACTAATTTCTTTGAATTTCGCAAGCGATCACAATGCTTTCGAGACAAGCATCCGCGTAAACCTATAATTAACAGGTGTATGAGATTATTTAAAACAAAAACCAAATCACTTGAATAACAGAGACTAACCTGACTGTATTTGTACCACAGCCCACAGTTGGTCATCGAGTTTTTTACGAGTATCCTGCTCTTTCAACTGTAACATAATTTTACATTGTCTCCTATCAATTTCACCACGAATATCTGCAAACATAGAGTAATAACTGTGATCTCAAGAATCAGAGATCCTCAAACGAAATAATTGAACATAGAAAGAAAACAAAATTTCTTTAATGTTTACAAAATGATACCTATAACATTCAAGATATACTATATGCAACAGACAAAGCAAAATCACATAGTTAGTTTGCTTTTATTATAAATAATTATTTCCAGGAAGTTAAGACATTTACATGATTGCAGTGATGTTACTCCTCTCTTCAGCTCATAGAAGTAACGACGAGCCTTATGAGCACGAAAGCATTTCTGCACACCAAGAGTACCTTGTAAAAGCTGTTTCCTCATTTCTTGGAGAACACCAATCTGTCAATTATAAAGATGAATGATTAGACTAAGAGAGGTTTTGTGTAATGGACTCGGTAGTTTCTGTCACCACATTCACTATTTCAATTCCTAACTGATGGAGTTAAACTAAAAATGAACATGAAGCAACAAAAAACATAACAATTAGAAGGAACAAAATAACAATAATAAACTAGAAGAAACAAGGAGCACATAGAATTTACGTAAGTCGAATGTATTACTACATAATCTGATTTACCGCTCAGATGCCATAGGAAACCATATTGTTTCACCTTATTTCATCTTACATATAGAGAGGCACAAGATGGCCAATATAATCTTGAATTACAATTTCAGCCCTTTATAGGTAGGAAAAAGTTAGGAGAAAACTAAATGGGAAAACATAAGAGTGCTGGAGCATTATGAAGGAACTCACCTGCCCAGCACGGAAGTATAACTTTGTATAGCCGACTTGGTACATTTCTGGAAGGATTTTATATTTCTGCAGAATAGCAAGAGATACGCTCAAAGGATCTTTGCCTGAATTATCACCTTGAAGTAGGAAGCCATATCTAAATTCAATGGAAGCTACCTTAGCAACTGTATCAGATAAACAAGAAAACTCAAAACAACATGTGGTCAGCTAATTCACCTTCTCGTAAATTCGTGATGTGTTATCCTAGTAGGATATCTGGACCTTGATATCCGCACGACCTCTAGGACACCACACCACCGAAGTTGCTCTAAGACGATACTGTCCTCATACAATCCTGGAATCTTCTGATGGTTGGGCTTTATGCAGCGAATGAAGTGAGGTTTGGTGGCCTCCAACTGCTGCATCAATTTAAATAGTTGACCCTGCAAAAATATGTGGCAATCATTGCTGATTGTTTAACATAGAGACTACGTACTGTGAAATATGAGTAATTGAGTATATAACACAACAAACATGTCCCAATGCCTATAACTCGTGCCTAAACAGGATAAGGGAGGGTCGGATAGCATGCAACCTTAACTCTGTGATTACAAAGAGGTTTCCAAATTGACCCAAGAGGGAGTGCAAATACTACCTACTACTTCACAATAGATAATAAGCATAGGTAATGTACCATTTTGATTTATTCCATTAGATACACGAGCCCAAGAAACGACAGTTGTTATTTGAGTAAGACAAATAATTAATCACTAGAAATACTGACAGAACAAAGAAGGACGATGTCTCCACAATTTTATTACCTTATTATATGCTACAAAATAAGAAGCAAAAAGTTTTTAGATCAATTCACTTAGATAAGAGGAACAATTTTCTTGCATACCTTGAATTTTGTTCCTACACTCTGTTTGAGTGACTGACTGATTAAATTTGAAGCGAATGCTTGAGGTAGTCGACCTTTGCATAATGATAGCAGTTGAATTGTATCAGAGGGTAATGCATCTCTATTCTTTTCCAAGAACCCACTTGTATTGTAAAGAACCTATAAGTAATGTTCGAACAAAATAAATATTATTATTTGCTTTCTAAAATGTACATATGCAAATTAGATCATTTGACCAAAGAACTTGTTCCACTTTAAAAATCCTAATCTTCGGGAAGGAACCTGTGCATAAGAAATATCTCTGGGAAGCACGACACATTATGTTAGATAAGTTTCTTGGAAGCATGCTGTTGAAAATGGCCTGCCTAGATTGTTATTTGTTACTAACAAATGCATCACTGATTTGGCCACAACATACATACTAATATGTTGTCCACAACATGCTTATTTTGATCATGCTACAGAGATAAGTTGATGAACAAGTAAAAAGAAACATGGTTATGCATCTTAGCAAATGGGAGGAAAAGAGAGAAAGCGATATGTTCAAATCTTGTTTTAGCTTGTGTTCCTAGTCAAATGCCTCAAATCTCAAAATCAAATTGGGAGAAAGGCGTATAATAGAAACTGACCTTCCCAGCAGAATGTACAACATAGAATGCCCCATCCCTAACCCCTTTGAAGCAAGGGTTAGCATCCAAGTGCTGCTTAATTTTATTGGCAAAGGTCAAGTCAGTAGCCTTAGGGAACCTTGATTCCTCATCCAACAATGATATAAGACCAATAGGTTTCTGGAGAAAACAATCACAAGATATATGGTAGCTGTTAGTTCTTAGATACAACACAAAGGAATTTCAAACGGCAGAATATAATTTCAGTCAGGAATAAGGAAGATAAATACCATGAGTTATGTTGAACAAGAAAGAATATATAACTGATGCCTCTGTAATATCAATATAGCCTTCAGAGACCCCTTCAGAAGTTATTCTCTGTATAACAACATGTACCAATACTTCTAAAGAGGCTCTCACGTGGTAAAGGGGGTCAGATTGGACACAACCAACCTTATCCCTGTGATTACTGGGAGGTTGTTTACTAATTGACCACGATGAAGTGGAAAGACCATCTGCTACTTCAGAATAGATAAGAAGTGTAGGTCGTGTAATGATACATTTTGATTTATTCCATCATATCTTAGAGCAAGAGAGTATAAAATCTTTAATTCCACTAGATGAGAAGCTGTATTTCATAGCAGAAGGAAAGAGAAATACCTTCTCAAAGAGATCCAGGCACTCTTGGTTGTCCACAAAATCTACTTTTGTCCAATCAACTCCATCGGACTCATACTCCTGATACAGAATAATAAACGCCAGCACTTAGAGAATCAATTGTTGACAAGGCGACTAATGGAAATTTATCAAAAAAAGAAAAAACCTAAAGGTTGACTAAAGAACAAAAATATCCCAGTGGAATAATATGAAGTAAGAAAATCCATAGATGAAGAGAGGCAAGGCTGAAGAAAAGGACGCACTAGTACAAACTAACAGCTAAAGTAGATTGACTGTTGAAATTCTTCACGAACTCATCTCTCTAGTAGAAGCGCAGCTGAGTCACATTTAATACTTACCTCAGTTCTTTTTATGATGGTATAAGTGAAAAAACATGTTTACAGTAAGTAGATATTTCACTATTTTGACACAAACTAGTTTAGATAGTAGGTCATCAAATGTTCAAAACTTCGAATATAGCTTTATTCTGCTTAAGCGAATGTATGAATGTGTCTAAAGGTTACCCTATAAAAAATATACAAGAAACGGTATCATATAGAAGAATGAACCATAATACCATAAATTGATTTACCTCCTGCTCAAGTTTGAACAGATGACGAATAAAATGTTGCTGAAGTCTTTCATTTGCATAGTTTATACACAACTGCTCAAAGCTATTTTCCTGAAAATAGATGACCCTTTTGATTATCAACGAGCAATAATTTTAACCATCATTTGTCAAATCTGTGAGATTTCACCTTATGAGATTCAAATCCATAGATATCTAGAACACTTATGGATCTCCCAGTATGTGATTTCCCCACTATAAATGAATTATTGATTTCTTCGACAAACCAATCAAATAAACTTGCATATAAACATTTTGCCAGAGCATCTCTTGCATCGATTGCCTGACAGAGACAGAATATATAGTGACAGAGCATATTGACAGGGAGCCTTAGAATGTTCTAGAAGGATAATTTTTAAAATAAATCTAAATTAAAATAAAATAAAACTATGATACCTGCTCCGGAGTTAATCTTTTGGAAACTTTGTCCTTACCAGCTTGAATTCTGTGTGTCGACAAAGCTAGCATGAGGTCTTGAGTGCTACATCCTAATAAGCTAGCAGCATTATTGATAGCTGGAAGCAGAGGAATTGATCATATTAGTCAGGTTGCCACCAATTTAAATTTCAAACTTTGTGGTGAGAAATATTATTGTCCAGCTAAACAGTAATTACATCCAGCATATCCTACTATGGGCATATTAATGACCTTAACGTTTTTAAGGTGAATACGTTTATCTTCCAGTTAAATATTATATGAATGTTCCATGATACACGATTATAAGCTATTGAGTCATACTTTTCCTCCACAAATTATACTTTGTTAGTTTTAATTTATAACCAGGAGTTCGGTATATATACACCAGAAAGGAGATCAATGAATATTCAACTAGTCATGTATGAGCTATATTCTGGAAATACAAGAAAATTTTAAGTTTTCAAGAAACAAACATCGGTGCCAAATTTTTAAAAAGGTTGAGCATATAAATTGTATTTCAACTATCATATATGTAAATGGCATTTCCATAACTAAAGGAAAACTAAATTCAAAATTATCAATGAAGTAGAGCTCATGTCAAGCACTAAATGTGAATTACCTTCGTCATCAAGTACATTAATATGATTTTCGTTGTCATTAACATGGAAAGAAATGTTCCCTAGCCAGAGAATAGCAGCAATCATTTGAAAAGCATGTTCTTGATCACTTTTAGATATTTTAAGCGAACTCAGAGCAGCCTGATGAAACAAGGTAAATTAGTTTAATGAAGAATGTTAGAAAGTAAGAAATTCAACTGCAAAAAATATGCAACTTTTGGATCAAGAATACTACCATTAGCTCATGAAACCTATGAGCATCATCCACATCATTGATTGTCAAGCAGTTGCTCTGGTTAAGGTAATAATAATCACTCGCCTTTCTCAACCTCAACTTATCTGAAAGAAGGATATATATTAAAAATATTTCTAAGAGGAACAGAACGCAAAAGGTTCACGCTACAAGAAACAGAGAGGAACACTTGAGGAGACATAGAAATCAAACATGTGATTATTTAAATATCCACCAGCACGGCAATTGTGCCAGGCCTTACAGAGACTCCGTTAGATGAAATACTATCTGAAGCTCCAAGTATTTTGCTGATTTAAGTTGAATTAACATTGATCTCTGGTTTAAAAATTGATGGGTGTTATAGAAGAAAATGATAAAGGACTGTTGCGAAAAAACAAATAGTCACTTTTAATAACTAAAGCTTGATAGTCTGTCTTACAAGTATATGACAGAGGCTTTTCATGCATTTACAACTTCAAAACGCAAAACAGAAAGTTGCCAAAAATCATATAAAAACCTCTTAGATTAGGTGGGGCTCCAGAACAGAGCTGATAAAAGATGTGGTATGACCTTTCCCCTTGAGCAACCTGAACCACTCTTGACTGTGCAAATAAGACATGTCAAAGACTAGTTTACCAACTCATGAACCCATATTCAAAATATGAAAGGAGTTCGATAGAAGCTCACCTTTTCAAGAAGAACTGACCATGTTCAATAAATGTTGATGACATGCAGAAAAATGAACAAAAAAGGTCAGAAAATGAACCCAAAACCAAGCATATATATAGAACTATAATGGAAATGAGAACTTGTGTATAGTATACATGCTTACAAGTCTGTAGTTTAGCACCACATATTTTTCCTGAAGCACTAAAATGAATTTCAATCGACTTGCCCTGCAACACATCAAGGATAGAAATGTAAATGTAAGCTATCACTGTTGGAGTGTTAGCACTAGAAAAATTATGACATCAAGGTAAAAAATGACAGCGACAACATACAAATCGGCTGGAGTTATTATTTCTGAACGTTTTGGCATTGCCAAATGCCTCAAGAACACAGTTTGAGTATAGAATTTCAGACTCGATCCCATTGCTGCCTCCTGCAAGTGTAGCCAGATATTGCATTGCGATTTTTGCTGTTTCTGTTTTTCCAGATCCACTTTCTCCGCTTCATGAAGAAATGTTCAGTATGTAGAAAGAAGTGTAGCACAGGTGATATGTAATATACAATAAGGAGTTCTTCTAATTAAAATGGCAGAGAGATATTAACGAATACCTTATGATGATTGATTGATTCAATCCATCTGCAAACGTAACACCCAAAAAAACTCAAGAATGTAACACCAAGTGAAAAAGTAGAAATAAGTTAAGAAATGTCAAGGTCTTGCATTCCAATTGAACCGTACCACATAACATTTCAGTGTAGGCAGCATCAGAAATAAAATAAACATGAGGAGTGTCCACCAGCTTCTGTTTGTAGGCTGTAATATGTTCATTTCCATATATCGGAACATCTTTAAACGGATTGATAGCTAATAAAACATGGCCTGCATTGCTCTACAAGATGCAGAAACAAGTAATACTAAGTAGATACAGTGACATGTTAATTTCTATTATATATGTAAATGATAGGTAGATGAACCATGAAACTCACGTATATCATGTCATTTGAATATCTGTGCTGTAAATTGTGAAGAACTGATGGCTCGTTCAGATAACTAAGCTGTATTAGATCATCCACTCCCTCAAGAATATCAGGATTAGCTGGTGAAAGGTCCGCGGTGGACACTGTCACGACCTATAGTGCAAGTACAGTAAGTATCTGCAGATAAATGAAGTTCATTTACCACTGAATGATTGTAAATAATAAGATAAGGAGAACATTTAAACTCACACTCCCATCTGAAAGTAAAACAGAAGCTTTATCGCCTGAAGTTGATTGTATCTGTCCTGATGCCCACTTTCCAGTTCTTAGTCGACACCAGACACGAAGTCTCTGGAAACAAATCAAGCAGGTAAACATTATGGAACGATATATTCAATAAAAAATATATAAAGCCAACGTAACTGCAACGACGTATAGAGTATAGACAATAATCAAATGTTTGAGTATCCATTCCTAAAAGGAAGATGGGAAATGGTCTTAGAGCTTTACTTTATCCCTCATAAGCCACTAATAGCATGTACTAGAAATGTCCATGACTCCATTATCATAGACAACCTGTATTTCAAGCTCGGAAAGACGGAAAACTTACCACAAACTAGCTACAACTATCAAGGAAGGATGTCGTATGATAGGGGATTAGGAAATGAACAAACATGCATATAAATGCAATTAGAATTATGCAACTTAAGTTGTAGTCCACATTGTCTTTCGACCCCATTATTTACACAAGATACAAAGATGAGCAAGACTGTTTCACATTATCAACTTGTTCAGTATATTCACTAAACTAGCACACACTGTTTTACTAATGTATTTATATCATTTCAGCCATATATTATCATACCCTATAAACTACACACCCATAACTTAGCCAAATAAAAATTAGGCAATACCTTCCTGATAAAATATCCAATGTTGTCATCAATCTCACACTCACTACACATCGGTGCATCAGAAGAACTTGGATTCTCCTGCTCAGCAGGGTCACTACCCTCCACTCTAAGCTCCACTTCACTGTCCTCCATTGGCATGATATAAGGGGACTCGCTAGCTTCTGATTCCTTCACCTTCAAGCCCCCAAAACTGTTCTTTCTCGCCTTTTTCACCATCATCTTTCTAACCAAAGTTCCTGTCCCACTAACTACAGTTGGAACCATACGCTTAACCGAAGGAGGCCTCACACTGGTGGACCTCGGCCTTGAAGGCAGCACCGGAGGAACATCCTTCGGCTTCTCATCCCCCCTTCTCTTCAGATTCTCCAACAATTCCTCCAACGAGCTCCTAGCAACTGACGTTGGCGGCAGAGACGACATCTTTTCCCCAAAACCCAAAATAACCTTAAAAACCACTAGTTTTGCATGAAATTCAACTGATCTTAATGCATTCAAATACTGCCTAATTCAACGTTGTCCCAAAACATTGTCTCCAACAAGCTCTTAGCTTAAGGAAATCGGCATCAAAACCTTCTTTTTCCACACCCATCAAACAAGAATCTTGTAACAACCTCAAAAGCACTAATTCTGCATGAAATTCAACTGATCTTAACCAATTTGAACAATGCCTAATGCGACATTGTCCCAAAACATTGTCACCAAAATCCCAATATGATCAAATTCACATAATTAATCTGGTTGGCAAAAAATCAATCCTGTTTCCCAAGAAACATGGGTCGGGACAAAGGAAAAGCTGCAACCATAACATGTTCCAACGTTGAATGCTGTCAAGAAACAAAACTAATACATCTCCAATATTACAACTATTATTCTATATTAAGATTTACAAGTGTTTGATAAAGCTGTTCTCCTGAATTTTGATTATCTGAAATATATTTCCTTTTGTTTTGAAAAAAAAACTGCCACGTGTTCATAGCATAAAATGGGTTATTACAAAGATTGAATTTTGGGAAATTGATTGAGATCTGAAACAAAAATGAATTTTGGGATATTTAATTCTTGAAAATGTAAGAAGGAAGATGATAGTTCGTACTAGTATGAAGGAGACAAAGAAGACGGATGAAAAGAGACAGATAACAATAGTCTATGGCGAATGTTTCATTTCTTAGATTCTGTTACATGTTTTTTCATTCTTATGTCATGTTTGGTTTAATCAAATCGAATTGAATTACATTTAAGTTTTGTCGATCGGTACCATGATATGAATGCGATCAATTCATTTATTTAAAGAAATCAAATTGTCTTTACGTTATCTTTTCATTCAAACGATATAAGTTATAAATAGTCATACAATATCAAATACATTACATTTCTAAACTAGTGAATGGAAAGTCATAATTAATTTAATGAAGCCTAGGAGATCATATAGTCTCTCCATGTGGCACTATTACCTAGTCGTTGTGTACGGTCCAACCTTTACGAATTCGTTCTCCTTATTCAATTCTTACTGTATAATTAATTGGATATTGTTAATTGATATATATACATAGTATAACTATATTCGTTTAAATGTAATATCATCATATGATAAATATTAATTTGTACTAGCTGTCCTTGCACAGTATTACATGTGCAAACAAATATGAGACAAATTCCTTTTTTATATAATAGATTAACGAAAAAAACTTCTACTAATATTTTTTAAAATAACTCAATTTAACTAAATTTAATATAAATTCATTAGGGACTTGATTCTAATTATTATATAAATAAAATAAATGAAATAATCAAATTTAGTTAAAAATAAATAATGGGAAGTTAATTATAAATTTGTGGTTATTTGAAATTAAACATGTGTCGGTTACTGATTGGTTATAAGAGATCATGGGGCTTCTAGGAAAATCTCTAATTCCACATTTCATATTATATATAGTGTAGACATCTAAACAAATTTATTTGAACAAACACTTTTTACTCTTTACTATTTTGACATAAAATATATGAAGGTTGCTCGATTTATTACGTTTAGAAATCAACATACGATTATAATGCATTAATTCTATAAAGGGTGAAAAATTCAAAACATAAACAACTAAAAGTTAAAATATAAAAGTAAAACACATTGGTAACTATTGAGAAATTAAAAAATAATGTATCAATTTTATGAAGGGTAGTTATTTATGAATTGTTTATCCTAGATAAGTGGTAAAACTACACTACAATTAATGTGGGAACGAGTGAGTCAAAGGTTTTACAGCACGTTAACGAACCTCATGCACCCTGCCCTAGAGTACACGAAGACAGTAAATAATCATCTCCACATTCTCATTTTACTACTATAATATTCTGGATATGTTCGGTTTAATTAGTACAAATTGTGGTAAAATCCAGCCATATGTATTTATTTGAAATAATCACGACAATAATAATAACAATAGTATAAAAGTAATTGATTCAAGTGCATACATCTTTTAAATCAGGACAGTATAATCTTTATAATAAATGGCATTTCTTGATGAAATGTTGAAAACATGCGTGTATAAAATGTACATTTTTAAGAAGATGTACAACAAGCTTATTATTTCACATACAACTATAAATGAGAACTCCGATGAACCTCTATAAACAGTGCAAGACACGATAATACAAGACAAATCCCCGAAAAAGAGCTATTTTTTCTGTGAAATAATCAATTTTGCGTATACTATGCTAAACTTGCGAGGTCCTGTTCCTGCAGAAGGAGGCTCAGCGCTTTGAGAACAGTCCTTGGGTCAAAGACGAGAAATCATACTCGTTGGAGGATTGAGTTGACGATGAATCAGGGGGAAATGATGCTGGTATGCTTCCTCCGGTAGCCAGCACACCATTGTTTGTGTCATAAGAACTGGAATAGCATGACAATAATAGTCACTATTAGGACATCCATTATGCCGAGGTAACCAGGTGCTTTTGTGTCACAAGGAAAAATGGAAAAACAGAAGGAACAACATCTTTTGTAATACATCTCCAGTTTAGCAATACCTTACTGTAACATTACTGCCATTTTGATATAGGAACTTGAAGCAATGCTTATTCCAATGATAAGAACAGAAGTTTTTTCTTTTAGTTTTATTTTTTAGAATTTTCGAGTCTGCATCCATATTACAGAATACAAAATATTACCTAGAAGTACCAGCTGCACCAGAGTTTCCAGCAGGGTTCATACCTACCATGCTCCCCATCTGTCTCAAATAGAATAAATGAAACGCAAAGAAGACATTACACACTGAAGCCATTGAATTGAGAATAAAACTCAACGTAGGTGTACTCTACCTGCATGTACTGTTGGAAATCATTACTTCCAGGAGTTGGCATAACAATTCCAGGGAACTGATGACCAACATTTGGCCAAGTTTGGCCAGAAAATTGGCTCCCATTTGGTTGTTGTTGAGAACTGCCAGAAGCTTTTGGCATTACTCCATTAGGGTTTGCAGCTGCTACAGCTGCCATTAGAAGAGCCTGTTGCTGAGCCAAGATGGCGCCATTTGGCCCTTTCTGAGAACTGTCCATACCTTTTGGCACCCCACCACCAGCAGCCGCCGCCATCAAAAGGGACTGTTGCTGTGCCAACATAGCAATTTGTTGTTGATGAACAGCATAAGGTGACACCGCATTGGACTGCAATGAGAAACCAAGACATATCACAAATTTCGAAGTAGTGTCAAGTGGTTGGAACTTGGAAGAGTACTCAAACATATCACTCTTTTCACAAGACAACAATCAAAACAATTATTAATTTGAAGAGGAAATGGAATTTCTAGAAAATTGTCATACCTTCTCGAAAAGGCTCATTATATCATTTTTCAAATCCTTCTGTGGTTTTTCAGATGAGGGTGCAAGTGATGAAGAATCCTTGAACATATCTTCAATCCCAGAAGTTGTCTGAGTAGTGCTATTATCAGATGGGGGTGCAAGTGAAGAAGAATCATTGAACATATCTTCAATCCCAGATGTGGTCCGAGTAGTGCTATTATCAGATAAATCTTTGAACATATCCTCGATTCCAGATGTGGTCTGAGTAGTTCTATCGTCAGATTTTGCCGAACTTGTTTTCCCAGCATCAGATAGTTCTTCAGCAGCTGAGGTAGCAATGTGATAAAAAAGTGTTCAATGATAATCATAAAGTGAATTGGAAGAACTTCCAAAGGAAGACTGAAGAGAGAAGAGACAATCAAGAGCACGGGAGAAGAAAAAGGAAACTGAAAGGGAAAGTAGGGATGGGACGAGGCTAAGTTGACTAGCAACTTATCGTACATTGAAAATTTGCCCATGCATTGTCATCCATTGAGGCAGCTTCTGTGGCCTTCTCACTGGGCTCATCCAAAGAAAGCATGTCAAAAAGATCAGTGGCATAGTTCACCTTAGAGGGAGGTGATACTCCTGTAGCTGGTTTTATTGGGTCAGATGGGACAATCGACTCTTCCTGAGGGATTTGTTGAGGCACTGAGACAGGTGCCACCTGATATCCATGAGCAAGACAATAACTTATGTTTCATGCTTCAGTAACCAATCAAAAAAAGAACGCAAAGAATAATACACACATGTTGGGTGGGAAATACGTGAATGAGCAAAAAAAAGAAAACCGGAAGGACAAAAACAATCTTAAAATAGTAATACACACATGCCAGATTGTCTTGGTGAATAATGAATTAGATGATAGTATTGACCATGCTTCATATATAGAAATGGTATATCAATTATCAAGACAATGCAAAGAATAAATTACTGTAAATGAAAATACATACATGGTCGGATTGTCTTGGTGGGGCAGGAAAACTCATTTTTGCAGTAGGAAATTTAGCATTTCTACTATGCGCCTGTAGAGTCCTCCTCTCCTCAGGTACATTCCCAGGACTACTGTCGTATCCACGAACATTTCTCTCACTAGGTCTTTGCCACTGGGCAGAGGAATTTTCTTCTCGCACTTGAGGAGAGGGCATTTGCTTCCCATCCTTAGAAACCCATCTCTTGTCTTCATACCTAATTTATAGCATATGAAAGAAAAATATGATGGAGTTCAGGCTGACAAACCAGACCAAGTAAATGATTTTAATGGAGTGATAGTAACATACTTTGCACGAATGAAATTCTCGATTCCAACCCTATCATAATTTGAGGGTAGCTCTGCCTCCCAATAATTATTTGCTCTCTCATTTCCCATTGCTTTTCCAAAATGTCAAGGGGAAAACATTAGCCGTTTATAACTTGACAATGAAGTGAAAATGTTGGAAAAAGTGCAGGGTTACTCACACTGTATGAAAGCAACCTGCTCTGGAAGCCATGTATCAAGTGTAGCAGATCTCACCTATAGAAAGATCAGAAAGTATCTCAAGTACGATGTACTATTAAAATATAAACTTATATAAGAGCAGATGCACAAAATTATTGGAGGTGAAGTCATGCAAATCATATATAAAGAGAAATGCATTACTTGAAGAAAGAAGTAACTATTTGACAGGGTTAATCGATTAGCCTAGTAAAAAAATGTTTTTGCTGGTGACCAGAAGGTCATGGGGTCGAAACTTACCTCATTGCATATAAAAATAAAAACACAAATTTTGAGAATTTGATAATACCTTAATCCCATGTATAACAATTCAATAAAGTATGAGGTGTCAATCTTAGTAAATATCAGAAAGCAATGCATGTCGGGAACTCAGGATGTGCCACATAAAATTAATTAAAGCTACCAAGTACCGGATATATGAGCCCCCCCCCCCCCCCCCCTCCAACCTAGATATACCATTACTGTGGTATAAACTAATAAGCATATGTAAGCCACTGAAAATGGTAAATTTGAGTACCCCCCCCCCCCCCCCCTCCTCTCTCTCCAAGCTAGATATACCATTATATGGAAGCCACAGGGAAATGGTAGATTACCTTCGATATGTGGACTCCAAGACTTCTGTGAATCCCAGAGCATTGCATGCATATGAAGATGCCTAAATTCACACTAGCCCATCTTGGACCTCTGCAAGAAATAAAAATGGGAAGACAGGTTGAAAATATAGTCGCAGAAGATCTCAAATTGCTAATAAGCTCAAGTGGCTTTAAATTCATAGCTTCGTTATTCCATAACATGTGTCTTTTCTTTGACTAAGTATTCTATGTTCTACCTTACATCTTGTTTATTCTTACTCAACAAAGGAATTTCTAAAACATGTCACCCTGAAATAACATACTTAGTCTTACAATCAGCACACTCCCTGTTCTCTGGCAATTTGAGCAGTCCTTCCAAAATCTGTAAGCATGTAGACACCACTTAGCCTATAAAATAAATAATCAAGGAGAGGCAAAGCTGATACAGCAAATTATTCGCGCAAAATACTTTATTACACATACTGTCATGGAGGAAGATGCAATTCGGCTTACAACAATAGAAAAGCTAATACATGGGGGATAAACCAGCAGAAGTTAACTTAACGTTTGTCACACAAACTTCTTTTTCATACATGTATTAGCTACATCTAACGAGATTGCAAATAGATGATTTATTTACATCAATAACCTGTATCTCATATGAATTCGTAGAAACACTTTCCCTGTTGCTTAATACTCTTCCAAACATGTCCATCATATCTACCCACATTAAATGAACAATATCGATAAGAAACATACTCCTCGAATAACTTTAGGAGATTCCAAAATCCATTAGGGATCTAAATTCAAAGAATCCTTCATAAATGTATACCAGTAAACATCTAACTTAATGAGATCCCCCTTTAGATCAAGATTTTAAAAATCATGATCACCTACAACACTTCTCGATAAATTGATCCATATAATACTAATTTAACCTTCTGTGTATACAATTATACATAAAATAACATTTAAAAAAAAAAAAAACTCTAATGCAAAGCAAACCTTACTGTCCACATACCAAATTTCCAAGAAGTCATAATTCCTCCAAACAAAAAGACATATCAATTATATAAAAAATACCATATACACTAAAACACCAATAACAATAAATAAAAATTAAATCCAACCATTTAATTGAAAAAATATTATAGATCCAAATTCTAATCAATTCAAGATCAGGAACAAATAAGAAATAAGTAAAAAAGATTACAACTTTGATATTGAATTATGATGAGAACCTTTCTGTGCTTCGCATTGAGCTCTTTGCTTACGTTGGCCTTCTCATTCATGGTCACAGCCGATGTTGGTGGTGGGGTGGGTAGGGGAGGAGGAGGAGGTAGTGGAATCAGAAATGGTGCTGATTAGCTTGACTTTTTATTACGTTTTTCTTAATCGGTTTTTATGTATATACTTTTTTAATTTGTTGGTGGCATGAAAACATGCAAAATATCAATTATCTTATTTTTGTGTCTTCTTTCATTACTTTGGTTTAAAAAAATTGTAAATTTTGTATTCGTAAGATCAAGGATAGTTACATACTTTCATATAGCTAATGTGTAATGTACGTATTTCAGAACAATGAGTCATGAAAAGGAGATAGAAGATATATCCGGAAAAGACGTAATTAGGAGGGGAGGAATTTGTGCTTTGGCTTTCGCCACTAACATAGACAGGGGAATGATAACTAGCATTTACTAAATATTATTGATTGTGATTTATCATTTATTTTTACTTACGATATCTATATTATTTTATATTTGTACATTTATTTATTTAAAAGATTTGGTCGTAATACTTCATATAATCAAAAAATGATATAGATTGTGTGTTACAATTTATGTGACACAATCAATATTGTCTATTAATATTGTGTAACATGTTTTTATTACGATCTAAAAATATCTTACAAACTATATACATATTTTTTTTCACGACATTTTAGCTAGTGTTTGTGTTAATGGTTTATAGGTAGGTGGGGTTCCATCTCCAGAAGGTGATAATGGTGGTGGTTTGATTCATACTCATAATCGATTAGATGAGATGGGTTTGTTGGCCAATAATTTGACATCACTATATACAAAACCAAGCTATTAATTTACTAAATAGATATATAATGCCAGCTTTTCTTGCTAGAATATTGCTAGTTTCCGAGTATAAGACAGGTCCATTGAGACATTTCGATTAAAAATAATGTTTGGTTGTTGAATCGCATTGTTAACGAGTCAAGTTCGAACAAATATCGACATGGATCAGAACTGGAAAGTTGTGGAATAATTATTGTGAATACCTATTAGTTATGTTTCGTAATTCACTTAGAAAATTTGTTGAGCATGCAAACAACGTTATAAAAGCATATGTTTCGACGAATGCAGTACTCTTGGCTCAGGAGTGCAGATCTTGATGAAACTTGTGCTCTGGTTCAGTTTTGATGTAGAGAAAACTAGTTTATATAAGTGTGCAGCAAATGAGCAAAAAGAGCGAAATCTTCCTTATAAGGGCAGATCGTTGGGTATATTAAATGTGTACTTAACGAACAAAGAGTAGGTCCCAAACAAGATTCTCATTATCCAGATAATCTCAACAAATGAAGCAAAAAAAATTCAGAATAAATTTTTGTGTGGTGGTAGTTAGTCGTTACATTCAAATCTCCCTCCTCCTCTCAACACACTCTCTTTTGCTCCCTTCATGGCCTTCTCTGTTTTCTCTCCTCTGCCTCTCAGCTTCCCTTCCTCCACCAGTAATAACGTATTTTCTTCACCAGGAACGAGAGCATTGACTTTTACAAGAATCATTGCCAAGGCTTCAGAGAAGGATGATGATAAACCTGCATTTAACCCCTTTGGTTTCGTCACAGATAATCCCTCCAGCAGAGATGCGATTCAGCTGCCTGAATCACCGGCTGAAGATGGAAACGTGGGGCAAATGCTCTACGTTAGTCTTCCTATCTCAACTTTCCTGAGACTCTATACAAACTTAGATATTTTTTCAGTGTCATTTTCATGCATTGAATACTTTTAGATGGGAGATAATTGTTGAGAACATCAATTTCGTTAAGTGTTTAAGTGGACTTCTGCTTAAAGTGCGTTATTTGGTTTAATTCTGACCACAAGGCGATGTCTCAATCTCTTTTGGCAATTGTTAGTGCCTTTTTCTAATCATTAGATTTTTGTTGTTTTAAATCATGTGATAGAGGACAGAAGCCAAGGGGAAGGAATTTGGATCATTCATCAAATCTGGGGGTTTTATATGGTTTGTAAGAGAAACTGGTAAGAATTCTAATTCCTGCAATTTCTATTTCTTTCCAATTAGGATTTTAGAAAATTCGAGTGTTTTCTTTACAGGAACTGTTGACAGCAGACGCGGAACTGTTGTATTCCTTCATGGAGCCCCAACACAGTCCTATAGCTACCGAAATGTCATGTCACAGGTATGTTTAGATGTTTCAGTTTGCTAAGTTTGAATAGTCTCGCAACAAAGATCCGCGAATGAAAGGATTCATCAATGATTGATAATGTATTAAATTTCTGAGAAGCACAATAGCACTATTTCTTCTTCTTTCTCCTTTGTTACATATGAAGAGCAGATGACGGAAGCTGGCTTCCATTGCTTTGCACCTGACTGGATTGGATTTGGATTTAGTGACAAGCCACAGGCGGGGTATGATGATTATGATTACACAGGTGTGTGTGTGTGTATCCTTATCTGAGATGGACTCTGTTTAACGTATAATGTTATTTGTCTATTTCATCAAGTTCATGTTGCTTCTGAAACTTCTGGTTTGTTCTTCTCTATAGAGGCAGAGTTTCATGAGCAATTCGATAAATTACTACAAACACTGGGACTCACTTCTCCATTTTTCTTGGTTGTACAGGTTTGTACAAATCAATGCATTCATGCCTAGATGCATTTAAGTGATTCTCACCACCTATTTCGATGATTAATAGTCATCCGTACAATAGTGTATTATCAGTTAAATACAACTAGACTCAAGCTTTGTATCTCTTGTAGGGATTTGTGGTGGGATCATATGGATTAACATGGGCTCTGAAAAATCCAGACAAGATATCAAAGCTTGCAATTCTAAACTCTCCGTTGACAGTCTCATCCCCGGTTCCTGGACTATTTCAACAGCTCAGGTTCTTTTGTAGATATTAAAACAGTTATGGAGTAGCTTTTTTCGCAAATCACATATCTTCACCTGTAAAGGAATACACTTAATAGAAGGCTTCAGATTTTTCTCTTAACTACTGATCTATTCATTCGTCAGGATCCCGTTGCTTGGTGAATTTACATGCCAGAATGCTATTATGGCTGAACGATTTATTGAAGCAGGTAGCGCGTATGTATCCAGTAACATAATCTGTTTCAAGCATTTACTGTTCTTTCTTGCATGTTAGATGAACCATGACGGTCTAGAAAGACCACCATCTTCTAAATTGTCACGAACGATCTACTTAGACACAAAATTAGATAACAATTGGAGTCCCAAAACAGAATTGAGATACGAAAATGCAAGTAAATCCTTAACTTTGTATATATATTTGCGAGTTTATACTTCTATGGCGAAAGTTAACATATCTGCAGCATTAGAGACATGGTATCATTAACAGCGTTAGTTTAATGCATCTCAACCATACATGTAACAGCTGAAGTACTAATACTGGTTCTTCAAGATATTGCTTAATTCTATCAACTTATTTAATAAAGAAAAAGTCAAGAAATCTCAACTATACATATTGATTTCTACTTGATGTGGTTTACTCACTGCTTTTCAAGTTCAATCAGATTAATTTAAGGCAAATTGCTTCCTGGAAATCTGTGTCTCACATGGTAGTACATCTATTGCAGTTATGCACTGAAGGTGGAAAAGGCTGATGTGTACAGGTTACCGTATCTTTCAAGCAGTGGACCTGGATTTGGTTCGTTCCTATTCTAGTTACATACCTGCTTTATAGCGAGATGCAGATTCATGCCACCTATCCCATAATCTCCCTTCAATACTCACCTCGAATCCTTTATGTACTTCTACATGAACACCAATTATATTCATTTAGTTCAACATCAAATTCGGTTAATTGTTTAACCATAATTGCAAGTACTAGGACGAGCGTTTAGACAATGTATACCTGTGAGACAGTATCAGAGTTCAGCATAGCAGAAGAAACTATTGCTTATAATTATTCTGAAGAATAGCATGTGTAGTTAGAGTATCATTACTGGTACCTTACAAATAATATTATACAATGCCAAAACTTTTCATATATTCTAAACAGATCGAGCCATAATAGAAAACAGTTCCTGGAAGCATATAGCTTTGAAAATTAAGTTATACTCCTCTAACTTTGTTGAGGCGTAGACCCACCTATTACTATCGCTTTCTCAAGCCTGGCTTATATTTGTTTCAGCTTTGCTTGAAGCAGTGAAGAAAGCAAACTTCAGGGATATTACAAGCAGGATATCAGACGGATTTGCTTCTGGAAGGTATATCGAATTTCTGAACTTGAATACCCTCGTTTGGCGTTAATCACCTGCATATTGAATCGCTAACAAGATGTTGCTCTATCATCTTTACTCAAAATACATCAACAGAGTTATGTCTCTTGTTGAGAACTGCAACTTTAGCTGATATTTCTATGCAACTAATATTGTTTTCATGCGTGTATTATCATATCTAGCTGGGATAAACCAGTTTTAGTTGCCTGGGGAATATCAGACAAATATCTTCCTCAATCAGTGGCAGAAGAGTTCAAGAATGCAAATCCAGAACATATTGAGCTTAAGCTAATTGAGGGTGCAGGTCATATGCCTCAAGAGGACTGGTATCATTTTCTTGCAGTTCTTGAATCAGCAAATATATCATGTTACGCTTCCTTGTTCCATTTGTGACGCTACATTGTGTTTACAGGCCGGAGAAGGTTGTGGCTGCATTAAGAATGTTCTTCTAATCGCGAAAGAAACCACAGTTCTCTGCGCTCAAGTATAAAGCTAAAGTTGCAACACATTGTTACTCCATGAATTCTATTCTTAGAATTTACCACTTATATCGATGCCTTGGGAAATAATTCCAAATTCTTCGTGGAATTGAGCCTGACAAAATAACACTATACAATGCTTGTACAGTTGAACTTTTACATATCAATGGGCATGTTCTTGTATGCATAAATGAACATGCAACACATAAATTGTGAAGGATATCAAGCCAGTATCATATGGATTTTTGTTTTTTACTTGAGAAAGATCGCCTGGATGAAAGAGGAAATACAATCTCATATACATTATGGACAAACCCTTGATCATAGACGTTGGTTTTCACCACTTCAATATCTTCTAGGCGAGATCTGCGAAAGAAATTACTCCATTTGCTTGGAGGCTTCTTATCATGGCTCAGTTCACCTAAACTTTCCTTAAGAGCGGCAGCGCTGGCCTTCGCCTCCTTCACCCTTCTTTGATAGTTCAAATATTCTTCCCATTTATAAGTCTGTATCACAAAAAGCAAATATCCAGCACATTTTATTCAGCAAGTGGGTACCTTGGAGAGATCATAATATGTATTTGGCGATACCACAAATGAGGATATCGCATATCTATGTCACAAAAAGTACCATTGATCACATTTTCTTTACATCCGGTATGTTGTTGAACAAAAATAATATTCATGCAACTTTTTGTGTTTCAGTGATTAAGTAGTTCCCTACACCAGGACTTCAGATCTGCAGGAATCATCTTTATCAAGCTGTCTTATTTCAGGTGTTTTGCTTGTGCACACACCACATTTACTTAACACTAAGAAATACAGAAGTTGTTCAACAATGAATGTTACTTGTGACCTCAACGTTATATAATTAGCGTAACTGCACTGTTCATTCTATGCTTCAAGAAAGAGGAAAATTAAGGGAGAAAGGCACGGCCAAATTGCATTACAGTCCACTAATCTCATTTAGGCAAAAACCACTGCTTTCATCCACTATCTTTGTGAAGGATGGATGTCAGGTGAAAGTACTGGCTATGTTAATCGGTTACTTCATGATTTATTCCTCTTCTAGCTTACATTGTATAATTTTCATGATGCAGATTCATTATCCTTCAATCTTCATAGATAGATAACTCAAGTGGGATCAAATTCTGGAAAAGCCCCTCTCTTCCAGTAAATTCCAGACAAAAGAAATTGGTAAATGAATGAAAGTTCGTTTTCAATCGTCAAAATCATCTTTTGACTCCATATGACACGTAAAGGTAACTAGTAAATACCGTTTATAAAAAAATGAACTAAATTTCTAATAATAATTGAAATAAATTGAAAATAACTATACCTCGCTTGTTGTGGTGTTCGTTAAACACAGTTTTGTATGGTAGAGAGAGAACCCAACCAATAACAAGGAGACAATGGCCAGAAACACCATTACAAGAAGTTGCGTGTTGAAGGAGGCCAACAACCACTGTCACAAGAACAGAAAAACATAAATGCAAGGGAACTTACTGTAAACCATCTAGGCATCAATCTACCATATCCTTTTGGAAAATAAGGAGAGGAAGTTTTGAGAAGAAAATATGTAAGAGAATCAAATAACCAAGGAATATACATTAGCATAAGCATCCTCCAGAAAGCGAGAACAGGTCAAAAAGTGCTTACTTGTGCAACATGTGGCGCCAAACTTTTGAAAGAATTTTCAATGCCATAATAAACTGCATTGTAAGAGAAAGAAAAGCCATGTTCAAGGGAAATGAAAAAGGCAGTCCTACCAATCAAAATGCATTACCTGTTAGAATGTGTATAACTCGTAATTCTTTCAGCTTTCCAGCAATTATAAGAGCAATCGCAACTGTGCCATAAATGCAAAGAAGAAAATGCCTGTGACACAAATCATTTCAGAAATATAACACACTAACATACAGGTAAAATACAACGCCTTTGAACTAGAAACAAGAAAATATAGCCATAAGTATTTGCTATTATGAGAGTTGTAATTGTCGAAACGCTTATTTTTAATGGCATTACATATAACAATAAACTCTCTTTTTAGCAAGAAACATGTTCTACTGATTACAAAACCACAGAGAACCCGAAGCAAACAAATTAAAAGATTATTACTTCTTTCGTTCGTTCCATAGTGGACCTAGCATAGTTGCTTACCAAAATAGGAATGCCACAAAATACCGAGTGTTTCTCTCCCCTATGCAGTTATTCTGCAAAAAGATAAACCACATCACATATCTACTTAACAAATATGCAACATCAGGTATAGATAGTCATCATTTAAGCACTTATGAAAAAGTAAATAAATGGGAAACTATACAGACCATCCACCCACAATGATGATCGAACCGAGCAACACAGCGATCACATATACTGCAATGCTTAGATCTTGCAGGCCTAAATGAGTAGAAGAACAAAATTAAGCAACTCCATTCACTTAGAAAACACAGTATAAACAAAAGGTATATAGTCTCACTATGAGATTAATATCTCACTTAGGTATCTTGCATGTCTTGCATTCCTTTTCTGAGAAGATAATGTTATCGTATGGATAAGCCAAAACATACTGCGACACATTCTTTGCATTTACTGTTCCTGGATCGGAGAAGCTAGTTAAGAGAAACAATAGAACACCCACACCAACAGCGAACAGGCTGATATACCTGAACATTGAATAAATTCCATATTTTACACATCATCGCATGCCTTGAAAGTTGAAACAGAGTAGACAAATAATGAGATATTAAGAAATATAAAAGAGGCATCTCCAAAGTACCTGTGCACCTCTCCCAGGTAATACCCAGGAATATAAATGAAACATGACTTCCAAAAGAAGACATAAGTTGCTCCAATTATTGCAATATATATGAGCTGCACCAGAAGTTACATTTTACTTTATTTACCAAAAGTTTTGAGGAGAAATAAGGACTAAGAATATAAGGAAAGCATGTGTTGTAAGAGATTATGTGTATTCACATGTATCATGTAACACTTGATTATGTGTGTGTGTATATATATTATTTTCAGTCATTCTACATTTTGCTCCCAACATCGACTATATCATCACGGGTATAACACTTCTTAGCCAGATAAAATGTTACTTAGACTAACAGGGTTATGAATCAGTTAGTGCAGGATAACATAATATACAAGTCTGTTCTAAGCTTAAAAAGTTCCAATTAATGCATAACCAAAAGAAGGAAAAGGGATAACCTACTTTTGATACAGACAAAGTTGTGCTGACTGACAGGTGAACTGAAGGGTAGGTCAAGGTTGGTTTGAGCTTTCAACTTAAAAGTTAACCGACTCAAACAGATCACTAAAATAAGATGGTGTAAAGTCGACTGGAAGCCTTAGCTCCAGAAATCTGTAGTACGGAGTATATGATAACACTTCTTAGAGAAGATATGTTTCCTAACGTTATTAAATTATAAACAATTCTTCCTCAGGCATCAACAAAAAAAAGATGAAATACTATTTGACTCTTAAACAAGATACAGAAACAACTGAGACTTGTTTTCCAAACAAACACCATGTCATTGGCAATATCAACATAGCCGTTTTCCTTTTTCCATCGAAGTACGTTCCTTGACTAAATAGTCAGTCAGCACATAATTTCTTCAAAAAATTAAATTCTCCCATAAGCACAAAATCACACTACTTCAAGAGATTCAGCTATAGATCGAGAATTCACAACTACAATAACAATACATACAAATTCACCTACACTCTCTAGTACAACAAAGTTATACTTGGTAAGTGTAATAGTTGAGAGTTGAGACCTGAAGAGTAGGGTTAGGGCGGTCGCAGCAATAATATTCAACTGTGCTGAGTGCATTTGTCCCTTTTGCACCAAATATACAATCAATCACTCTCCTACGTCAAACACAAAAAAGTAACATTAATAATTTAGACGCCCATTTAGCTACCAAAAAATGTCAAGTTAATACAAGTTACTCCCTCCATCGCGGCATAACCACCTAGTTTGACTTCCGCTGTTCAGAACTAACAAACTTTGCAGCTTCAATTGCCGAATACAATTTTGATTCGAATCAAACTACTATATTAACAGTAAAACATGTTGAAAAACTATCTTCCGATACAGCTCGATCACTTTTGCCAAATATTGTAAAACACATACAAAAATATATGAGTTCGTAACTGGACAATCTTTTGTCTGATAGATGGATTACATTATAAACATACAACTAGTTTAACATAAATGCTATAATCATCCAATTATACCAACATAGTTACCGAAAATAATCGCAACAAGCAAAAGTGAGGAAGAAATGAATCCGTTGAATGAAGGTGCCTTTGAAGATAGGCCATTCACCACAAAGAAACGAAACAGTCACAAGAGCTGCACCCAAACCATAACACACCAACAACCATTCCACACTCATCTTTTTTGGGCTTAATCAGATAATAAACTCCAGATTCAATTTCACTTGCAAAAAATATTCTTTTTCATAAATACTTCACTAATTGGATCAAGATTTGTTTTTTAATAAACAAAAAATAATAATTTTTGATGGATACCCAATATCTCAAACTGGCTTGTCAACTAATTTCAAACAAACAAAAGGGTCAATTTTTAAAGTGAAGCTCAAATCTTTGATGCTGCAATTTTCATAATTTTGAGACAAGGGTTTAAAGTCACAATAGAGTTAAGTGAATGATTAGTACAAAAAGTTCTTGAGAGATAAAGTCAAAATAAGCTCAAGTAAATAATTAGTAGTACAAAAACATGGAACTTTTATATATTACCATAATCAAAGTCACTGTCTTAAAGTTGTTTTTTTAATCTAATTATTGTTTGAATGATTTCATAATCATGGGTGAGTCCAGTCAAAGATAGGAGTATCATTTATCACACAATCACATGTCCGATTTTATAATAATTCATGAAACTCGTTTTAATATTTTCGGTTTTTATATGAGTGGTTTTATGATAGATTACTTTTATTTATTAAAATCGTTTTCAAAAACAATTTTAACATTGATAGGATATTTGATATAACTAAACTCCCCAGTTATGTCTAATAATATAAATAAATAGTACGCCATCCATAAATGATTGTTGCATTTTGACTTTTCATGGTCAACGAAATAAGATTTAAGACTTAAATATCTCTTACTCTACATGCGTAAAAATTATAAAAAGTTGATATTTCAAAAATATATATTGAGACGAATCTCACAAGTTCTCACTATTATTTCTTACCTTTTGATGAGAATTCATGATCAAATTTTGTAATGTTTAACCAACAAAAGTCAAAATGTAACAATCTTTTAGGGACAGAGGGAATATATAGTTAATAGTTTTATTGGGGAATAAGTTACCTCTTTTCATTTCAATTCTTGATAATGAGTAATAATATTTCATTTTTTTTTATATTTCCAATATATTCTAAACAAATAGGGAGTATAAAATATTATTATCAATATCTCGCTTGTGAAAATAACCAAGGAAAAAAGAATTTATGAAAAATAGGTAACTAAAAGGAATTACCAGACGTTTAATACCCCCTTAAATTCAAAATAAATGTTTTTCTCACATATCACAGTAAAATTTTTGTTAATATTGCTCCAAATGAGCTAAAAATTGTTGCATGTGCGAGTTAACATTGAAAAATAAGGAAAGAGTTCACCGCTTAATAAATTAACATTTACTCCACTTAACAAAAATTAATCTCAACTATATATACATTTTCAATCAATCGAGCTACCTGATACCACTAGACTAGAAGTCTTGAGTGACTCGAGCGACCTCAACTCCAGGTTTTCCTAACATGCATACAATTAGTCGGTCACAAATTATCGGGTCGGGTGGTCCGGTGAGTAACCATTTAAACCCAAAAAACACATTACATAGATCAGCTATACGGCTAAATCCTAAAACCCAGCCTCCTCTTCTCCTCCATTTGGCTCCATCAATAAATAAAAATGTCAGCTTTCTTGCAGTTTGACTTAAAACCATTCCAACCTTTATTGCCTATCAATACAAAGTCAACATCCTCAAGATGGACCAGAGTCAACTGCTCAGCCACCTCACCAGCTAAGCGTTACAGTATCACACTCCTTCCTGGAGATGGTATTGGCCCTGAAGTTATCTCTGTTGCCAAAAATGCCCTTCAACTTATTGGCTCACTTCAAGGTACCCACTTTTCTTGTTTTGGGTTTCCTTTTTATGTACAAATTAATTAAGAAATTGCAGAATGTATCAGATAATTGAGTTATTGATACATTAAAGAAATTGGTTTATACGAATTTACTCAAAAGTTATTGATTTTGCCTATTTGATTGGATGGTGTAACTGTACAAACCTTATTTCATTATTTGTTGATATACATCCTAAAGTTTTGTTTTTTGTTTTCATTCAAATTGTTTGCGTAGTTTAGCCTAGTGGCCACGGGATATTACTTGGCAATGGCACTTTCAGGAATCAGGATCGAGTCCTTTCAGTGACAAGTACATTTTTTTTTTTAGAATAAGAAGAGTTGTGGTATATTGTAGTGGTAATTTGTAAAGTAGTATCTAGGCTTAACTATTAGTTCAACTCGGAAACAATCTATAGGGGGTAAGGTTGCGTATAGACCCCCCCCACCCCGCTTAGGTGGTACACTCTTCAAAGGCATGTTGATATTGATGTATACTGCTCATTTTGTGTAATTACTTATAATCTTTTGACTTTGTCCAATTGGGTTGCATAGAGCTCGCACATGCCAAAGTTTCGGTTTTTAATGCACTAATTTCGTATTTGATTGTTCATTGGAACTGAAGGAAGAAAAGATTGGAGTATTTAGTATGCATTTGATCAGATTAGTTTGGACTCTGGAGTTATTCTTTTAGTGCCTTAGCATTTACAAACATATAGGTGCTTTTGGTTCATTTCACTCCGAGGATCTACCTTTGACATTTGATATCCTATTGGTAAATTGTTACAGCTATTGAATTTAAGTTCAAGGAGATGCCTGTTGGTGGCTCGGCATTGGATTTGGTAGGAGTGCCATTGCCAAAGGAGACTCTTTCGGCTGCTCAAGAATCGGATGCTATTCTTCTTGGAGCTATTGGAGGGTAACTATAATCAATTTATGCTTTCTGAGTAAATAGCCTTGTCATTTGGCCCATGAATGTTTGACATGTTGTATTAGGGGATTGATGTTTTTATAATATCTTTGTGCTTAAGGTACAAATGGGATAATAATGAGAAACACTTGAAACCGGAGACTGGGTTGCTTCAGCTTCGCGAAGGCCTTAAGGTCTTCGCCAACTTGAGGCCAGCTACAGTATTACCGCAGGTTAGACACTTCTTAAGTGCTTCTAAATATACAATTCACAGGTGAAGTCTGTTTTTACATCTAGTAGTATAGCATCAGTGCCGTCTTGGAAAACTTACTATTAGATAATGGTGTTAAAACAACGAATTAAGATAAAGTAAAATTTATCTATTTTGCTTGCACCGTCCAGTTAGTTGATGCTTCGACCTTGAAGAAAGAAGTTGCTGAAGGTGTAGATCTAATGGTTGTGAGAGAACTAACAGGAGGTAAGCGCATTGCTTTCTAGAAGCTTTGACAAGATCGGGATTTTGAGTAAGAGTCCCTTTTGGATCTCTCTTTTGTGATATGTTTCTAACGTAATATTTAATATTTTCTTCCAATGTAATATTAGGTATTTATTTTGGCAAACCCAGGGGATTCAGCACAAATGAAAATGGTGAAGAAATTGGATTCAACACAGAAGTATATGCAGCTTATGAGGTATCCCATACAATGTGCTCTTGCAAGTGATTTTATGGCTCTACTGAGTGATGCATGCATGATGCTTCATTTTGATGTAATATGATGCAAGATTTGATGCCATGATTCTTGGGTTGCAAGATTAGTCTTTTAAAATGCGAACCTTACAACATAGAAGTTGCAAGTTGGGAAATGACATCTTTTGCTATTTGAGCATCCGTTCCTTTTTATGGAGTATTATTTTATCTGATTATTTCGAAAATCATATCTAAGGTAAGTACAAATTTTTACCTTGCTAGATCGACCGTATTGCTCGGATTGCATTTGAAACTGCTCGGAAACGTCGTGGGAAACTCTGTTCAGTAGATAAAGCTAATGTCTTGGAGGTAATTCATTTCATATGTGTGTTTATCCTTTACCTTCGCCTTTTTCCACCTCATCATAATAAATACCGTCCAATATTATAGTTTTCACCAAATGTTATACACCCGTATAGAAGAACTTGAGTTCAAATTTCAAGTTTTATAAATAAAACCCAAACTTATCTAGTTTTTTGGTATTTGAGGAGACTATACTGTAGCAAGGTATGTATGATCATTAATCTCTCGAATCACACTCGTTTTGGTGGTTGACAAAGCGACAGTTAGCATTTTGATTATATAAAGCATTAATTGACATGACTTTAGGCGTCAATGCTGTGGAGGAGAAGAGTTATTGAAATTGCGAAAGATTACCCTGATGTTGAACTCTCACACATGTATGTAGACAATGCTGCTATGCAGCTTGTGCGTAACCCAAAACAGGTAAGCATCATCTTTGTTATTGCTTCTAATAATTATTAATAATTTACTGGATGAGGTTGAAGCTTTTAAAGTTTTGTTTTTTCAGTTTGATACAATAGTAACGAACAATATATTCGGTGATATTCTATCTGACGAAGCTTCAATGATCACTGGGAGCATTGGTATGCTGCCATCTGCAAGCTTAGGAGAATCGGTATAGAAAACAAATTTCCTTTAGGTGAAAGAAACACAGACTTCTTGTCAAATGAACAAATTCTTTTTTGAGCTCATTATTTCTCGTGGTCACTGTAGGGACCTGGACTATTTGAGCCAATTCATGGTTCTGCTCCAGACATTGCTGGACAGGTTTGTTTCAAAAAGTTCAAATCTGCCATTTGTAGTTATTTAAAGAGAAGGTGTTTGTTTCTCTGTTATAGCACAACATACATCGTCTTGAAATGTGAATTCCAAATATGCAGGACAAGGCAAACCCTTTGGCTACAGTGCTTAGTGCCGCAATGCTGTTGAGGTATGCCCTGGGAGAGGAGAAGGCTGCCAAGAGAATTGAAGATGCTGTCCTAGATGTATTGAATCGTGGATATCGTACTGGTGACATCTATTCAACCGGATATGTATGTATTCTGAGTCAATCGCTCTTTCCTGTTCAGTCTCTCTTCTATATCTTATTAACTAAACCCATCGTATATAAACATGCTAGTAGGGGCAGAGCAGAATTTGTTTTCAAGAATTTCCAATAGAAATATTAGTTGTTTACCAAGAAAATTAGCTTAGGGTGCCAAAATAATATATTGTTAAACTTTAAAGGAAATAATAGGGTAGAAACCTAAGAATTTAATCGATTCCATTAGATCATGACCGAGACTCGCCCCACTTCCTGCATGCTACAATAATGTGTAACTTCAGTTGGCGATACGTTTTTCTTACATGCATTTACTGATAGTGTTCTTGTTTGTCCAGAAATTGGTAGGATGCAAGGAGATGGGAGAAGAAGTGCTGAAGTCCATAGATGGGAAAGTTCATGCGGCTGTGTAAGATGATTAATCTTTTTCGCTATCAAGGCAGAATTTCTAAATCTCAAAACGAATTGTCAAAATTTTGGAACAAAAAAATAACTTAATTTCAATAACGAATTTTCATCTGAGTTGTATTGCCATTAAACTGTTTCCAATGTAACAAATGACTGATTCAATCTTTATATATGTTCATCATGTTATTAAAATGAACTTTTGTATTTGCATTTTATTTGATTTAAAGAGTTCGGATTTCATCTTACATTTTTAATTATTTATGTGACATTGTCTTATTTTTTTGTCAAGATCATGCGATAATGTGTCAAGTTGCTTGTTATCAAAAAATTAATTTGTAAAAGTCCATTTTCGTTCGATCTTCAAGTAATTGTACCTATCAAATTATAACTAAGCTCAAAAGCTTTATTTTATTATTTTTACAAGTTTTCTGCATTTAGCTATCTAACACAAGTACGATTGCCCCATTTTATATCTCATTACCCATTGAAGAATACAAACAATAACATAGGGATTCAAATAGAAAATATACTGTATATAACAATCCTTTAAATTATACGGAGTAGCTAACCGAAGTCATCACGCTAGGTCTCGATGAAAAAGATAACAACACAAATCAAGTCTACGGAGTATTACAACATGGTTATATGGTAGTACATTACTAGACATTAGGGCATATTGATCTCGACGAGGATATAAAGACCGACTGCCTTACTCCAACGGGGCGCGAATGAACAACTGACCATGAAGAGTAACCACTGCATTTGTTTGATGAGGATTTATCCCTACTCCCAACTTGACAACTTCCTCGAATGGAGCCACTCCCCAAGGGTTATTATCCATATCTTTAGGTTGCCCTCTTATAATAAAATATTGTCCATCAGGAGAATATTGTACTCTGATCTCCTCTCGAGAAAGCCCTGGAACCAATGCATATATTTCAACTCCATCTTCTGATGTATTCACATTAACCTTCAATTCAAACTTAGGGTTTGTATAAATAGTCTTGAAACCTACTTCTTGTGCTACACCTTCATCTTCTATAGGCTCATTTATCGGAACATGCATATCATCAACATCACCCTTTTTTGGAAGTTCTTCGATTTCTCGATCACCTTTATTTGAGGAAGTAGAAGAAGCCCTCAAAGATTGCCAAACTTTCTTGGCTCGAATCGCGGAGTTTCTTGGAGGCCTTCCAAAGTCTGGAGAAATGGGACTTTTGGGGCTCTTGAAACTATTAGTATCATCACTAGAAAGGATTTTGTGTTTCTCATATTCCATTAATAAGGCTTTCTCATAGAAAACCCTAAATGAATAAGCCAACATTGTGCATGTTTTGGGAGGGTTGAAATATTCACCAATTTGCCTCCAAAGTTTGGAAGAAGTGACTTGTTCATATCCTCCATGTTTGATCACCAACCTATATAACTTGAGCAAATTTACCTCTTCTTGGTAGAATCTAGGGGGCTTGAAAATGAGGCCTCTACTTACATGAAAAACCTCGAGTTCTTGCTTGAATTCTTGTTGCTCTTCCTCCGTTCCCGACTCGTAGCCATCAGCATCATCATCACAAGCGTTAACTATTGCCTCATTTTCTTGTTTGATGCTGTCGCTCATCCCTGTTAGTCAAATGATGCTCATTTGATATATATTAGCTTGCACAAAATCCAATCAAAATGTGTTCGGTGTGTGCTGATTTTTTTAAAATAAAAATGCTATTTTACCAAGTCAGGGACGGGATCACGATTAAATTAAAAAGAGAAAAATTCAAAAGATCGTTAAGGGGTGAAATCAATTTGATAATTTGTTTAAAATTGATGTGCTAAAAAAATCTGGAAACATATGTGATTTGCAAGAGATGGAATCATCAATATATAGTCCATGAACCATGATATCAAATATTTGGGTATTAATGTTTGAGTTAGGTCTCACTTTCTTAGTCATGATGCAAAATCTGGTTTCTTTAAACAAAGAATATATAATAAAACTGAATTACCTCAAATCAATAAGTTGCCACTAAGATATATCGCTAGTACCCAAAAAGAAAAGTTGTCGAGATGTTTTTCTAATTAATAAAACTTTGAAAAAAAAACATATATTGGTTTGCAAGTTTGCATATGTGATATTTTGCTGAATCAAAATTATTGTAGATGATGATTATTTACTTATTACACTTTACTAAGATTCAAGATTATACAATTCAATTTAAGTGCAAATAAATATCATATATGTTACCCTCACTTTTCAATATTAATTTTTTCTTCTCTCATTTTTGTTTTATTTGAGCTACTATAAAGTCATAATCAATCGAAGGGGTAAATCAACGAAGAAAGTTACTCTTATCCCTCCCTAGCTTTGAAGTAATAAGTTCGATTTGTAATAATAAAATTCTAAAATGGCACTAATAGGTATGTATGTCCACTCTCGCTTGATACAACGCTCCTCCTATTCATTGCAACTCTTTATTTGTGTTTAGTTACGACATTTAGAAAAAAAACTCGGTAGACCATCGTCTTAACGAAATCAAACTTTTTTGTCGATTTTCATTAAACTTAAAAATTAGATCTCGATATAGATCTAAAAACCTTACGACCTACCTGATAACAAAGTAAAATTAATTCAAACAACTTGAACAATTAACAAATTAGTAACAATTAAGTAACTAGTATTTAAAATGAATAAATTAATCAATCTATTGTATGTGCACTCTTAGAAATAGAATGCAATTCATTGATAAAAATGATTAATTAAAATGAGTTGTGGAAGAAGAAGAAATTTACCTCAAGACTAAGCTTAATAAGTTTCTGAGTGCTTGAAGAATGAGTAGTATATGTGTAGATGTAAATAGGCCTATCATATACTATCACTGCTATTTCTGAGAAATCTAGGTGCTATATGATTTTATAACCCACTATTATTTATGCTTATAAACTTTTTTTTGTGTTTTTTTTTGTGACAAAATATTTGTCGTCGCTACTTTTAGAATAAATACTTCGCCGCATTATGAGTTTGTTTTTTTAATATATTAATAAGATTAATTTATGTAGCTGTAATGCTAGTAATATTGTTGGCTTCTTCCGGAATTTCATAAAAGCAGACAAATTCTCCTCATTAAAGGAAGTAAATGTGTGGGACCTACAAAATAACTGTCCAGGTTACAAGTAAATATATTTATATAGATATATATAGCTTTAGTTAATACTCTAGTATGGAGTACATATATGTAAACTATTTATCTATATATCTGATATTCCATCCATTATGTCTTGAAATAATTGATTATAATGAGAACTTTATTTGTAATTTATCTTCTAATTTCTTTATGATTTTATTGGCTCTTTTATCCTTATTTTCATTTTTAATGACAAAATAAAACGTTGATCGCTCGAAAACATTAATACTTTATGAATTTGTCTATTATGTTTGTACTTATGATCAATTTTTGAAAGATAAATGGAGTATATAATTTATTTTAGTATATAGGCATTATTTTTTAAGAAATTGGGTACATATTATTTGTAATTGAAATGGTGGCCAAAACTATATAATTAATGTGGGCTTAAAATAGAAGGTAATATATCATTTAATGCTAAATAAATTCGAACAAACAATTTTGAAAAGCCTGAACTATATACAGTATGAAGGAAAATGAATGAGCTTATTTGCGTAGGAAGGAATTGTTGATTTGATACTGGTAAGTGGGTTACTGTTACATTTTGGTCCTAGTAATAATATAAATGTGCAAATGGTTCTTGTAATTGGCTAGCAGGTGTGCTTTTGGTTCCCAATGAAACACCTACGTTAATTTGGGGGGGGGGGATTGATTATGCAATTTTAAGACTTTGCTTGATCTCATAACTCTTTTTTTTCGATTTTTTAATTTTTTTTTAGATTTCTTGTTGATTTTTTTCCAATTTGTTTTTAGATTTTCTTTCGATTTTTTTACTAGTTAAAAGGGTTCGATTTTGGTAGTTTTTTTAGCTAAAAGTTTTGGTTTTGACAAAAAGGTTATGTTTTCTTAGTTTTTTGGCAAAAAAGTTCGACTTTGATAGCTGTTAGCCAAAAAATTTCGTAGTTTGCCAAAAGGTTAGGTTTTCGTAGTCTTTTGACAAAACGGTTCAATTTTGATAGTTGTTTTGGAAAAAAATTAGATTTTGGTAATTTTTTTTGCAAAAGTTCGATTTTTTATAAAACAATGATCAATTTTGGAAAAAATGTTCAACTTTGGAAAAAATGTTCGATTTTGGTAGTTGTTTTGGTTAAAACTTCGATTTTTTATAAAACAATGATCAAATATGATATTTTTGCAAAAAAACTACCAAAATTGAATGTTTCTAAAACAACTACCAAAATTGAACATTTTTTACTGGGAAAAAAAATCGAAAACAAAATCTAAAAAACAAATAGAAAAAAAAATCTAAGAGAGATCTAAAAAATATAAAAATAAAATTGAAAAAAAAGATTTATGGATCAAGCAAAGTCTTAAAATTGTGTAACCATCCCCAAGTTGTCTCAAAATTGCAAAACCCCCCAAATTAACGTAGGTATTAAATCAAATGCGCACCTGCTAGCTTATAAGGACCATTTGCACATCCGTATCAATTTCTAGAGTCAAAATTCAACAGTGACTCATTTACCGTGACCAAATCAGCCATTCCATCTCACAAAAACAATAAACCCAAAATGGCTAATTTAAATATCTTTGGGGTTCAAATACTGAGTTACTGACAAATGTAAAATCGGTAACAAGGGTCACACATGTTACGTCCACTATTTGACTTTCGGTTTGTTTCCACCAACTGTTTGTATTTATTTTTCTTTATTTAGATATTAATTAGTAAATGCATAAAAAAATCGATGTACAAATCTGTGACCCTATCAAATATCAGTAAATGGAATTTGGCTTCATCAACTCTATAAAGAGTGCATGATACATCCATTTCCTGTAACATCTTCTTTATAATTTATGTCATGTCTTTAATGTTAAAATTCATTTATATATAAACAAAATAATATCGATGTCACACATAGAATTAGCTATCTGTTAATATAAGATTATCGGGCAAGTTGAGTTAGTGTATGTATTTATTGATTAATTAGTAGAAAACACGAGTAACCTTATTAAATTCCAAATGTAGGTGTCAACGAACTATTAAACAATCAAGTCACTAAACACATCAAACCAGGTTGCTTCGTGGGTTCCAACGGACTTTTGCTAGCTACGGATGGAGTTTGTATTACCTATCTCAAATATATATATCATGATCTTAATAAAAGTTGTAATAAAAGCTGTGAAGATCAGACTGTAACAAATTTCAAGGTATAATATATACACTATAATTCACCCCCAAAATACCAATATTTACTACTCCATATTAAATTATTTATAGTAAATTTAGTGAAATATATCAAATAAATAAAATAGAGTTAGTCATAGATGAAATAATTGTAATGTGCTGGTTGCGACTACTAATTTTATAGTTAATGAATGATTATTAGGAAAATGACATTTGGTTAGCATTAAACGTTGAGGCATTCTCTTCGGCATGCACTTCTCTATTACACATAGCTTGATACGAAAAGACAGCATCATACATGATTACATTCATACTAATAAATCTATATTCAAACTCTTTCTTCTTCACTGACTGAACAACAATTATGGCTCAAAACACAGGAACCATCACTCTTGAAGATATTAAGAAGGAGAATGTCGATCTCGTATGTCCCAAAGCATTTGTCCAATTCCTATGATTTAACTATTCTTTTGGTTTTTTTGTTTGCATGTTTTGTAATGTAGTGTAGATTTTCGACGTCCATTTACGTATAGAGTGTTATTTACTTAGTTTCTTTAGATCAAGGTAATATTTGTGTAGTTTTTGCATTATGGTGTTTATTGTTGATTAGATTTTAGTATCTCCATGCAGCATGCATAGTGAGGTAATAAAATTTCATAGTGAATGTGGCTTTGGTTTAGGGGATATTAAACAGTTTAAACACGAGATTTGGTATTTATTGAAATGAGTGTGGAGAGATTAGCAATTCCAACAGTGAATTGACATGGGACTTAGTTCATGGGTGACAATAAATCAATTTTCAATTAAATTGATTAGAGTTTGATTTGATTTGATGTTGAGGAGTGTCTTACTATTCACATGTTTTCAACAGGAGTCTATACCTATTGCTGAAGTGTTTGAGAGTCTGAAATCTTCAAAGGATGGATTGTCGAGTGAGGAAGCTACTCACCGGCTCACTGTTTTCGGTCCCAACAAGCTTGAGGAGAAGAAGGCAAATTGCTTTAATTCAACTATAATGTTTGCATTTTAGTTTTGTTTTGCAGAGTTGGGTCGAGGGCTTACTGTGTTTTGATTTTGAATGAAATAGGAAAACAAGTTTCTAAAATTCTTGGGTTTTATGTGGAATCCCCTTTCATGGGTGATGGAAGCTGCTGCTATCATTGCCATTGTGCTTGCTAATGGACAGGTTTGGCTCACTTTCCATTTTCACGAATATGGCAACTTACTCAAGTTGTGCCAATGCCTCATAAGAGAATCCTACTTAAGTTGGGGAAGCGGGTCGGATAGCATGCAACCTAACTCTGTGACAACAGAGAGGTTGTTTCCGAATACAAAAAAGAAAAACTTCAGTTTGTATAACTTTTTGAACTAATAGATGAATGGATGCAGGGAAAACCACCAGATTGGCAAGATTTCGTAGGAATATTATCTTTGTTGATCCTTAACTCCACTATAAGCTTTATTGAAGAAAACAATGCAGGAAATGCTGCTGCATCTCTAATGGCAGGCCTTGCACCAAAGACAAAGGTCTTTTTGTTGAAATGCACTCGCAGATAATTGTGACAAGGATATTTGTCAGATCGTATGTTGACTATTTGGATGGTGTAATTGCTTCAGGTACTGAGAGATGGCCGTTGGAGTGAGCAGGAGGCGGCAATCCTTGTACCGGGTGATGTGGTCAGTATCAAGTTGGGAGACATCGTCCCAGCAGATGCTCGCCTACTTGAGGGAGATCCTTTGAAAATCGATCAGTCTGCTCTAACTGGAGAGTCCTTGCCAGTGACTAAAAACCCCGGAGATCAAGTCTTTTCAGGATCCACATGTAAACAAGGAGAGATCGAAGCTGTAGTGATTGCCACCGGAATCAATACTTTCTTTGGAAAAGCTGCTCATCTTGTTGACAGCACCAACAATGTTGGTCATTTCCAGCAGGTAAAACTCCAAATCAAATGTTTACCCTATAGTAGATAGAATACTTGACCATTGTAAGAATGATCTTTTGTTAATCAACCATTATATACTCTGTACTGAAGCAGTTAATTTTGTTAGGTGTTGACAGCAATAGGGAACTTCTGTATATGCTCCATTGCCATAGGAATTATCATCGAGATTGTTGTGATGTACCCAATTCAGAGAAGGCGCTACAGAGATGGAATCGACAACCTCTTGGTCCTACTCATTGGAGGCATTCCTATTGCGATGCCCACTGTATTGTCTGTGACTATGGCAATAGGATCCCACAAATTATCTCAACAAGGCGCTATCACCAAAAGGATGACTGCCATAGAGGAGATGGCTGGGATGGATGTTTTGTGTAGTGATAAGACTGGAACTCTCACACTGAACAAACTGACCGTAGATAAAAACCTCATAGAGGTATTATTGCTTTAGAACAAATTAAATTTCTCAGAATAATAATAATACACAATTTTTAACATTTCAACAATCTTTTTGACTCTGCAGGTGTTTGTACCGGATGGGGATAAGGACATTGTGCTTCTTCTTGGAGCTAGAGCTTCAAGGGTGGAAAATCAGGATGCTATAGATGCTTGCATAGTTGGAATGCTGTCAGATCCAAAGGAGGTAAAACATTGAGATTTGCACTTCGGTAGGCTAATAGAGCTCTGTAGTTCCAAGACGAGTTCGGAGTGATTTCGTTCTCTGGATTGCAGGCAAGAGAAGGGCTTACTGAGGTTCACTTTATGCCCTTTAACCCTGTGGACAAACGCACAGCCATTACTTATTATGACGCGAATGATGACTGGTATCGTGTCAGCAAAGGTGCACCTGAACAGGTAACTTTTAGATAAAGAACATGGAACAGCTTCTCACATTTGCTAAATGCGATTTTGGAATAACCAGTTAGAAATGCTTTCTCTAGATCATTGATCTCTGTAACCTGAATCAAAATGTAAGCAAGAAAGCTCATGCTATAATAGACAAATTTGCTGACCGCGGACTTCGTTCTCTTGCTGTTGCTCAACAGGCAATTCTCAAACTATCTTTCCATCTCTATATGTTTGATTGATATTAGATTCACGAAACTAATTCTAGAAAATGGTGTTTCATAAATCCAGACAGTACCGGAGAAAACCAAAGAGAGCCCTGGAGGCCCCTGGGTGTTTGTAGGTCTCTTGCCTCTTTTTGACCCCCCAAGGCATGATAGTGCAGAGACAATCAGGCGTGCCCTCCACCTTGGGGTCAATGTTAAAATGATTACCGGTGACCAGCTAGCCATCGGGAAAGAGACAGGACGTAGGCTAGGGATGGGAACCAACATGTATCCCTCTTCGTCCCTTATTGGAGAGCATAAAGACCCGAGTATTGTTAATATTCCCATAGAAGAGCTCATTGAGAAGGCTGATGGGTTTGCAGGGGTGTTTCCTGGTATGTTCCTTATACATTTTCAGTTCCCTTATGTGGAATCATAAACATATTACATTTTATGCTTATTCACTTTAATTATACACTTAACTCTTCTGAGCTATGCAGAGCACAAGTATGAGATCGTTAAGAAGTTGCAGGAAATGAAACATATTTGTGGAATGACTGGAGATGGTGTCAATGATGCCCCTGCTTTAAAGAAAGCAGATATTGGAATTGCAGTGGCGGATGCTACAGATGCAGCACGAGGTGCATCCGATATAGTCCTTACTGAGCCAGGACTAAGTGTCATTATCAGCGCTGTTTTGACAAGCAGAGCCATCTTTCAGAGAATGAAAAATTACACCATATATGCAGTTTCCATTACAATCCGCATTGTCCTCGGTTTTATGCTCATTGCACTTATATGGGAGTTTGATTTTTCACCATTCATGGTTCTTATCATCGCTGTCCTTAATGACGGGACCATCATGACCATTTCAAAGGACAAGGTGAAGCCATCGCCACTGCCAGATTCATGGAAGCTGAAAGAAATTTTTGTCACCGGGATTGTTCTTGGAACGTACCTTGCAGTGATGACTGTAATCTTCTTCTGGGCTGCCCATCAATCGGACTTCTTCTCTGTAAGTAGAACAAACACACATCTCTGAAACACATCTTTAGCCATATCTTAAGTTTCTATGGCCTTGGTTTTCTAGGACACTTTTGGAGTGCACTCAATCAGGGAAAATGAGCCTGAGCTCAACTCAGCCCTTTACCTCCAAGTCAGTATTGTTAGTCAGGCACTCATCTTTGTTACTCGTTCCAGAAGCTGGTCATTTCTCGAACGCCCTGGTCTTCTACTCGTTGGAGCCTTCATAGTTGCACAGTTGGTATAGTCACTAAACTAGGATAATAAAACTCTTTCTGAGATCTCCATATCTTTGCTTTCAACATGCTTGTTCCCAGATACATTCTCTAAGTAAGTTTGCTAATATTTCAAGGTTGCAACACTTATTGCTGTATATGCAAACATGGGGTTTGCGAGAACTAAAGGCATCGGTTGGGGGTGGGCAGGTGTTATCTGGATTTATAGCATTGTTTTCTATATCCCTCTGGATATATTCAAGTTCATTATAAGATATGCTTTGACCGGAAAGGCCTGGAACACTTTGCTGGATAATAGGGTATCTACTCTCTGTCTGTCACCATATCCTAAATCAAGCATAGATGTAAGTCTTCTAATGATATCATTTGAATTGTTCAGACGGCTCTCACTACTAAGAAAGATTATGGCCGAGGAGAGCGGGAGGCGCAATGGGCCGTAGATCAGCGCACGCTGCATGGCCTTCGACAGGCAGAGACCACTGGCGCCAACGATAAGAACAGTGTCGGAGAGTTGTCTGAGATCGCTGCACAGGCTAAGAAACGAGCAGAAGTTGCAAGGTACTTTTTCATAAAAAAAATGTGTAACCTACTCATGCAGAGCGTTTTCATATACTCGATGTTATTTCGTATTCCAGGTTGAGGGAGCTTCGTACGCTCAAAGGACATGTCGAATCGGTGGTGGCGCTAAAGGGAATCGACATCAATAACATTCCACAACACTACACTGTTTAAGAGAAGATGGAAAGAAGATCAAACATTCATTCTTTTGAAGGAGAGGTTAAAAGGACTTGAATAAGCCATGGCCAAGTTTCGCAGCTTCAGCAAAAACGGAACTCGGAGTTGGATGAGAGGGAGTAGAGACGACTGCAGCAGACATTTCTTTTACAAAATAGGATGTTTTTCAGCGATAGTTTTTGTTTCGCTCATCTTGTTGAACTACAGCTGATTGTTCTCAGCTTAATATAACAGATTTCCATTTGTTTGTCCATCATATTGTCCTCCCAAAAGGGACTAATTCAATTGTCACTTACATCTCCATTTGCATCTTTGCAACTCTATTTTTTCTTGCAGCTGTTTTCCAACTCTACTTAAATTAGCCATTTGAGAGAAATATTACGAGTAAGGCCCGACTGAAACTTGGCGAAATTATGCTTATATTAGTAAATTTGATATTAGAGAAATATGTATGAGTAAGGATTGTCTGAAACTTGATTTTCCATAAACGAAATGATGCAACAAACAATAAGTACATAAACTTCATTATAAAGAAGAACTACAATGTGAGTTTTGGGTAATTTAGTGTTCAAAATTTAGTTGTCACTATTTTGAACTAATAGGTTGCGGCTAAACTCTAGGACTCAATACCAGTATCAATAAGAAACAACAGTACTCTGAAGAACTACGCACCAATGAGATTCTACTTGCTTCCGTCAACTGGAAGATAAACACCCTCTGCAGCCAACCATACATTTTCTGCACGCTTCTCTCGAACTCCGCAGACCTGCACAGTTCAAAGTGGTGGTAATGTATTTCGCTCTGGGCGCCAGTTTTTGGAATTTCATATAGGTGAGGTTCGTGGTAGTTTTTGTTGGATAGCTTATGTGGAAGATCTTACCTCTTGTTGACCACCGGCTATGCGAGTGTACTTCTTGTCATGGCTGTGCAAGTAGCCGCTAGTGTCCACATGCCGAAGGCGTACCCTTTGGTCTTGTCTCCAAGTTTTTCCACTTCCCTCAATTTCAAGTCTAACGGAAACACCAAGAAGATGCAAGTTCAGTAAATAGACAACTAACAGTAATGCCTTGATAAACAAAAATAATGTATCGTAGAATCTGGTCACCTCCAATAATCTCCAGTATCAGACAGTTTATCATCCCCAAAGCAACTCACCTGCAAAGCAAACCAAAATCAGTATATTTGAATAACAAGGAAATCGTGCCATACTATGCAACTAATTAGAAGGGAAGGAACAAAGTATCTCTCCCTACCTGTGAACTTGATTAAGTATATGCTTATGTTAGCAATTACTTAGTGTGAAACCAAATAATAAAGTCGAGAAAAGTAAAGAAAAGGAACAAAAGACCGTTACTAAATCCCAAACTTATTGATGAAGACTTTAATATAAAATGAAACATCTGCGAATATAATAGGAGCAGAAAAACAAGCTAGCAGACCTCCATATTGCCAGAGATAGGTGATGCATGCAAGTGACTATGCAGCCATCTTCTAGTTTTCATATGTTGCAACCTTATGATAGCTCCACTCTTAATTGAATCCCCTTGTTTTGCTGAGGTGTCAGGCTCAGGCTTAACAATCTAACAATTGAATCGAAAAAATCATGAAAAGGAAATAGATTTGATCTTCAACCTTGACATGCATTACGGCATTAGCAGAAATGAATATCATAAAGGGGCTAACATACCCAGTAGCTATTGGCATCATCCACCTCAGGGAAACCTGTAACAGATTGCTGGCCACTTCCAGATCCATAAGGCACATCGTGGGAGTGGAGACGGACTTTGGTCTTCTCGTGCATTAATTTGATTGTTGATCCATATGTTATCTACAAGCACAATCACCAAAAGTAAACAAACGGATATATCTTGCAAATCCAACCGGCTGTATGAAAACATTACTCCCCCCCCCCCCCCCCCCTCTAACTATTTGATATAAACAGGGCTGAACCAGTAAATCAGTAATGGCGAAGGCGAACTTACTTCAGTTGGAAAAGTTATGACATATAATTTTTTATAACTTCATAGAACATACTGGGTATGACATTTGATCCACTCAAATTTCATTCCCAGTATATTCAGCTAAAGGTCCAATTACTGAACAATGATTAATCTGAAATAATCACAATCGACTTATTCTCAGAATTCCAATAAGGCAATAACTGTAGTTTTTAGGGTTTGCAATTCCAATCTTGGTATCTGCCAAAAGAATCAAATCCCAAACATATTGTCCATTTCATTTCAATTTATCAAAATTGACAAACTTTTTAAGGCTTTAATTCACACACATAACTACAGCTTAAATTTTAAAACCAATAATCGAGTACATTACAAACACTGGCACGTTAAGATATGTCCCCACATTTTACCCAACATAAATAAAAATACATTATTCCGAAATTCAAACAGATCGACAACAATCTAATTTCAAAACTGGACAATCATTTTGGGACAAAGTGTAAACTGGATTAATCATTTGGGACAAAATAACAATTCTTATACAACATAAATCAAAAGTATCGAGCTCAAAATTCAAACAAGAAAATCATAGGGGACATAACAATTACCTCAACGCCTTCCGAAACAGCAGAGACAGTAGACGAGGATCCATAATCAGAATCAAGCGTTAGGAAAAGGAAGATCGCGAGGCCAAAAAAGGAAAGCGCCATAACCAAAAGCAGCAAAATAAACCAAGTAGATTGCCAAAACGGCAAATTCTGATCCGAATAGCTTTTCCGGCCGGCTGATTCTCTATACACAATTCGGCCCGAACCCGATACTTGCCTTACCGGACTCTTTGCTGATGAGGAGGGTGATGAGGATGACGAAGAGAGGGGTTTTCTTCTGGAGAGGCTTTGCTGCCCTGAAGAAGCCACGATTGAAAGCTGTGGGGTTTGTCCCAAAATCAATGTCCGGTTTGGGTTTCAAATCAATTTGTCCCAAAAAGATTGTCCGATTTGGGGGAGTATATGGTTTTGAAGAAGAATTGCAGTGTCTACTCATGACATGTGTGATGTGTTTTCAGCGAATGGAGGTTGCACACGTGTCATTTTGATGACGTGGCTTGTTGTGATTTGGTGTTCGTGGTGTTCTTGACTAGAATTGTGTAGTTAATGGTGGTTTAATGGGCGACTAACCTCTTTTCGAATTTGTGACTATTATCATTTCTTTTTATTCTATGATTAATTAAAATTTAATTAACGTTTATTTAATTTTATTAGTTTTCAATGAACAAATTTGTTGTAAAGAAGTAAAGAACTTCATTCATTTTTTTTTTTTTGTAATAAAGGATGAAATGAGTATCGAACCAAGAACTTCATTGATTTTTATTATAATTTCTTATCCTTTTGCAACGAAGGTCGAGCGTCATCCCTAAATTACTGCAGTAATATATTTTTCAAACATGCATATAATATGTCACATCAGATTATTAATATCGCACATCATCAAATACTTGAGGAAAGTGATGCATCTTGGAATTTTGGGTTAAAACTTGAAGCAACAACCAAAAGAGTTGGCATGACATGAATAAGCTAAGAATTGGTCGGAAAGTACAGGTGCTTGAAGTTATTATGGTTGAGACAAAATCCATAATAGTACATTTTATAGTTGAAGGAGCTCATGTTACACTCAAATGAGAAACTCCTTAGCACCTGTTGTTTCAACCTGTATCTTGTAATTCACGAGGGCGGTGTAGCACGAGAAGCTGGATCTTCTTTGGATTCCACTTGTATCATGAATGCATAGCCTAATATCCATAAGGCAATGTAGAGGAAGGGAACCCAAGCAAGACATGCAACGAGGCTCATAATGCTACCGACGTATTGAGGATCCTGTATTACTCCAAAAGGGAATTCAGTTACCCAGGGTACATTTTTCCCAAAACGTACGCCATAGTAAGTTCCAGTTTCTCCAAGCAGTTGATAAACCCTGCAATTTTTTTATCTATCAGAACATAAAAACTGGGGATAACTGATAAGTAAGTGTAACATCTCATAACATGACAACATATTCTGTAATCTTAATAACCATATTGGTTGATCAGTTCTCCCTCCTGTTATATCTATTCCATAAATCTCGAAAAGCCTCTATGCACTATGGCGGAGTAAGTACCGACACACCCATACTATTTGTCATTTACATCGTCTAGTGCAATATTTAGAGGTAGCGAATTGATGAGGGAACATTGTCCTTTTACTTATAGATGGATGCAAACTGACGGACATTTATATGTAATTGGTTGGAGTGGATCATTCTGAACAAAAGATATTAATTGGTTGGACGCATTGAACATCAAATCGTTCCAACATATATGCACTAAAAGGCATGTTGTCCTGGAATATCAATACCTTTTTCCCTTCACAATATCTACCATAACCCATTTTTCATCCCTCTTATAGAATCTCAACGAATGCCTTGTAATCCTTATGAAAAGGAGACATAACTATACAAGGAATCATTTATCTCATTGCATTCCCACAATCCCACCTAAAGGTTTACTCAACCTGCATGCACCTTAGCTTATTCATTTACAACTCAGGCATGCATCAAATAACCATATACACCTTTAATCAGACTGGAAACGCAGATATCTATCAACTCGGCATGTCCAAATTAGTTAAGTCTCATCAACGTCACTTTATACACTTCCATGAAGCCATGTGATGTTTAAATTAGACAAAATAAACAAAAAATGAATAGATGAGCTAACCCGTAGATGACACCATAATCACATCACATTCAAATCTAACATTGGAATGTCCATTTCATTTCAGTTTTACGCTCTTCCTATATCAAATACTCCCTCCATCAACATTCAACTAAGAGATTACAAATACATATTCGAGCCAGTGTTGAATCTACAATTCATTCATATAATTCAGTTTATCACAAAACACCAAGCAGTTCTATGTCAAAACTTTAAACATTGAATTACTTATTCGAATAGAATTAATTTAGATCACAAATTTGCTCTTTTTTTAGTAATAAGTCAACTCTCACTCTTAAATTGAAATGTAGATAAGCTGATTGTTCCATTAAGATTGATAACAATCGTTTCTAAAAATGCTAAGACAAAAGGGGCAATATAAAAATTGAATCTTTCTACAATTAATTGGTCAATTGTCCGAGCTAACACAAAAGGGCAATTCAAAAACTAAATCTTTTTTAAGAAACTATTCAACCCTCCATGTTGAATTGAGATTGCAATAGAACAATCTAATTCTGCAATCAGTATTTTTAACAAACAAATAGTAAGATGGCTACACTCATTGCCAAACTCAATCATTCAAACCATATTCTTAACCTCCATACATTTCGAGACATAGACTCGAATCGACGATAATTAATACCTGAAGTTGAGAAACTGGCCAAAGAGGAAGAGGGGCCAGAAGTAGAGAGGGGGAGGCCATGAGAAGGAGGAGACAGAGAAGAGAGCAAGAAACTGGACCAGTTTGAGAAAATGAGCAACCATAGCCATAACCTTGCAAGGGTCACGAGCTTTGCCACAAAGATTGGACCATGATTGTGGGTTTGTCCAGAGCCAGTAGTAGAATGGGAATGGTGAAATCACTCCAATGCATGCTAAGATTCCCATGTTTTGTGTTGATCTCAAATTGGGGAGTGTTCTTGAATGGTTTTGTACTTTTGTTGCTACCAAATTGGTAATGTGAGTTGCTATAGACACCCAAAATGAAGGAGTGAAGTTACTATATTACCCATAATTCCCCCGATTTATGAGGGTTCGCTCGAATAGTAATGATTTTAGGTGAGGGGTATAACTTGGAAATTAATCGCCACTAGGAAAGTTTTTTTTAAATATAAATAAAGCATAATCAAAACATAAATCCCGACAAGGAAATGGTGAAAAAAATGAAGCAAGCATCTCACTTTTCTCTCTCAATTCTCACGCCTCAGAACCCTATTCCCCTTCCGCCTCCCTTATCACCAAGCTCCTTTACTCATCTCAAACCAGAGCCTCAACTCCATTCCGCCACAAGAAAGCGATCTCGTTCGGAAGATGTGGAGGAGAACCTTACTCCAACACCTTATGCCGCCTCAACTCCATCTCCAAAACCAACACCCTATGCCGCCATAAAAAAACGCCGACGGCAACAAACTACGGAGAAATACGCAGAGGGATCAGTCCCGCCATATAAAAAACAGAGAATTGATCTCAAGGTCTCTCAAGCGGAGAAGCCCTCTGCTCATAGGCTCCCTCCTCCTCTCGCCCAAGATGGCATACCGGCAACCATCTCCCGGTCATCAAAATTTAACGGCGCAATCGACTCTATTCCCTCCAAAGACCCACGTCACCACGAAGCAGCAGCTAAAATAATGGAACCAAAGCTCAAGATGGTGATTCGAAGAGACAATAATAATGGAGATGACAATAAATCGGACGAAGACTGGTGCAACGGCAACGCCGCAGATAAGGTCGCCTCTATCATGACGAAGAACAAGTGCCCAATCGATCAAAAAAGTTCTGATGCGCTCGAAGTGGATTACCAATCTGCCGTAACGGGTACCCATCGGATCCTTTTCGCAAAGAGTGGCGAGTTTGTTTCCGTCAAACTTCACACACAACCTTGTTCCCAAAAGGTTAGTGAGCTCTCACTTGAAACTTCTAGATTACTTGCTTACAAACTTAAGAATTCTAGCAAAATCTTAAGAATTGATTCCACACTACTATTTCGTCCTTCAATCACCAAAACAACGATTAAGATTATTGATGATGTTAGCTGCTTTCAAAATAAAAATGTTGAACTTGTAAAAAATATTGATCAGGAGACACTACCTGTGGCTAGTAATTTCAGTTATATATTAACTTTTAATCCTGAGACCACGTTAGACTCAAGAGCACTCGAAAATCTCCAACAAAAAAAATTAGCATTGAATTTGCATAAGAAGGCTTGTAGTTTCCCTTTAGAAGAAAAGAATTTAGATTTAGAATTGAACTCATCTATTAGGGCGCAAAATATAATTGATAATATTCACTTAAGGTCAAACCAAAATCGAAGTTCAACGAACATTCAGAATTATAGGGGTAATAGGACTCAACAGAGGCCATTAGGAGATTTCTTTGATAATATAATTAGCTTTAGAAGCCCTACTAGTATTGGTACGAAAAGAAAGAGGGTTACAGAAGATTTTCGAAGTGTTGAATTCAATACCGCGGTTGAATCGACTATAGAGGAACTGCAACGCCCTGCTAAAAGGTCTCGTTTGCTTCAACCAGAACTAGGTGCACTCCAGCCTAAAAAAGGTGAACACATATATCACAGGCCTTTTAAATTGTCTTGTTCTCATAGTGACCATTATTTTTGCAATCATATCATATTACCCAATTTTTCGTATCATATGAATATATCATATCTAAATACATGGGCTTCGGTGGTTGTCTCTCAACAACCCCAAGTTCCCTCTTAATCTTCTAAGCTGGAACTGTCGAGGTTTAGGACCCTCGACAGTTAAGTTAGTTAAATCTTTTAATCGATTACATAAACTTGATATCTGCTTTTTATGTGAAACAATGCACTCTAAAATCGAAATTGATAAGCTCCTTCTCACTTTGAACTTCCCTGTTACATATGGTGTAGACTCCTTAGGCAAAAGTGGAGGACTTTGGATAGGCCTTGCTTCTAATATTGCGCATACTATTTGTTACATAGATAAAAACCTTATTCTCTTAGAAGTACATACGGAATCGATTATGCCTTGGTATTTTGGTTGCATATATGGTAATCCCCACTTAGAATCTCGTCAACAAACTTGGGCACACTTAGAGCTTATTCTGTTACCTTATTTAACTCTCCCATTAATCTTAATCGGTGACTTTAATCAAATACTTTTTCAATCTGATAAATACCCTTGCCCAAACAATTGTCTTAAGGGTGCTAACTATCTTTTTAACTTTTTAAACACGCTTAATCTAACGCCTTTAAAACATACTGGTTCTTCCTTCTCTTGGATAGGTAAAAGAAACAATACTTTAATATATGAAAAATTAGACCGAGCTTTTACTAATTATGAATGGGATAACACCTTCCCTAGTGGTTATGTCTTAGGACTTCCTGTACAACTTTCTGACCATGGCCCTCTGATATTACATACCAAATCGATACCCCTCAAACGTAATAGTTCGTTTAAAATAGAAAATTTTTTAATGCTCTTCCCAGAATTTAAGTTAATTTTACAAGATACTTGTAATTCCCACATTATACATAATACCCCTGCCCAAAACCTAATTTATAAGCTTTCACAATTTAAAATTAATATCAAACTTTGGAACCTTACTCGAATAGGTAACATCCATCACCAAATTACTAATATCCAAACCCTTCTAACATACTATCAAAATCACCCTAACAGACCCAACTTCAGTAATCAAGAGCTTTCCCTAAGAAAACAATTAGAATGTCTTTTAGATTGTGAAGAACTCTTTTGGCATCAAAGATCCTCTCTTAACTGGATAGCTAATGGTGATAAAAATACAAAGTTTTACCATTCCTATGTTAACACTAGGGTACGTAACAATAATATACTTGAACTACATGATAATAATAATCTTATCACTTCCCATAACGACATCCAAATTCATTGTCGTAAATTCTTCTTCGACCTATATAACCCTTCTCAAACCTACACAAATCCTAATTACCCTACAATCAATAATATTACATCCAGACTCTCAGAATCACAATTTAATATATTAGCTAAACCTTTCACTGGTGAAGAAGTTAAAACATCCTTATTTCATATGCAACCTTCAAAATCTCCCGGCCCTGACGGCTTTAATGCAGGTTTTTACCAATCTAATTGGGAAATCCTTCAAAAAGATCTAATAGATACGACTCTCGACTTCTTAAATAACCTTAAGTTTCCCACGTCTTTAAACCATACTTATATTACACTTATCCCCAAAAACTCTAATCCGCAAAGTATTTCTGAATATAGACCCATAAGTCTTTGCAATGTTATTTATAAAATAGCCTCAAAAATTTTAGTAAACCGACTAAAACCATTTCTCACACATCTATTATCACCTTATCAAAATGGATTTATTCACCAACGCAACATCCAGCATCATATCATCCTTGCCCAAGAACTCACTCATACTGTCCGAACTTCCAAATCTAAAAAATACGGTCTTGCTGCAATTAAAGTTGATATGAGTAAAGCTTTCGACCGTATCTCTTGGCCTTTTTTATTACATACACTTCAACAGCTAAATTTTCCAACACATTGGATTAACCTGATTTACATCTGTATATCCACAGTACAATACTCCGTATTACTTAACGGCACAGTAACTAAACCTTTTACACCATCATGTGGTCTCCGACAAGGAGATCCATTGTCCCCAATCCTATTCTCCATTTGTACAGAGGCTCTTTCGGCTTCACTAAACCATGCCCAAAGTAATAAATCCCTCCAAGGCATTAACATTTCTAGAAACGGGCCCAAATTCACACACCTACTCTTTGCTGATGATAGCTATTTTTTCATCAAACTCAATCTTAAATCTGTCAAGACTTTCAAGGACATTTTAGAATCCTATTGTCAAGAATCTGGCCAGAAAATTAATTTCTCTAAATCACAAATCACCTTTAGCCCACATACCTCTCAATCACAAATTGATAAAACTCTAGCATCCTTACCATTCTCAGAAGCTCCTACATTTGGTAAATACTTAGGAATCTCATTAGACATTGAAACAAACAAATCTCAAATATTTCAAAACCTACTCGATAAAATTAACAACAAAATCAACTCTTGGAGTGTTAAGTTTCTAAACCAAGCGGGCCGACTTATCTTAATCAAATCAGTACTTATAAGTACATTAGTATATCCTATGTCAGTTTACAAAATTCCTCAATCTTTCCTCCACAAATTGGACCAAATACTGGCTAATTTTTTATGGAGTCATAACAATCATAACCATATTCATTGGATCAATTGGACTTTTCTTCAAACACCCCCACATCTTGGAGGCTTAGGCATTAAAAACCTCCAACTTTTTAATCTTTCTTTGTTAGCCAAAACAGCTTGGCTGTTACTTCAAAATACACAAAATCCCACAACTATCGCCTTAAAATACAAATATTACCCCTTTACCACCTTCCTCCATGCCCCTAGTAAAAGCAACCAAACCTATACATGGAAGAGTCTTCGACAAGGAATAATGCAACTTACACATTCCACATATTATATACCCAACAACTGCAGAGACATTAATATATGGAAAGACCATTGGTTACCAACTTCCCATACCACAAACCTCACCTCATTTAAATCTAGTAATTCTCACCCTATACTGTTGAGTGATTTACTCCTACCTAATAGCACCTTTTGGAATATCCCCTTAGTCCAGAATTTATTTCCACAAAATTTAGTCTCTATTATATTAACAATCCAGCCCAACCTACATAATGACCTCCTTCTCTGGAAACCAAACAACAAAATCAAAGATATCACCACCAAAAACATCTATACTTACCTCTTTCAAAAAAATCATACTGCCACTCCACCACCTAACTTCAACAAACTACCCAAACATATCTGGAAACATTTATGGAAACTCCGAATTCCACAAAAAATCAAACTTTTTCTCTGGAAATTACTCTATAATAGATTACCAACGCTCCCTAATCTAAAATCCAAAACTAAAAAATCTTTTCTTACAAAATGTGTTTTTTGTGGATGTGACCAAGAGATGGTTGACCATCTCTTCCGCTCATGTCCAAAACTTACGCTTTTATGGTATCATTACCGTTCCTATCACTTCCATTCCCCAACCAATAATCTCTACAAAATTTTATGTCATAGCTTACAATTCTCCTCCAAGCATAGATCATCTGCGTTTAATCATCAACGTTTTCTCTACAGCACCATTTGGACAATATGGTTGGCAAGAAACAAAATTCTCTACCAAAAATCTCCTTTCAATATATCACATATTATTAAGCAACGTAATACTCTACTTCAGACTTGGACCTACACACAATGTTATCATAAAGTATTCCCGAAGACAAACCTATATCCCCATCAAGCCACAATCACAACACACACTAAACTTATACTCAATCATAACACACTAATACCTCTAAACACAACAATATACACTTTCTATATTTATATAGATTACCTTAAAGACTCCACTATCACAATTGTGGGCTACCATAACCATACAACTGATATATTACACCACTACACAATCCCCCATCTCTCATGTCCGCATACACCCTCAACTGTACCATCACAAACACAAGTGATAGAAGCCTTATTCTCCATCTTAATTCTTTTGAACCCACTCTCCCTTTCCTCGTTTTATATTGTGTTTGATCTTTCTACCTCACAGGTTCTTGCTAGCTGCATACACCGGATACAACAACGACAAGAATGGAAACAATTTTGGGAGCAGTATATATCGGCGAAGCATAATTTAGTCCTGCTCCCGACGGATATTATTACCTTTAAGTCCTTACTTACTCGTATCCCACCATTCAGGTCTCATTTTGTAATTCCTTCGGGAACTTTTGCGAGACTTGGGTTAGGAAATAGTTTGTCTTATGTATCTTATCGAGATATCTCGGGCAACAATGTGTGTATGCCCTAGATATTTCTCGAATATTATATTTTGTACTACTCTATTGCATAAATACAACTATCAAAAAAAAAAAAAAAAAAAAAATAAAGCATAATCTCAATCAAAAGAATATATCGGTGTCCCTCGGGGCTATTACATGCACCAAAATTACATGAGATCGAATTGTAATTACAAATAACAATATTTTTCAAATTAAGAAAAGGCTAATTTGCTAAGTGCCCCCTATACTTTAAAGTTTGTTTCTATGTGCCCCCTATACTACTGGTTGTTTCACAAATGCCCCCTCAACCCTCTTTTACAATTTTAAATGATGAACTGACTATCATACCCCTTTCACTACTACAAAGTATTGGGGGCAATATTAAAATATTTTAAATAAGTAAAATTATATTCCACCCTTCTTCTTCAATACACCCCACCCCCACCCCCAACCCACCCAATATTAATGATGCTTGAATTGCAAAATTTCGAGCACACGCTTGAAAGATCTCTTCACAAGCATCCATCTCATCTGCTCAAAGTTGCAATTTCTTCGATTAATCTGAATGTTACAATCCAACCTCTTGCACAAATTTATGAATTTTTATACAATTTCTCTCAAGGCTGCAATTTTTTTGCTCAAATTTGCAATCTTTTCCACTGGTCTTGGATGTTATAGCCCAGTTTCTTGCTTAAAGATTCAATATCTTCAGATCCATTGGCTCATAATTGTAATCTTTAATTCAAAATTGAGAAACAACAAAAAACGTTATTTTGATGCCTTCATGTGGAATTTTGAAACATTAAAGTTAACTCTTTCTTATATAATCGAAAAATTAAAGAACTAAGCCTGTGTTTCGGTGGATGCTTGCTGCTAGGGATCTCAAATAACAGAGGGCTCCATTTGTGTTTATATTATAAGTAATTGTCTGAGAAGTGACTGGGCTAAGAAGGACCCAAATGAGATTAATATCGAATTAATGATAATCAAAAATCAAAATATTTAACCCAAATTGACTAAAGATCGAAATTTTTTCATGATATGAGAGAAATTAAGTTTTTGTGTGTTCTTGATGAAGATCTTAAGCGAGAGAGATGAAGAAAGGAGAGAGATGAAGAAAGAAGGTATTACTTAGCCTCAAAATTATGCAATTGAAGCATAATTTAACATTGGGTGGGGTTGGGGATGGGGGTGGGGTGTATTGAAGAAGAAGGTGGAATTTAATTTTAATTATTTAAAATATCTTAATATTGTCCTCTATACTTTGTAGTAGTGACAGGGGTACGATAGTCATTTCGTCATTTAAAACTGCAAAAAGGGCTTGAGGGGGCATCTGTGAAACAACCAGTAGTATAGGGGGCACATAGAAACAAACTTTAAAGTATAAGGGGCATCCAGCAAATTAGCCTTAAGAAAACAACCAACACTAATTGGTAACCAATTAGTCCTATAAAACTTGTTGTTTTCATCATGGAGCACCTTGCTTCAATCTTCACTATTTTTAAATTTGTGATCATTTTTTTACCATAGTTGTGAAAACAAGTCATCCATAATGATATAAATGGAGTGAAAGACTAGGTCTTTAGCGATGAGCAACGAAATACAAATCGCTTCGGCAACTAACTCCAACAAGAATGAATTATATGCATGCGATCATTTCATTAGGATTTCTAAGTATGGACTAAGGAAGAAGACCCTTCTATGGTTTTTTTTCTATAGATAAAAGCAGATAACGATATTTAGCTAAAGTTCGTGCATGGATGAACTGATGTGTTCCTTCCATTGGCAGACTTAGAACAAAAACTTCTGAAATTGAAAAGATCCATGAATAAAGGAGTGAAAGTTGGCCTCCAGAAGAGCCGAGTCCCTTGCTTCCTATTAGCACACCAAAATGTTCTCCAAGTCTGCGAGGTGTCATAGAGGTCATTCTCCTAACCAGTACCAGAGATTGTTGTGTGTTTACTTTTAATGAAAATTTCAAAAAGCTACTTAAGGATTATTGTTAGAGCTACCAAGATAAATTTTAATATTTATTTTACTTCGATTTCAATCACATCTATTTGTAAAGAGGATAGAGGGTTGATTATATAGGAAAGAGTGAGCTCTCTTTTTTAACTTAATTGTTAAGGTGATTTAGTTAAAAATAATATTATATGAAATACTATTTTATTCGAAATAACTCGTTTTCGTCTACATCACACCTCAATTTGGGAGTTCATTTAGGTTGATATAAGAAGTAGCAAATTAACTTAAAATTTCACTTCAGTTTAATTAGTTTCACCCCAGTCCTAAGGGACAATAGATGCAGTGGTTTAGACTTTAGAGAGGTTGACCGTTGACCAAGTCAAAATCAAACTGGATTATGAATGATATATTTGTATCATATCACATTGACCTAAGATGGACTAGTAATCTAAGACATTAGGGGCAATCGCAAATCATGAAAATATGGAGTGACTCTAACGCAAATACTCAAACATTTCTATCTAAAAGGGTGGTGCATTGGAAGTACTATATTATATGAACTGGTATACTGAAACTTACACTTGATATCCGATGATTAGTATCGCATATGAGCATATTGTTTGTCGAAATTTACACTTGATATCACATGATTAGTATGCCATGTATGTGCACACCATTTGAGACGTAGTTTCCCCTTTACAATTAACAGCTTGCCTCGAGGTCTATCGAAGTCTTCACAGAAAAACTAAAATCATATGCACAACCACTAGGTCCGACGAGGCAAAAAAAATACAGAAGCCATGTGCTAGAAGGCAGCTATTGTATGTTATAAAACTTTCAATGTTCCTTTGGTAAATGGCGCTTTCGGTTTCCTCAAGTTGCACCATGCCTTTTGTGTTCCAGAGAGTTGTGAACAAGAGTCTGTAGCCCCTAGAGTCACAGCAAAGTAAAGATAAATTGCGCACAGAAAAGTTAACAGGGCGAGAGCGGTAAGGAGATAACGATGCCTCCTAAACAGAATAGAACAGCTCTCAAACTCATTCCCATGTGAAGATTTTTTGCTAGACATTCCGGAAGCAAGTCCACTTGGTGTATTAGGCTACCTGCGAGGAGAGATTAAATGGATTTCAAGTGACCTGATTGTCCGCATCAACCAATAATGTAAACAAGTTCATGAGAATTGAAGAATTGTTCAGATAACATTAGTAAGAGGCACAAGGCGGCTACGTTCACCATTCAAGTAACGCATAAATCTAAAAAGAAGTAGCAGCTGTAGAAAAACATTGATAAGTCTGCTAATTAGCTCACTGAAGCATCTTATGCATTTAGTCTTCACTCTTCACATAAACAAACTCAGGATACTACAACAGGCAGTACAAATGCAGATAAGAAGGATAAGGTAATACCAAAGCAGGGTTTAATTTAGACTGACTACCAAGGAAGATGGCTGGCAGGACATTAAACTCTTCGAGCGATAGAATTACAGGTAGTTGCACTTAAGGTTATAGCACAAGCAACTTGCATCGCACATGAATTTGTTTTCAATCTGAAGAATTAAAGTGTTACAAATATAATATGCGGCATGAAGATGCACAGTCACATATTCCCTTAATAGAAAAAGAAGAAGGGGATGAAGCCATGAAGGGAAGGAGGGAGGGAGGGGAAAATTAGTGATCATCAAGATTCCATGCTCAAGTATGATCAAGATTCCATGCTCATGCATGCATCACTCTATGAAACCGGGTAATACGGGTTTATGGGACTGCTGACACTACATCAACAAGTATTCCTATCCAGGAGAGACAAATCAACAATTTCTCGAAGGACGATAAGCTTATTCATCTACAACTTTTAGATTTCCATAATAAACACTATTAACACCTAGTAGGTACACCCCCCGTCCATATGCATAAATCCTAAATCAACGACTATTAGCTTCTCTAAACAAATTCTGAATTTAGCATATCACTCTCTAGGAAATATACAAGTATTTGACCACAATTTGAGAGAGCTCCCTCAAATTAAAATATGGACGTATCATGGACGTTATGATCTAAAAATGTCGAGGTCTTTCGAATATTTTGTTCTTCAATGGTAATACTCTTAAATCTACTTTATTGGTAAGGGGAAACAAACATCCATCCCCCCGATCAAACCAAATCGCCATTATCTCGATCAAATGCATCCATATTTACTCACGAAACATTCGAAAGAACTTGTTAGCATCTTCCAACTACTACATAGTGAATTAAAATAAAATCACATCTAAAAACCAATCAGTCAGCCGCAATGCAATGCAATGCAACAGAATATTCCGAAATTGCAATTATACTGAAAAATTCTAGCTCAAAGTATACAAATCGAGTTATTAATCAATAATTCACCACCTAAAATTAAATTCACCAAAAAACTTCACTAGTAAACAAGTAAATTATAGCAGATCTATATACGAAAAAATAATAATGGGAAATTAAATGTGGAAAGATACTTACAAAATATATGTACAGTTCAAACGAGAATATAACAAAAGAAGGGTTTGGATTTTGGAGATTTATTATATTTGCACAAGCTGATAATATTTTCTTCCCCTCATTTCGCCCTCCACGCAATTTCCGTGTTTCCTATATTAGAGGGAGGGAGGGAGGGAGAGGGGAATAATTTGGAAGTAACTGTTATTGTTGCGTTACGTAGGATTTGTTAAAGCGGGTATGGGATGATTTGATTTGTTTTATCGAGTTGGATAATTATTTCGGTTTAGGCTCTAAAATTTTGTAACGAAGACTTGCCATTATTATTTGGTAGACCTCGAATTGAGTATAATAGTTAATAAATCACGTGTAACAAACTCTGCTAGATTTAACCAACAAAATGTTGACAGAATAAATGGAAGTTAATAAGTCAATGATATTTTGACCACAGATTCATCCACTTTCACAACTTGGTCAACTTGCTACCAACTGAAACTCTAAACTGATTTAAGTTTTAAATTGACCTCAATAATCAACAGTTTGACAAGCTAGTTCATGAAGGAACTGCTGGATGTAAGTAAGTGTGGTAAAATGGAAATCCAAAATTTGAGTTGGAAAAAATGAAGTCAACCATATCACATTAGACAATTTGATACTTTCATATGCTCAGGTTTTTCGTTGCTTTTGTCTAGTGATACATAAATTTGTAGGCGGTTCGTCGATCGATTTATTGTACTTCTGATGTCGATCGTGAGATAGTTTTATCATCGGAAACGTCCGTCTCAACTGTGATCCTTAGCACTGAATGAAGAGGGAGAAATCGTTGTAAGGAAAACGGTGTTACCGTGACTCTATTTGGTTTCATTTTATAATCGTTTTTCATTTGTTCTAATTTTCATTTGTTATTGTAATCTGTTGTAATCGTAGTCGTATGAAAGTATCTCTTGCTCTGTAATTTTGTAAAGTGCTGATGTTTAGCTTTGTATTCCCTTATAAACATCCTACACTAACTTATTTTTTCCAAACTATAAGAAGTGAAGTACCTCATTAATTTATGTCATTAATATTATAAAATATGGTCTATTATTTTGATAACAAATGTAGATCAAAATAATCCATGCAATTGAAGACCATGATGATTAATAATTTAGAAATCTAATGTTGAGAGTCGTGAGTAGCAAACCAATGAATCCTCTCAAGATCTTTGCCTGCTTCAGTAGGAATATTTTCGATAACCTTTTCTTGTCCCTTTGGGTAAAATATTCCAGTTCTTTCATCACGCACCCAAAAATTACCATTTCGATTATTACTATTATTATTTTCCATGCTCTTGGTTTTCACTTCTTCGAGTGGACTACTTTTGTGGTACCCTTTGCGTAATATTGGCCTGTTTTATATGCAAAAAATAAAATAAAAAATAAATCATTACAATTTACACATTATTCATCATATATATGTAATAAATAATAATCACAATTTATTGCAATTTTAAAAGAAGGCGTTTGATACTTTGATTAAATAAGATAAGAGATAATATGATGATAATTTGTTTGATATTGGATACGTATCGATCACTTACATAAAAAACATTTGATCATTGAAAAAAAAATTATTTGAATATGATTATTTTAAAATCAAAATTATTTTTTTTAATGATTCGTCGTCAAAGATTTTAGTTAAATTGAAACGAAGACATAAATAATGATTTTCAAGGAAATACTTTAAAAAAGCTATATTCATAATAATCAAGAAAATTGAAAATGAAAATATTATTTAGTATAAATCTCACTAAATATAATTTTATTTGGATTACGTTAATACTGAATCTATCTCTAAAAGATTGTACTCATGACATAGTATATGCAAATATAACATTTATTTTGTCATATTCGTATGATTTTATGCACTCAAAACCAATATTTTCTTTTATAATAACTTGGAATCGTAAAATTTATTAATTTTGACTATCGAAAAAAAGTTGTTTGAACAATGTAAATGGAGGTAAACAGGTTAATATGACTTACTTGGAGATGGAGCTTATTGTTTGTGCCCCTCTACTTATTGCTACAGAACTTGCCATTTCCTATATTTTGGTGATCTTTTTGAGGTTTCAAATATGGTGAAGTTATGCAATTTGTATGCCTCTAATTTATATTGCATTTTTGCATGGCAAAAACATAATGCTATCAATATTTTAATATACAATTATATTATAAATGGATATATTTAGTTTCCCGAGGAGATTGGGGCCGGTTTAAGATCACAGCAGCCAGCCCATTCAGTTGTGTTAGCCAAACGTTGAAAAAAAGAACCATACATTTGAGATGAGATATAGCAAGTATGGGTGACGATGATGTGACACATTCCGTGATTTTATCTATATGTTTTAAAAGTATAACATGAAATCCAAACTCGTTCTGTTAAAACGTATGTTTCAAAATATGTCCTTACTGAATTGACTACAAGAGTATTAAGTAATCCTTACACATACTGTTAGATCACCTCCTGTAGTGTATTAGTATCAATTCCTTCAATAACATTTCAAGACATTGTATGTTTTCTTGTTCATTAGTAACTAGTATTAGTGTTTTTACTGTTTTAAAGTTGAACTATTATTGTATGATTTGCCAGAGTTGATACGCGATACAATCGTAGTAAGACTTGGTGCAGTGATTAGATACTCATTTGTAGCGTGACGAGATCCGTTCACGTTATTGTTTCAGTATCAAATCCAGGGTTTCAATTTCCCTGTATCTCTAGTTCATGTACACTTCTATAACTTGACCATATGAAGAACAAAGATTAATGAAATTGTACAGAGTATTAAAAACTAGAATCTTCTGTAGTTGGTCTCCTCAAGTAGTACCTCAAACTATTCGCAAGAACCTGAAAATGTCACACAAAATACAAGGTAAGAGATTTATGATATGCTATATTATGGTCAGGCAATAGACGACGATAAAATACAAAATACACAAAAGGTACCTGCTGAAGAGGTTTTCTGAGGGCTTGTCCTTTGTAGCTCACATGGAATTTTGCCTTAGCCAATAGACCCTGTCATCGATAACAAATTAAAGCTTCATCACTTGTCATGCTCTCTGTTGTTGCTATATGATATAGGGAATCGTGTTAATTTAGTTACCACAGTGTCGAATTCTCCTGATTCAACAGCAATGTTCACGTCGGTGATAATCTTTACAAGATCCACCAGTAATCCTGGTCGATCAGCTGCCTCTACAACTAGTAAGCTGCGAATAAAGTGTGCAGTTTAACTTAGGAATTTAGTAAATAATGAAACTGACAGGTGCAAGTAACAGTAGTTCTTGTGCAAATGCATACATGACTGCACGTCTAAATTTTCGCGTCAGCACTTTGTAGGCTGAGAATTCAATGTCGTTTTAACAGCTAAGAATATCACAAATGGCTTACCTTCTCTCTGGACTGTCCTCATACACATGAACATGGGTTGCGATATCAACATCAACCTAAAAGTTTTAATCAGGTCAACATATGAGCAAATTCAGAAGTCAATATGAGGTTAGTAATAGACAGATTTTATACTTTTACATCAAATCTCATATCACATATCATGCAAGCAACAGTTCCTCAATAATGTAACGTGATATTAATTTCGGACATCAATAACTCGATAATAGATGTTTGATTCTCTGTTAAACAGAAAACAACTTCTCCCCCATGTACATAGTATAAACAATGTCAGCGGGAGAAGAAATCCAGCAAAAACAATTTTAATCATGAAAAAATAATAGAAACGCAGGTTTATCTACTTATTAACTAACTTTGACTACTGAAAATAGAAATTGAGATGCGAGTTCTTGGAAACCTGCTCTGGCTGCATAACCCCAAAAGTTGACCCCATAGCCAACCTAGAACTCGACTCCTAATGCAACAAGCAAAATTAGGTATGAGAGAGATAAAGAGTGGACAGCTGAGCAGAGTTGATCTATTGACCAAGCTATTATGCATCATTAACAGCATTGTGAAGGTACCGGATGATATTCGAGGAGATTGTTAATAATTGTCAAGCGAATAGCCTCAAGTAGCTCAGGGTCATCAATCTTTCTGCCTGTAGATCTGGCAAAAAATATGAACCATAACGATCTTGAGAAACTAATGCCAAATAATATTGATAATGGTGAATGTAACAAGTATATTGAAACTGCTATATAGCAGATATGACATAAAGATCTGCAAAGAAAATATGGTTCCTGATAGGGTTATTTCCTGTAGCTGATAACTAATTGGAAAGCTTCAATTAGTGACAAGAATGGCCCAAAAAAATATGTCAAATTTAAACTGGGTCAAAACAAGATAGTCGCCGTTTTTCAGAATGTGGTAGTCGCCGTTTTTCTTAGTGTTAATTTTCTATAAAAAATATTATTGAACTACCGTGCCTCGACGCACATTAATGCTATTGCTTTTAAACTGTAGCAATAAATTTTGCTGATGTCAAGACATTCACAAACTAGCCCTAACAATAACACCATCCAATTTGTATATAATGCATTATCCACAATCAGGCTAGGAGGCAAACTTTGGAAACAAAATATAAGTAATGGGAAATGTAGATAAATTTGTATACTTTTTTATTTAATATTGTGCTGTCTTTTATTTAGTAAAACTGGAATGTTCAGATTAAGCAACAAATTCATTAAAAATTTGGATTTCCGGATATAGTGACAAGCAGGCAAATATTTGGATTCCAAAGTATATAGTGCTAAGAATCCACAAATAGTGAGAGAAGGCCAAGTCACACTGAATATTGGAAAGGAATCAGTGCGGCATATCTCTTACGTTTTTGTGATGGCAAATTTGGTGTGCTTCCCAGACGAATCAAGACACACATTCGCCTTTAGAACATTCAGCCCAAGATTTTTTAGAGCGTTCATCTGAATTGCATTTGCTAACAGTCAACAAAATAAAACAAGAAATATTTGCTGCTAACTAAGTGGCTCAAATAGTAACCAAACTACTAAATTTGGGGATTTAAAAAGAAAGAAGCTAGCAGCAAGCCCATAAAAGACATAATATTGGCATACCGTGTCAAGCAGAGCTCCAAGGCGATCCCCAAAAGTGATTTCCACTACAGTGGCATCAGGGTCTGCATCTTGATCAATGTTGACGGTGGGAATTGGAATTGAGTCATTTAATTGCAAGCTTCCATCCTGGTTCATCAATACCCGCAATCACAAACATCAAACTTAGTTTTAAACAATAACGACGAAGAAATGGTGAACTGATAATTGTCATCCACTTAACATATATGATAATGATAGCACCAATTGAGGAAAACTAACAAGTGTGACCGATACCTCAACAGCTGTGCCTGAGGAAGCTCTCACCATCCACGAACTGCCCGAAGACGAGAATCTGCCACATACACTAGCATGATGGGGGACAAGAAAAACTAAGAATATATAACCTTTATTTATGGAAGTGATTTTGAGCAAAATCAGGTACTTCCTTGGCCTAAACAGTGAACACCTCAGAAAGTCAACTCTAATTTCATTCAACCACCATAACCTAAACCAATTACTAATAACAAGTACCAATATGAACTTAAAGCTCAATTGCAATAGTTACATCATATTTCAAATATTTGTGGCATACCTCTTGGAGAAGATGCACAATGGCTGAACTGGATCCAAACCAAAGGAGCTCCTGAAAAAGCATGGTCTTGAAATGCCTTGCTTCAAAGTTGCTGCAACACTACAATGAATCCCAACAACATTCCCCAAAGAACCCATAGCCACAACCATATTTCTTACACACCTCAACTACTACAACAAAGCTACAAAAACACAATACAAAAGATATATCAAGAAAGCTTTTTTATTACCAAAAAAAGACCAATCAAGAAAATGAAGATTAAGACAAAAAATGCATGATAGATTGTGGAAGAGATTAGAAGAAGTAGTGTGTCTACCTGTCCTAGTGAAATCCGCCATACCCATCATCAAAGCCATCCATTTTTTGTGACTTTTATATGTACCATCAACACCACATGTGTCTTATTATAGTAATTTCATTTTTGGGTATTCATCTTTTATTGCTTTAAATTCATCTCAGCCTTAAAAAGTTAATGTTACCAATATCTTACTATATTTTTAGTATAAATTAGTCAAGAAATTAATGAATTTTAGAAGTCTTTTTTTAGTAGATTAAGTTTTTACTGTAGTACATATATTTATGGGACATCATCTTATAATCTTGAGGACCAGTGGGTAACAGTGACACGATCGGTATCAAATTAAGACACGAATGGATATCCCACAATGCTTATGGATAGATGGATGCACTCTTGACTCATGCACTATTATCTACACATATTGTCTTTTTCTAAATGAAAAATCTACAATCATTATTACAAGGAGTCGATGACTGATAAACGAGTATACATAATTCGATATTTGGATAAAAGCATTGTATTAAATTAATTGTGTGTATGAATCGAGGTGTATTACGGGAAAGAGAACTCTAACATCAATACAAATAATCAGGCGAGTGATATCAACAAATGGTGTGAGCATTAGATTTTATTATTAGACAGTGTAGAACAAAAAAAAATTAACATTATTATTGTTATTATTATTGTTGTTGTTATTATTATAATAACAAGCTGTTGAGATAGATTACATATGAGTTACATGATTTGATATAGATTACATAATAATGAAGATTAATTTATTACCTAATAAGGAATATGTTAGTATATACAAAAAGTAATTCGTAACATAATAAATAATATAAATAATTTGATAATTAATTGTCACTTGTCAAATTAATCATATTACTTAATATGTAATCATTTAAGTTTTGTATTAATTACATTATATCATGTAATGAGTTAATTTTTATTTTGAGTGGGGGTCTGATTTATTGGTTACTCAGTTTTTTTAATGATATGTTAGGAGAATAATGAATGTAGGTGAGGGTAAAAATTTAAAGGTTAATATAGGTGAGTTTAATTGAGGTAAATTTATTAAAATGTTATTTATATACTATACTTGAGATGAATTTAGGTATAATGTTATAAAAAATACGATTCACATACGTCATTCCCCTATTAACACTGAAGGAACATTCATCATTTTGTGAATATCTTAAAGGGTTTTTGGCCGGGTACATCACCTACTTTTTACCTATGTCACTAGTTGATCACTCACTTTTCAAAGTGTCCTGGTTGATCACTCGCTTTTTAAAAAGTGTCTCTTTTGGTCATTCGACCACTTTTCCGGGTGGTCAACTGCCGGTCAACTCATGTGGCACCCATGTGCACCTTTAGTAAGGTTGTTTTAGTCTTTTCAAGTCGAATTTAACCCAAATTTTTTTAATTAATTATGTATTTCGCCCCAATTTTATGGTTAATTATAATTTGACCACAAAATAATTGAAAATTTTGGTCAATTAATTGAAAATTTTGGGGTCAATTTCTAATTAACCATAAAATTGGGGATAAATGCCTAATTAATTGAAAATTTTGGGCCAAATACCTAATTAATTGAAAATTTTGGGCCAAATTCGACTTGAAAAGACTAAAATAACCTTAGTAAAGGCGCACATGGGTGCCACGTGAGTTGACCGGCAGTTGACCACCCGGAAAAGTGGTCGACTGACCAAAAGAGACTTTTTAAAAAGTGAGTGATCAACCAGGACGCTCTAAAAAGTGAGTGATCAACTGGTGACATAGGTAAAAAGTAGGTAATGTCCCTGGCAAAAAACCCTATCTTAAATTGCTTCTCAAAAGAGGTAAAACTTAACATTTCACATGCGTTAATCTCAATCCAAACAAACTTAAAAGTCACTGGTTAATTCAAGAGAGGGGGTAAGCATTAGGAGGGCCAAAAAGTTCGACTTGAGGTGTGCTTCAAAGTAGTTTGAATCAAGCTTAAACCTCATATTTAGGTTAGACTAAACTTGCATCGAAGGTTCGGTTAGGCTCGAATTACATGTACTTAATTTTTTTCTTCTTTTAATTTTCTTCTTATTGTATCATTAATATTCGAATATTTGTTTGAACTTCGAACCATTCGAATCAAACCTCGAACCTTCAATTTTTTTGAACCGAATCAAACTTTGAATTTTTATGTTCGTATATAGACCTAGATGTAATTTAATAAATTAGGTATATTTTAATTCAATCGAAGATAAATATGCAAGAATTAATCGAGATAGTATATATGTTAGTGCTATTAATAGACAGGGTAATCTAAAACCCGCTTGTCTCCCGACTCGAAGATCCTGGTTCGATTACTCGCTCGTATTCTTGTCGAGTGATAATCAAATATTTTTTTTACTCGTTAGCTTATTTAGTAATCCATGATCTCTCGGCATATTATTCAATAGAAATTTAAAAAAGAAATGATACCATATATTTTGACTTCAACCATAACTAATTTAGCCCGAAGCCCCGAACAAATATCCAATACTCCATGCAATATAGTCCACATGCGATTATCCAATCTAAGTTAGTTTAGATTAAGCCATTTCTAGTGTTATTATGAACTGAATAATCCGATATCCAATCGTTGACCGGCTAAAAGATCCCGGCGGCTGGACACCCAAAATAAGTGAATCAACAATAAAAATGAGAAGTTGCACTGGTAAACAAATGGACCTGGTTGGAGACAGATGCAAATTAATAGTTGACAGATTTATCAGATCATATATATTAATATTAATACAGTATGTACTTATCTATTGAATCAATCAAATAATTTAGTTCGAAAAGATCTTACTAATGATTAAAAGGTCATGAGTTTGAAATTTTTTTCATTACTAATTTACACGAAAAAAAGTAAGTAACTCTATAAATCTATCCTAAAAAAAAAGATGAACAACAAATGTAGTGGTGTCATCATCCCTTATCATGAGAAGTTGATTTCTCATTCTTTTCAATGTACTTTTAGACTTATATTTTCCTTTTTCATCCTATTTGATTTGTTACTTTTCATCTTGATAGTATTATGTAAAGTATAATGGTAAATATTCTTCACCCCTTACTAAAATAGTTTCTGACTAAACAATCAAATATTTTGAATTAGAAAGAATATTTTCGTAACTATCCAACAATTCAATTTACGCTACTCATAAAAAACTCCATACTCAATCACCACAACATTTACCTTGATCAAGGTATTTTATTTACAATATTTACACCTTTTAATTAACGTGCGGATAAATAAATATAGTACTTTCTTAATATATATAATATCTATATAAACTATGCATTAAACAATTTTACTACTTCTTCCGTCCTTAAAAGAACATTTTGATTTTTTTGGTCAACAAAACATAATCTAAAACGTAAATATTTCTTATTTTACATGTGAAAAAATTATAAGAAGTTGATATTTCAAAAATATATATTGAGACGAATCTAACAAAATCTCACATAACTATATTTTATCTTACCGTTTAATGAGAATTATTGATCAAACTTTCTAAAGTTTGACCATAAAAATCAAAATATATCAATCTTTTAGGGACGAGAAGAATATATAATAAGATAGCGTACAAAAGTCCTACTATGATACAAATAACTAGTTTGGTTAGTGAAGGAAATTATGTATGATATAATTAAATGGAGACGTATATAGTCACCTTCACTTAATGAAATAAAATTTAATTTATAATTCGATTTGGAAAAATAAATCGAACGATAGTGGAAAGAAGGACGCCCGATTGGAGTATTGTGGACCGTGAGTTCCGAGCGGATACATATAATCCACGACGACCCATTACCCGAGAATCCCATTTAATACCACAAAACAAAATACAAAACCAAACAAAACAAAATCAACAAAATATGTCTTATTTGAAAAAATCCATAATTTCCAGGCTTCCTCGCATAATCAATCAGATTAATCGCTCTTCTCATGCTCATCCCACTCAAATTCACAGGTCATTTTGTGTTGCTTATATTTATTTGATATAATCATTATATCCCTAAAAGATTGTCCATTTTGGTTTTTTATCTGTCGAAATTAACAAATTTTTTCATCTTAATTAACACAAAATTGAATGAGCACTGTTGTGTTAATGATAAACTATGTTAAAATATTAACATTTCATATATTTTAAAATTGCCCATTTTGGTTTTTCATTGTCGAAGTTAGTAAGCTTTGAGACCTTAATTGACACATGTGACTTTGGGTTTGTATCAAAAGTATCATACTGATACTAATAATAAACTAGTTTAAAATATGAGCATTTGATATATTCATTACTAAATACTCAATTAAAAATATGAGTATTATACAACATAAAAATTAGAAAAAGGAGCTTTTTTGAAGTGGTGAGGATTTATTTGATCAATTTGGTTAGTGGTTTGTGTGATTTTGAATAGGGTATATGAATTTTTTTTTGATGTGGGGTTTTGTTATGTAGGCCTTTGGTGAGCTCATTTTCGCGTTTTTATTCACATGAAAATGCATCATCAGTTGATGTTGATCTTTCCAATCACGAAAACAAAAGGCGTTTGTTTAACAGGTATGCATCTTTTTCTTGAGTTTTCATGTTTATGGAATAAATTTCAGTTTTTGTTATGCAAATTTGTGTGGTTACTTTTTCTGTAAAAGTGGATACTTTCTTGAATTGTTCATTATTTTATGAATGAATTACTCTTGTGTAGGCTCATTTATAGGAGTAAGCAAAGGGGGTTTCTAGAGCTGGACTTGGTTTTGGGAAGATGGGTGGAGGAGAATATTAATTCCATGGATGAAAATGGGGTCAAATGCCTTGTTAATGTTCTTGACGTGGTAACCTTCGATCTCATTTTGCTGCTAGTTGATGTTGAATGTTTGTTATAACAGAATGGAGGTGTGAGATTCATTATGTTTGAATAGGTAAAAGTATTCGGATCTGCAATTTGTAATGAATTTGTAGATGATTTACAAGTTGGTTGGAAGTTTGACATTTTCGGTTTGAAGATGCCACACAATATTGTAACCTTGACAATGGATACATCAGAATTCTAGGTTATTTCTTACAATATTGATGTTTCAAGAGTAAAATTCATTAGCTAATCTCTGGTAGAAACGTAATTATAATTTCAAGCTAAAGACTCGTGTCTAAGATGTTGATTTACCTTGTCCAGCCTTTTGGTCTTTAATTTTATTGTCTCTTCATGGAAAAGTAATTACTGGCAATCTTTCTTGCCAAACTAAGTTGCCTTCGAGCGGATGGAAGCTTCTTTAGCTAGTTCGATTAGTACATTAAGTAGAATGTATAGAAAAAAGAGAATGATATTTCCTCGTACCATTTTTCCTTGATTTGTAAACTGATGCTGGTTTAGTTCTAAGCTTACTAGCGCTTTATTGTCATTTTCTTATCTATTTATTCACGCTTGCAGGAAAATCCAGATCTTTGGAAGTGGCTGACTGGTCAGGAACAACCTCCAGAGGCGATGAGCAAAAATCCAGTGAGAATCGTGGCACTTCAATCTTGACAGTCATTCTTCAATCTTGATTTGTAAACTGATGAGCAACCTCCATTATGCATTTGATCATTTTTCTTATAAATTGTGCTCTCTTCCTTTCAGGTCTTTACTACTTTACATGAAAAGGTGATGAACAATCTTGACAGTCATTCTTCTCCCGAGACTAGGGCGACTCCTGGACAGCCATGGGTGAGAGGCTGGGATGATTTCAAAAAAGGTCGTGATGGCCCTATTGTTGGGAATCAGTAGTTGTGATTGAGCTCTAAAGGCTGTAAGAAGAACGATATGACATGGAGTGTATCAAGTGAATAAGTTATTCTTTAGAATGGTTGTAAGAAAGATGCAACTATCGAAGAGCTTTGCCTCACTACAGAACCTTTGTACTATATAGATGTTTGTTATTGCTTTCTACATCTACCCCTCTATGGGGGTCATTTTACTCGCAAAATAAATAAAAGAAACTTGGTATCCAACTTCATATTATCTAGGGGTTTGAGTAATGTTCATCTTGCATTCAGGTCCTCATTTGTGGAGTTTCAGGTGCAAGAGAATCAGATCAAGCTCATAGCTTTGGAGATTATGGTAAATTGACTTCAGTCTCATATGGAGTGGAAAGATGATGAAGTCTTAATTTTGAGGAAGATACTTGAACGAATTGATAGTAATGATATGATATGAGAGGAGGGGCTGGGTGGGGTATGTTTGAGGAAGAAGGAGGTGGGTTGACTCGAAAAAAAAGGGTGGTGACTGGTGAGAACAACATAGTCACTTCACCTTTAAAATCCAATATAAATTATAAAAGGTTGGGTTTAGGGTCATATAAACAACATAAAAAAGATAAAGATAGTTCAAGGGTCAAACGACGAAAACCGAATAGATATATATGCAGTAAAAAAGGTAGGAAATACTTTCCATATTTACTAGTATTGGTTGGCTGGTTGCTCATTAATTTGGATGGCACTTCACCATCTGTATCCACAAGAAAAAGATATTACAACTCCAAAGTTTGAACAAGGTGTAATTTCAGTCTAGAAGTTCTTCATGTCAAAACATATAGTCGACGTTCATTGTTCTTCACCCAAATAGACTAAATTATACTCGTATTGGACAAAGCTGAGGATGAATCAACTCGATGAAGGACGGCAATGAATCAAGTCAACACAACACACTAGAGATGATATCGATCTTCATTGTTCTTCAGACAAGCTGACATCTAACTTTGAGATGTACACGCCATGAGGCCATAGCCATCTAACCGTACATTGTCTTCATTGGTGCGACAGAGCTATTTAGAACCTTTTTGTGAACCACTTGACCCTCCAAATCAAAGGAGAGGCTTGCCCACGTTTGGTGCTAGATTATGTGACAGAAGTGACATATAGGTTGTCCATGTTTTCGACAACCTGAAGGGAAGAGACAATAAGTGTTTTATCACGTTTTATTTACCAAGAGCTTCTAAGTCGAAATCACTAAAGCGCGGATATGATAGAATAAACTAAAGCCAGTCCTTTAAAAGAGAAAAAACAAAAACAAAATATATTAAACATTCCATTTGGTTATATGATTGATTGAACATGAATTTAGAGAAAAGGTAGGAGAGGAATATTTGTCCACATGAAGGCAAAAGAAAATATGATCTCTTTAGTGTAGTAGTGAGTTGTATCAATGTTCTATTTAGTCAAAGATTTTACATTCTCTACCTCTTTGATATAATGAAATAAAACTAAAAAGGCTCATTACACTATCTACGTTTCTTACATATTGTCAAGTAGTAGGTAGTGTTGGCGCTCAACTCCTGAGCCAATTCAGAAATAGCTTCCTCATTATCATAGTGGTAAGTACTAGCGGACTCTGTTTATATCACTTAGGCAAGAGCCTCTTCAGAGGCATCGGGACGTCTTGATGTTCAGAGTATTATTGTGTATACATGTAAATTTCCTTAGACCACGAACCAACAACACTAAATCCTTGACCTGAAAGATGCTAATTTTTTTAGGACTAAAACCCAACTAAATAATGTAAACCATTACCCTTTTCTATGATAAAATAGATAATGTTTACATCTAATCAAATAGATATAATAATATAATTCCAAGGAGGTCTGGTATATCATACCGTCCCTAAAGCTAATACAGAGTTACAGGGTATCCCTGTAACCAGCAACATCTAAAGAAGAAAACCTCATATCATGAAAAGTTGCAAAAGGGCATGTTTCAACAATGATTTAGTTTGGATGGAATGAGCACAACCAGGCTCGTTAAAAGCTGAAGATCAGTGAAAGCTAACAGATGTGTAAAGAAGACAACTCAATTAAGTTTGAAAAAAGAAGAGAAAAAACCCTGTACTTTTTCTGCCTAATGGCTAAAGACTGAGGTATTATAATTCAATAGATCATGGTTTTGATTCCTCCCCACCAGAAAAGTGGCCTTTTCTGGTATTTTATATGTTGAGCCTAATTCCCTCTTTGCAGTGGTCTGACTACTTAGTTTACGTAATTCTTGACTTCTATTACATATATCAACTGATATTGATATGGCAGTTGTGATATCATCACATCACCCAAAAGAGTACCTCAAATAAAACTACTAAACAACTACGAAGGAACAGTTCATAAGTTTGGTGTGGCATCATATTTTGTGTACTGAGACTGTAAAGAAATAAAGCAATATTGATAATGAATTACCTTGTGAATTATTATGCCAAAAAGACACCATAGAGTACTGAAAATGCTTCTGTTACACCTCCACACACATGCCTCCTTAATAGATCAACTTGCACGTGCTCTAAACTGCAATTAGATCTCCACAGTCGTCTGCAGAGATATAGTGAATAAGATTCAGTAACCAGTTACATAAATTTTAAATCTCCACAGAGAATAAGTGCCAGTCATGGGCTATGATACACACATATCCAATGAAGATAAAATTCTTCTGTTATGTCACTAGAAGACCTGCTAAAGTGATAAGCCACATCATTCTCAATAACATCCAAATAAGATTGTATATCTTTTTACTACAAAATAAGACGATAAACAAATATGCACCTTTTAGAAAGTGAGTTTTTTTTGTTAAAAATAGAGTAGAAGCATGTCTTACAAACCTTACAACAGTACACCGAAAGCAAAAACCACCTTCTTCCAGTCTTCAATTTGATGTCAACCAATCTGCTGTTAGTGAATCCCTATACAGTAACACATAAAATAAATAAAAATTGCAAAAATAATTCTAGCATGAGTCTCCAACGCATAAAGAAAAAGAGAACAAGAAAATCACATCTTGTAGAAAGTTCGAACCACGGCATAAGGCCCGATGACATACATGCTGCTCCACAGAAAAGCTACTTCTCTGCATGAAGAGAACAATGAACAACAATGTAGATTAGACAATGTATATCTATTGTGAAGACAGGGAAGGGTCTAAATAACTAACATACTGTACGTTGTAATATGCATGCAATGGTAAAAGAAACTACGTTAAGATTTCGTCTGGTTCGCATGCAAAGTGAGATGGAACCGGGAAGGGCTTATGAGAGTGATACGCTTGCGTTTGGCAAGAAATAGGAGAGGCACAGTCGGAGGCTCCGCACCCCATCTTTGACAATCTGCAGTCTCCATATCCCACAAGTGACATGAAAACTGTAAGGGAAGCCTCCCATCTGATTCCTCCTTACACTCAAAGACAACTATGTGGAGGTTCTATAATTCCCCTTTCCCACAAGCAAAAGGGAGAGCCCCTTTCAAGGTCTTGCTACCAAACAAGAGAATTAAACAAAGCCTCCATCCCATTCCTCCTTACACTCAAAGACAACTATGTGGAGGTTCTCACATTCCCCTTTCCCACAAGCAAAAGGGAGACTCCCTTTCAAGGTTTTGCTAGCAAACAAGAGAATTAAACAAAACTAAGAGAAGGAAATGCTTTTCGTTGCCTTGTCCCGATTTCTTTTGGAGTTGAGAAGGGAGCAACTAAAACAAATTCCAGAGATATTGAGTGCATTACCTTTCTTGAATTCCAGAAATCTCCCGAAGTACGCAATTACAGTGTTCATACGGCTGACAGGGGTTCCATTAGACTTTAGCATCTAGAATTGAAGAAGCAGTCACTGAAATCATTCTCCATTGTGTGCAATGAGGTGGTCTTTATGCTCCTTATCATAACTATCACCATCATGAGAAATTGATGGCTCTTCCGAATCACAAGCATCTACGAAAAGATCTTCATTTCCATTGGTTGTGGATAATGGCTCCACTACGTTAGATGAGCACTCTACCGTCAGAGACACAATTCTTCTCTTAGGTTTCTTATTGTGTACTTTCTTATCTGACCAAACATCATCATGCTTCATTGAAATCACAGTTCCAGTGTCATGAAAATTTTCAGAAATCCCATTGTTGGACAAACAACATGATGTCTCAGATTGTTTAGCATTGACATCCGAGCAATTACCTTCAGCAGATGAAAGTGATGGAACTACTTCATTTTGTGTCAGTGATGGAACATTTTCGTTGCAACCATCCTCTACTGCAATGGCAGACACATTATCATCGTGATTGTTTTCTGAATACTTGTTAATAAGATATTGATCAACTTCAGCTATGCATTGTGCACATTCTGAGGAATCATGATCACTGCAGCTTGTATCACTGTCAGAAGATACAATAGACAAAGAGTCAACAGATAGTTGCAGGAACTCCTCTTCTAAGAATTGGCGGCGGTGCAAGATATCTTCCTGATAATGAGGAGGAGAACCTGGGTATAAGGAAGATGACTGAGACTCAATGACATCATCAATGTGGGACAAAGATGGTGTATTGTGCCCAGTCAGCCTCTCTCCAATTGGAACTAATATGGTATCCAATTGAGAACCTCCTAGACTTGCAGAAGAGCATACTTTGCTAGTTGTAGATAAATCAATTTCCTGGTTATGACTCATCTGTTTGATACTGAGAAGGTAGTCACCAGCATTATAACCGAGGTAAGAGTTTGAAGCTTCTCCAACTACGTGATGGGCATACCGCTGACTAATGGAACCATCTGGCTCCTGTACATTCATACTGCTAGGATCTGCAGAAGCTTGAATAGATTCACAATCATTTTGTGTCTCGCCTGTATGCTCATTATTAACCTTGCTCCCCACATTCCATTTATGACCATGCACAACTGTTTCGCAACATTCAGCCCCATCAAGATAACCCCCAGAATTTATCCATTCCTTCAATTCTTGTAACCACAATGCGGATCGTTCTTTTTTACTATATTCAATTCTTTCAATCAGGTTTACTACTCCAGCTTCCTCAGTTGGACTCACATTCTCCTCTTTGTTTTGACTTTCATCACCACTATCTGAAAATCTATCAGATGATATAGATGTACTCTGCTCCTCATTCTTAATGCTCACGAGTCTAGATACAGTCTTCTGCAGGAAGCAAGGAAATAGATAAGCATAAAGTCCAAATCTACCAAAACTTACATCATATAGTAAACATCTGGCTAATATCCTATACCCTTTTTGAGCTAGCATTCAAAGCTAATTCAGCATCACCCTTTGCTGGTGAATAAAATCCAAAACTAGCAGGCCGTTTTTGTCTTCTTGCGTTAATAATTTGTCGCTCCCATAGTTCTTGGGTGGAAATTTTCCTATCATCTAGCTTCAACTGAACATATGAATAGCCAAGGAATAAAAAATTAAGCACCTAAAAGGATTTCTAGTGCTCAGTCTGATAAAATAAATTTTATTTTAACAAAAAGTTACTAAGATGAACGAATTAAGATTGCAAATCATGTACTATAACTTACTTTATCTGGGTAAGTAAAAAAGCTGAAAACATGAGCACGATACCATCTGGCAGTACACAGAGGGTTCCCTTCCAACCATAAGCTCTGAAGAGAAGAAATGCCTACCAGGAGCTCCATCTCTAAGAAACTAGAAATAATATTGTACGAAAGATCAAGCCCTTCAAGTGACTTCAAGTGCTCAATCCCACTTAATGTAGTCAAGGCATTATTCCGCAACACAAGTTTAACAATGTGACAAGAAACCTGCTGGAAACAACTATAAGTGAGTGATTGTTCAATGTGACTATTTTAGCAAGCAGGAGAATCACATGAATTATTTGACGGTAAACAAGATTTGTTTCCTTGCATATTTTTCTAAATGGAAAGAGAGGACAGTAATTTTATATCATTGGTTCTTCTATACCAAACAAAAGTGAGGCAAATTGAACTTATAGAAACAAATTCTAGGAAGCAGCATATATGGTGTAGAAATGCTCTGCAGTTAGCAAAAACCAAATTCGATTAGGCAAAAAAAGAACAAATAACAATAAGAGATACCAATAAGCTCAGAACTCACGTTTGAAGCAAAAATCAAAAGGCAACAGAAATTTCTCATTAAGAAAATTACAGTGACAATTTAGTGAACAAGGATGGCTCTTGGCTGTGTTAGAAAACAAAAATTCTACACATGAGATACATAACTTATAGTTAATCATATCAAGTATTTCAGACACATCTGAAAGACTAAAACTGTTCAATAGGACAATGTTAGTAAACTTGCAGTCTATAAATTTCCAAATCAAACTAATAGAGTGTCTAGTATGCATGCATGTACATGGAAATGTGCAACTGAAAATAACATGGAAAGATAGTCTGTACAGCTCTATGCCCTATAAGATTGAGATAGTAGTCTCCAAGTATTCTATTCGAAGGATACAAAATTTTCTGCAGATGCTAGTTCTAAGAATAGTTGCTTAGAAGGAACAAATTGAAAGGCTTGCCTCCGAGAATGATGCAATAGATCTCAACTGACTGAACCCAAGATCTAGGTGTTTCAACTTGGTGCACACGCGCAAATTATCCACCTTGGCAAACTTGTTCCTGCTCAAGTCTAGAGTTTCCACTGCTGGAAGCAGCTGCAATGATTCATCCATGAGGACCAAGTTATTGCATGCACATGAGACAAATGACAACCGATTCCACTGTGGGGAATCTTTTATCTCAACTATTCTGCTTGCAAACACATGCCGCAAGGCATCCTATTAAGACAAGCAATTAAATAGAGTCAAAACAGATTCTCGAAGAACTCAAACATGTTAATAATGTTAGCTTCAAATCTCAAATAATTCCAGCATATATTTAATTCGCTAATCGCGATTACAATGAACAACAAACATCACTCATAACCTTAATTTAACAACCCATGCACAAATTCAGAATTTACTCAACACAGAAAGGAGATATCCTATATTTTAGATATTCAATCATTTCAACATTTTATATTCGATAATCACAACAACAATCGACAACAAAACATCACCAAAACCTCAATTTCAGCATTCAAAAAATAGCATAACTTAATTCAGAATTCGCTCAACACATAAAGATATTCTTCCAACTCTTCAAACATTTCAGCAACAAGACCATTAAAAATCTCAATTCCAGTACCCGAAAAGACACAAAAAGTCCATATCCAACGAGTAACGTAAACAACAAAACATCACTCAGAACGTACATTCCAACATCCAAAAACCACAAAAAATATCAAATTCAAATCCACTTACAGTCGAATTATGGCAAATCAACTTCTCCAAACAATTTCTCAACTCAAGCAACCCTTGCGCTGCAGAGGTGGACAAATCACACCCTCTCAACTCCAACACCTTCAGCCTCTCAAACACCTTCAAGGACAACGGCATAGGATCCTTCATCGGGTAAGGCAGCCTGGCAACCACCTTAATCGAAGGCAACAGCCTCAATATCCTCCGCAGCTGCTCAATCGCCCTATGATCACCCAAATCCGAAATATACGCACGCAGATAATCAACCGGAGCTCCGGCGATTAAGCTCTCCAGCTCAGCCAACGCCTCGAACCTGGAATGCACGTAACGTAGACCTACGGGGTTGAGCTTCAACACTAGTGTTCCCTCTATCAACGAATCCGCGTTCCTCTCCACGAATTTCACCAACGAACTTAGATAACGATCTCCGGTAACCATCGACATAATAATAAATTAATTAAAAAATAAATAATATAAGTAATAATAATAACAATAATTACAAATTAAGGTTTGAGAATTTGAATTTATTTTTGTTAAATATACATATACGTGTATAAGTCTAGATATATACAAATTTATGTGTATAGTTATTTTTTTAGAAATATACGGTTATGTGTATATATGTATATGTGCATATATATATAGAGATGAATAAAATGAATTAGGGTTCTGAGAAGGGTGGATAGGAGAGAGGAAATAGGGAGGGAAACGCCATGGATGTTGTCTGTTTGTGCAATGATTAAATGTACTAGGGAGAAGCTTTGATGATTGGTTTACTGAGTGAGTATCTCTTATGTTCTACTGTGATTATCTATTATTTACTCCTCAACATCTTTAATTGATTACTTGATCGAGTTTCTATTAGTAGGTCTCAATTCAATTTTCCTTTACTTTCATATTTATACTTAATTAGTTCAATGATTGAAGTGTCAATATTAAGATATTGATATATTCATTTTTTATATTAATATTTAATTTCTCTATTTATTAATTACAATTTTATTATTAATTTACAGAAAAGATTAAATAAAATAAAAATTGTCTCTAACGGTTAGGATGAGAGGTATCTAAAGACATGTACATTTTGTATAATCGGGTTATATTTGAGGATTAATAGTTCGAATAATCATCAATGTTTATGTGATGTTTTTAGTAAATTATTATGTTTCAAAACATTTTTGTCAATCATCTGTATTTCAAAATGTTCCGAACATCCTTCTACTAATATGTCGGTAAAATAAATTTAAATTTTATGTAAAAGTAAATGATCTTTACGAAAGAAATTAAAAATAATTGATTGAATAAAATAAATGGTAAGATGAGATCGAAATGTATAAGGTGGGGCCTGGCATGTGTTTTGGCGAAAGACACCTGGGGGTGCATGAGAGACAGCAGGTGGAGGTGGTGACACTGATTAATGCGAATTTGAATATTGAGTTTCTCGTTATTCCACGCTAATTCACGGGCTGTAAAATGTGTTCCTCACCGTGGGTTCACACTTCACACACCAATGCAAACAACAAACTTTGGATCATTTGTCGTTCGTCGCTGTGTTCCTTTATTTAATCAAAACTGTTTCCTTTTATATCCTCACGTTAATAGTCTGTAAAATAATTGATGTTTACTTTTGAAAATCGAAACTGATCATCAATAATTAATTATTAAATTTTGAGAAATATAAAATTTATATAATTGGATTTATTTTTTAAAAGGTTTTGATAATATTAATTCTTTAAATTTTGTAAAGGAGTCAAATTCTTGATTAAATGGATCAGGTTTTGATTGATTATAAAATTGATTATAAAATTTATATAGTTGGATTCATTTTTTAAAGGATTAACAATTTAACATATAAAAAAGATTTAAAGGAGTTTTAATAACTAATAAAAGTAAATTTATAATTAAAGAATCGTTGAATGTCAAACTTACATTTATCTCGATATGTGAGAAAGATAATAGTAGTAATAGTAATTTTTTTCGCGAAATTTTAATATGTGCATGTTGTTTTATTGATGTGTAGTCAATAGTAGTATAATATACGATAACTTGAAGAGACATGCAATCGAAGTCAATGTTCATTGATTAATTATAAACACATCATGTTAAATACTCAATGATAGATTACACTCCAATAAGAAAGTCAACATTAAGTAGGATATTTCTTTAAATAGTAAATGTTATGGATCATGAAACTTTCAAGATGGATTAATACTAAACAATACTGAGGAAAATAAATTATAAAATATGTCTTAGCTGATGTTTAACGGATTATGACTTGTTTTTTAACCACGAACTCTCCAATTTCTAAATTCTACTTGGACGAAGGCCTCTCCAAAGTTTTGTACTCTGTAGCATGTTTGTTGTAGAAATCTACCATTCTCTGGGAATATTGAGAATCATTTATCAGAACACCAGCAAAACCAGAGACAATAGCCAATCCATACAGTATCATTCGATGCTCGTATAAGATAGCATACTGTTCAATCAAACAATTCTTTCATGGCACATATGCATACCAACAATTCAAATGTTACTTACAAAAAAAAAAAAAAAGAGGAAAGAGCAATATAACAATTACACTATTTCCATGTTGATATTTTGAAGTGATGACTTCAAGAACAGCGATACATGATGTAAAACGAGGCGCTGAATCTTTAGCATGCGGAAAGTCTCATTGTTTTGTTAGTCTCTTCCTTTTTTGTACCTTTGGTACTCATCTTTCTTAGTTCCAGAATACTCAACTCTTGGAGTTAATGATTGTGTGTGAACTTCATTCTCTTTTTTCACTGCTATCTCTGCAACCCCGACTCTTCAAAAAATCTTGACGATTGCCCCCGGCTTGCTGGTGCATTTGGCCGTGTTACTTGAGTGGCAGTGATAGGCTTTTGTAGTGGTTTCAGAATTGCCATGATCTCCGAAAATGAAGGCCGTAATTTAGGGTCCCTGCAAATCCAGTGAGAAATATAACTGCATTAGTGTTACAAACACACTCAAAGTGACATGTAAACTAAACGCTATACTCACGTTTGCCAACATCTTTGGATTAGGTCTGCAAGTATTGGATCCATATCGTCTGGAATGTCAAGTCTACGATGTTGAAACCCAACGGCGCCAACTACTTGCATCGGGTTCATTCCTCCCCACGGTTGCTGCAAGGTACATAGCTCCCAGAGAATGACACCAAAGCTATAAACATCACATCTGCATTAAATCGTATCTTAAATGTTATGAAATCTATCGAAGCAGCTTCATTGGTAATGCCATTGCAGATTTTTGCACATAATTTTCTTATATAATTTAAATTTTTAACTTGGTCGGGATACTTACTTTTCGTCTGAGGGTTCGTTTCGTAACACTTCTGGAGCCATCCACTCCGCCTGAAAAGGCAACAAGGAAAACGAGCATTGTCATTTTACTGGACTATAGTTGGTTGGTAAGAACGAGTATAAGAATAGTTCGGTTTTTAGCAATTAATCTGAAAAGCACATAAAGAGAAGTGACAATACAATAGAACTGCCAGATCACAACGTAGATGCAGAATTGCAGCACGTTAAAAGTGAAGAGTAACATTGAAAACAGAGGGAATAAAATATGTATCAGAGATCAAACAATCAAGAGTAAGAAACTCAAATGATTCCCCATGATTAAATCAGATGCAATAAAGAGATCGGACTTTTTTTTATGTCTTACCGTCCCAGCAGTTGATCTCGATGAAAGGTAAGTGTTGTGTTTCATTCTTGATAACCCAAAGTCACACACCTGGTAACAGATAACAATTCCATTGAAACGCCGCATTATATGAATATTCACTGTGAACATAAGCATTTCATCAAATAGTTCCTACCTTCACAACCCAGTTCTTATCAACAAGGAGATTTGGGGTCTTTAAATCACGATGTACTATCACCGGGGAGCAGTTATGTAAATAATTCATGCCTCTTGCCTGTAAAGAAAATGAATGTGGCATTATTAAAAGAAAAAAATGTCGAACATGCCAGAAAGTTAACTTCCAGACCAGAAACATACAGTATCAAAAGCCATCCTCAATCGCCTGCGTTCGTCTAATTGATTGTTGGGCCGGTGGAGTAATCTATACAAACTACCTCTGCAAGCATATAACTTGCTTCAAATGCATTCAAAGTCATGCTGTAACATTATAAAAGAGAAGTGTTGTCCTCAAATAACAAAGGGAAATCCGAAAAGTTCAATAGATACGCAGTTTATCAGGCAACATATTATCTTAAAAAATAAAATTCAGCATCTAACTTAACGACTAGCAGCAATTGATGTATTCCAAAATAATAATAAAAACGTGGAAATCCAAATTATCATTTATTTATTATGTCTATGAGATCGCATCCTTTTACCACCTCTACTATTTATAGTTACTGCGACTTTGAGGACACATCTCTCAGTAAAACTTCAGCAGCTCCTATACCTATCCATTTATTTTTATCGTAATTACTTACAGTTGATCTACTGGCCAAAACAAGTGGAAATCCCTCAATGACTTTTACCCTTATACATATATCTACAGATTCAATTACATTGCAAACAACATTATGGACACAATACACATTACTCATAGAATTTTGATGTACCTGGGAAGAAACTCGGTGATGATCGAGAGGTTTGGAGTACGGGTGACAGCTCCCATGAAAAGAACAACATTAGGATGTCTAACTCTCTTCATAATTCCAACCTTTTAAGTTAAAAAACAATTCTTATATTCAGTCAAATCGGAGACTTTTTCGTAAAATGTAAAGAAAACTTCCAAGATGGATTCTCCACAGCTAACAAATGTGGATGTATCAAATATTTGCATGACATAATATAAGGTTACTTCTGCTCATAATATTCTCGGATATTTCATGCATCAAAGCACAAACTCAATTTCTGTGTAATATGCATTGATTGCTTCATTTTAATCTTGGGTACACCGCTAACACGTAAGCACTTTGACATGCCGATATGTTTACAAGGTGACGTTTTAATATGCAACTTAAGAAACATAAATATGTCTTTGTGTCGTGATTATGTTGTAATGCTTCATTGTCTTCAGACAAATAAAGGCTAACTTAAAACAATTTTGAAGTCTTATGAGATAAAATGCATTTTCCAAACCACAAGTGGTTGCATTTCTTAGATAATAACACTGTTTAACTTATTTAGAAAATAGAACCACTGCGATTCAGTGGGTCGTTGTCGCCAATTCACTTGATACAAAAAGGCTAGAGAGCTTGAGGGTCAAGATCAGACATACCTCACTCTTAAATTCTTCTAGTGTATCACCTGTGATATTTTGGTCCAAAAATCGTTTAACAGCAACTGCCTGCCATTCAGAGGTCCATAGTTAAACGTTCCAAAATAATGAGCCATTATACAGTAATGAAACCAACAGATACACAGGTATAGCAATATTTTTAATATGTGATGGTATAAATCAACTACATGAAAGACAGTTGCTTCGCTAGACTATTTATGTTGATGTTATTCACATTGAAGTCATTGAACAAGTTTTATTATTATAATATCTGGCTTATTAACGATGCTGGCATTTAAGTCGACAAGACTGGAGAACTGCTGGAGCAAAAATGTTGCAGGACTAACCAGAAGCTTATTTTGAAAACTAAAGACGAAGGAGGTTCTTTCATTTGAGGTAAGAGGATAGATCATAGCTGAAGACTTATGGTTAGAACATCGATACATCTCAGAGAAACTATATTGAGAAATAGTACAAGGATCATAATTCATAATCATTAGAATTGTGACATGAAGGTGCGACGACAAGTCTCCATATTGAGTTGTTCCTAGTCTGGCCGATCTTTGTTGATAAGTTGTTTCTATTTGGAATTCTGATCTAAAGTTAGTAATAATCCTTACCAGTTTACGATATTGTTATGAAACTCTTTGAATTTCATCATATCTTTTACGTTTATGCAGTTCCTATGGTACTCCGGAATGTAATAGCTGTAAACCTAATTGATTTATCATATGTTTCTTTCTACAATTCCAAGTTTCATGTAACTAAGTAGAAGAGCATCGATCCCATTCTTAATGGATTAGAACTAGATTAACTTAAAAAGTGTGAACAAACACTCACAAAATCATTAAAATGATCTGGTAGCTAAGTAAGTACGCTAAGTTGATAACTCACAGTTCCATGCCAGTCCCCACGATAGACCTCCCCATAAGATCCTGCAAAAGAATTCTTATAAAAACAGGAAGTGAAAGATAAACAAATAAGGTAATAGAATCACCAACCATAAATGCTAACTACTAGCAAAAAATCAGTACCTAGACCGATACGCTCCCCCAGGATGATGTCTTCCCAGGGTATCTCACAGTCTGCTACATCATCAAATGTCGTATCAGATTTTGTGCTACCTGTTGACCTATCTGATTTTCTCTCACCATCGGAAACAGGTCCCAAATTATCATGGTCCCTTTCCCCGCTTCCCTTCTGATCATAGCTGCTAATCTCATTTTCCTCATCAATTTTGGTGTATTTTAGTGGCCCGAGTAATGCCGCAATGCTATCTGGTGAATGAGGAGAAATTTCCAAATTATCGTATTGCTTACTGACAGCTGCTGTGGTTGCCACTACTGCAGCAGCTGTAGCAGTAGCTGCAGCTGAAACAGGAATTTCAATATTTGAATCAGTACTGGTCTTTGCTGCTGCGACTACCATGGATGACGCAACAACAGCTGCGGCAGCAGCAGCTGCAGCAGCAACAGGTACATTTTTAGAATATTTAGCTGGAGATGACTCAGACTCCACACGTGCAGACTTCTTGGTTGCTTCTCTAAGGTTTTGATGCCCTTCATGAAGATAATTGGCCTTAGAACGAACATTATGGCGAGGCAAAGGAGGTAAGAAACAGAGTTGATCATGATCATCTTGAGACTCATTTCTTTTACTGTCATCTCTCATTTGGCTTTCCATATGATCTCTCGGTGATATGGTTTCCAGAGCTAGAATATTTAACTCCTCCTGATAGACTTCAGTAAATAAGTTCGGAGGAGCAACTACCCCACTTTCAAGCAATACATCATGAAGCTTTTGAGCTAATTGGGGATTTTCTTTGGCAGCATCAATCATATATTGTGAAACGTCCTTGACTTTCATTCTACGTGCAGCAGGGGAACTTACCCCTTCTGTCCAGGAGGGAGATCTGACATGTGAATATGGATGACTAGTTCTATGGCGTATTCCCTTCGACGAGTCTTTCTTTAAATGGTGAGGCTTCTTGAAATTGTGTGAAGATCTTTTGGAGTCTTCTTCGGCTTGAATTGTCTGTGGGGTATGCCCATCACGCATATAGTCACTTCTGCTGCTTGATTCTTTTCTACTAATATCACTTCCCCTAGACCCAGAGTGTCCATCACCTCCAAAGTCCGAATGGTCTTCAAATGAACTAGCTACCTCACTGCTAGAGGATGCGATCTGAGAGGAATCGGCATCTCTGGAAAGAGGACTCACGGAAAATAAAGGTTCATCAGAATCTACATGACCTGCAGCAGCGTCAGATGGAATAAGTGTACCAGGATCCGCCATAAGATCAACAATATATTCCCTGTAAAGAGTACAATCTTCTTAATTGGATAACAAATCCAAGTCATTTAGATACTTTTTCAGTCAAGCCCATTTCTCTAAAATAGACATAAAATTCTCAAGATGTCGATCTAGCAAATGAAATCTTCAATACTCACCATCACCTGGCTGTGCATAGAAGCTTAGTGGTCTAAGTCACTATAAAATTTATGTTCTTGCAACGAACAATGATCCACTCAATTTAACCCCTTTGTCTTAGTAAACACATAATCATTGAGTTGAATAAGTGAGCTACTCCTAATTTATCTAAATATGCATCATCTATATTAAGAGTCGCAATGTTCATCACATTTCTATTTGAATAGCTAACAGAACTTTCATTTTTGTCGAACACATTAAATTGGATACTACAATTCCATACAATTTCAAGTACTTACTAAGTAAATTAGTATTCCTTGTCAAAATACATTTAAAAACATTGTATATTCTCCATGCTAACATGTAAATTTGTAAACAAGATTAACGACAAGACTTTACTTAATTGAATTTGTTGGGAAATAAAAGCCAACTAGCTCATTCATTAAGAAATAAAGGTAGTTTATATGATTTGGCAGAATCAAGAAACAACAAGCCATACTTGCAAGAAGGGCTTATAAAGTGGGATTTTCAAATATATCGTAGGTCTCATTTCAAGTGGGATGGTAAGGGTTTTAAGTATTTACATACATGTACAGTGAACACCATATTCAGTAATGTAAAATTATATGTACTGCTTCTGTGTTTCCTTAGGAACCCAGACCTACGTTCTTAATTGATGTGAATACCATAGTACCATACATCATAGTTCACACTTAAGACTATAAAATACCACTGGAAGGAAAATATAGTAATTGATAGGACGCTATAGAAGAAAAAGGAAGCAACCTTCCATCATTAATCTTTACGAAATTTATGGCCACATCATCAGAACCTGTGTACTGCTGTCCTTTGACCAATCGGCAAGGGATCCCAACACTGTCAGCCAAAACCTGCACGTTTCTAGCACCAGAATTAGAGGGTAGACTAAAACTTAAACAAAAGAATCAATTTACATCCAATTAAGTCTTCTATACAAAAATTCTTCCATTACAAGATCCTATTGTACCAATACAGGGGATCTTTAGCTATATGAAGTCATAAAGCAAGTTACACACATCAAACAAACGACAAATTTGCTCAGTTATTGTTGTAGTGAATATATAGCAATATATTATGGTGAGAATCCTCTTCAGAACTATTAAGTTGGTGCATGATTGATCAACAAGTATGGTCCGACTTAAGCCAACTATTGGCACACACCATTCATCAAATCCCATTCTGATGTAAAATTATATGGTTTGCATGGTCCACTAGTATCAGTATTTTCTATGTCGTAAAACCAAAAATAACCACTTTTGAATATTCAGTATCAATCTTACTTAGAATATTTTTCAAATATCTTCATACCTTGAATAATAATGCTCGATGACGAGCCAAGCCAATTTTCAAAGATCCAAGAGGCAACACCATGCTCCCTAGGCTTGCCTTTAAGTTATAACAGAGACTTCTCCATGCCATTAGCATGCCATCGGGATCTTTAACTGGACCCCCCATATGATCAGAAACTAAAGAAGCGATATATTTCACCAAGCAGTCTAAGGGATAATTCATAAATTCTGTCGTTGATGCGAGAGCCACCTCTAAAGCTTTCTGCTCAATGTTTAACAATCTAGAATCACCAGCTCTATTGACAAGAATGGCTTCCCAACTGATATTGTCTGACACTGGTGTTCCTTGTAGATCAACAAGAGAAGGCATTGTTGATGAGGCAGGTTCCAGCAAAATTCCATAGAGGTCATAAAAACCATCAAGAATCTTGTCATCATAGCCAAGAGCATTGTAGTTCTGTGAAGAATTAATATATGTATATAATATGAGGAATGTTAGAAGAAAATATACTATTCCAGGAATAAATAAACTTAAGTGTTATCCGTAACTCACATACTTGAACTTAAAAACTACTGGGAGCACATGACCAAAGATATGTGGGGCCTGGTCTAGAAAAACAAAAGAAGACTCTAATTTCACTAAAATTTCTTGACTACTTAGAATCGACTTTTGAAGACCAGAATATGAAGTTGTCTATATCAAGTTCAATTAAAGAACTATGAGGATTAGATAGGATAATGAGATATATTATTCAACATCAGTAGCTTCTGGCGCTTTTTCAGTGGATTGTTAAGATATGTTGTTGATGTTCGTCATCTTTCTCTAATCCCCGAAACGATAAACATAAAGAAAAGATAGATGAAGACGATAGTAAGGATAACTCTGAGAAGTTAAAATCATATGGAAACTAAAACTTCAGAACTATTTTCAGTGATGATTTTGAAGTTATATTTGCAGTATAGAACACTAGGAAAGAGGGAACAGTAAGTTAGACTTTTTTTCATCTAAACATATAGCTTTCAACACCTTCAATCTCAAATGATAAAGCTGGCTATCAAAAACATGTATGAGATAAAACTTCAAAGACACATCAAGCATTACTTTCCACGAGTATGAGGGAAGCAGATGTGCGGTTATCTAAGCCAATAACTGTTGTGAAGTAACATAGCGACATTCAATAGGCTTCTCCGGTATATAAACAGTTAGTGAATAACATTCCAAAGTCTTAGTGAGAGTCTAGTTTTTCATTTACTTTGAGGTTTAAAAATGAATTGAATACCCAGAAAACTTTAACAACCATAGGTTTATACAAAGTAGATAACTTCATTTTTACCTTAACAACGTTAAAATGAATAAAATTTGAAGAATGAAACACATGCATTTATATGTCTCACCCAGCAGCTGAAGGACATGCCCATGGGGTTTACTACTTTATTATGTTCAATTATAAAGATAACATTTAGTAAGGCTGAGAAAAACAAACATACAAACCCCAGAATATGTTTCTCAATCATGCAAATCACATTTAAGTTTAGCGCCAATAGCATCAAATCCTGCATTCACAATTAGATCAAGAGATGACAAAAAAACTCACCCAATAACGATATGCCAAAACTTCAGCTGGCGTATTCTCAGGGTCAGAAGAACCCAAACTAATCTGTTTCACAGCTTCAATCTGGACTGCTTCAGGATCCTCTCTTGCACTCAATTCTAAAGCCAACTGTATCTGGTATTCCTCCTCTATATCAGGATTGTTGGTATTACTACTCTCAGAATCACGCCTAACGGCCTCCAAAGCAGCATCCAAAGCACTACTGCTGACAGAATCAGACGGCTCCAGCATCTCCTCTCTGCCCAAACTCAACGACGACGGGGGACTAGGTATATTCTTATTAGTAACCGAATTCAGCCATCCTTGAATTGCTGAAAATCGATTACCCTCTGAACTATGATGAGACGACGACTGTGATACTCTTTCGGGTGATGATACATCACTCAGTTTATTATTCACTTTTGGTGATGAAGTTGAACCTTCTGAATCATCAGATTGATTTGACCCAATATGTATTTTCTTCAAGAAGTTCTTCATACTTATATATCTCTATCAAAGAGTTAAAAATGCTAGAAAACAAAAATTCTTTCACTAAACCTCTTCATTCTTCCTTAATCAAAACAACCCTTTTATGATCATCTAATCACCAATTCAATCAACTAATTTCAATTACACCAATTACCAAAATCAACAAAGACTGTACCTTTTACTCCCCTCAAGCTGTAAAAATGCAATCTTGAATTATTTACATCAACAAGGATAGCCAATCCTGCAATGATTATTTATAGCTCAAAAGGAAATGAATTTGAAAATGACAAAATACTTTATTTCTTGTAAAATTCACACACACAAAAACAAGAAATCAAAAAGTTCGGATTTTGTGAAGCAAAAGTGTGGGCTAAAAATGGAGATGATAGAGTCCATACAAGTAAAAGGAGAATGCTTGCTAGTTGTTAACCTGCTACTACTAAAATATAGATGAAATTTGATCAATATATCTTCGAATTTTGACGTGTCAATATTTAATCATCAATTAATTTTTATTAATTATTTCAATAAAAATAAAATAAATTCTATATATAATTAGTAGTTTTGAATAATATAACTGAAATGCAAGTTTAATTTTTAATAAAATAAATTAACACGAAAAAATAAAACGTCAACTAAAAATTTTGAATGGATTATAAAATTATTGATTTCACCAATAAGTGGTGAGACTAAAGAAGGTGGCCAAAGACAGCAAAGACCAACAAGTGGGAAGAGACCCCACTTCTGGAGTTTTTGAGGCAATGCAGACCAGAGAGGTTGGATTTTCAAGGTCACTCAAAACATTTTTTAATGCTTTTTTTGTGAAAACAAAATACAAGAAAAGGGCAAAAAGGGTCAGTAGTTGTTGTTGTAAGAAAAAAATGAGTGTAGTGATTGGCTGTTTATTTATGCATGTCAGCTTTTATTCTTCCATTTTAATTTTAATTGATTGGATGGTTGCTGACTCCAAGGTGAGGTGGAATTTCTTGCAAGAAAGGTGGAATCCTAATCAATCAGACCAACTTAGGTGAAGATTTGTTATTTTAAATCAGGATAATGCTTACCTACATCTACAGGTATAATACTGATAAGTATGAATAATCATCAAGAGTCGAGACTTATCATCGACATTTTAGTGAACGTAAATTAATTATTGAAATATTTATTTACATATATGGTCAAGTCAAAAGAATTTGCTCTAAAAGATGATAGATGTGCAATAATGACGTAACTCGAATTCTAAGAAGCTCCAATTAGTATATGTGGAATTACCTGTAGAAACATTCTTGACTTTTTTGGACCATTTTTTAAAAGGGTTGTGTATCTTGTCTGGTGTGATCACATCAGAAGTGTTATTAATGGCAAGCAAACAATTTTCTCGTGCATCCTATAAATTTTCATTTCTCCATACTGATGCACAGTTTTACCCATTCTTGATCATGAATGTTGACCATTGGATAGACTATTTAATGAAAGAATTGAATGGTACACTGCAAATATTGAAGCCAGCACTGAGTCTTTACTATTTTAATGCACATACATTACAAACATAGATTTATGTCTAAAAAGAGAAGGCCAATGATTACCATGTTTAACTTCAATCTATCCTAGAATAATGCTACTACAATATGCCATGATATCCTGTTCAACGATTCGATGCGACTACCAACTAATGTCTTCGATAAGCATTCACTATTCAACAAGTTGGGCAGATTGTTATTCACTATGAACATCACGGGTTGATTCAAAATCCTGCGCTGGTCAATTCTTCTAAATGCTGCAATGCCCCCATTGCATCGGTAGAAGTTTCCATGTTGACTGAAGGCTTGATGATGGTTACATTTTCTCTGATCCTTGATTGCTGGCAGTAATGTAAACGATGTGTTGCATTAGTAAAAAAAACATTTGCAGTTCATATCTTACCAACGTCTGAATAATATATATATTTCACTCACCAAGTATTCAAGCTTGCTCCTGAGGTTCTGAACGATAAGGCTCCGGGAGTTATCACTTGGAGGGTTCTACAATCCACAAAATGCAGAAAAATTAGTTTAAAACACCTTGATAAGAAGGGTGTGGGGGATTATACTTTTCAGTTAGACTCTATTAGTAAACCAAGAAGCTGGAATAGCTCAGTTGGTTAGAGCGTGTGGCTGTTAACCACAAGGTCGGAGGTTCAAGCCCTCCTTCTAGCGACTTTTTTTTTCTTTACCTTTTGGAGAACCTATGTCAAATATGTTAATTTAGTTAGAAGAAGATGTCATTTTCATAATTTTGACAGTTTCTCGTCGACTAATTTTTCATTTGTTAGAGAAAGGACTAGTTGTATCTTGATTTATTTAATCAGTTCAATAAATAGAAAATCCAAATACCAACCCCCCACCCCCACCCACCAAAAGAGAACACCTCAGATTTTGAGTTTACCAAAAGGGCAAGGGGCTCAAATAAAGTAAGTTGAAAAAACATGGCATACTCTGAAGGAATTGATCAGCCTACCCAAATGCAGTAGGACTGTGTGAAATCGAAGACTTCAAATAATAAGAGTAGTGCTCACAAGCTTCTACTAATACATTTATAGCTATAACAGAAGAGTCATGAGAGTACGCATTACTGATTCCAAATAACACAGGCAAAATTTCTTCTTAACCGAGGGTAGAGAATATACAGGCTGCCAATTAAAAACATTACTTAGCAGGTCATATACAGTACAATGTCATAAAACAAAAGTTTGAAAGTGACATAATTTCAGTCACAAATACAGAATTTGATATCAATTAACTCTAGCTAGCTGCCATAAATACAGAAAATAACATCGATTAACTACAGATAATATTACACATATTTATATAGAAACTTATACTATCAATTACTCCTACTACTTATAGATAGTCCAGGTTATTTGGCAAGTGCATGCCATAATTGTAGAAGTAACAACGATTAACTCCAGAAAGTGTACGTAAATATACTCCTGACTCATGGATAATATGACTTAGAATAAAAAGAAACGACAATGACTTAAAATAGGAAGAAACGATAATGTAAATGTTGGTGCATTGATTACCTTTCTTGGTCTCCCTAGAGGCTTCCAGTTCCCATTGAGCTTTCTTTGCTTCTTCAGCCTTCCTCCCCCTGGCGGACGCCCTCGTCTCTTTCCAGGTACCAGTTGTGGCGCACCAACAGGGGGAAGGGATCCCAAACCGTTAGGATCACCTACTACATATTGTGGTGGCCCCACAGTATATTGTGGTGGCCCTACAGCTGTACCAGAAGGTATCCCTGGATTAGGCATTACCATGCTAACAGGGACAGCAGAATGTATAACCTGAGCTGCATTTTTCGGCTTCCTGCCACGTTTTTTGGGTTGTTGATGCCCGTTATTTGGGGCAGGCACTGCAACTGCAGCAGCAGCCTCAACCACAATTTTTTTAGGCCTTCCTCTTGGTCTACCTGTGCCACTAGCTGGAGTTGAAGCTTCAACCGGAACATGAACAGGCGAAATACCTGGTGGAGGTGGCGCAACAGAGGGCTCATTGGGTCCACTTTGGGCAACTGGTTCTGGCACTCCTTGCCCTGCAAAGGCGGAGGTATATTTTGGTGGCCTGCCCCGCCTTTTCTTTGTCTGGTGGACATCAACTGAAGCCCCGTCTGACAGACCCAGGGAAACAAACATTGCCTCCGACCCAGATACGCCTCCATTTCCCTGGCCAGTAGATACTACATTGTTGGGAACCCCATTAAGAGCATGGCCAGTACTCTGATCTACAGGGGCAGCAGCTTGTACTACGTTCTGATCCAACGCAATAGACCCATCATAGTAACTCTGATAATCACACTGAAAAGTCCCAAAATTCTGGACACCTGACGCACCAGAAGTAGAATAGGTAACAGTAGAGGCATCTGCTGCACCATTGGCTGCGGCATTGGGAGGAGGAGCAGAAAAAGGAGTCGGAGCTGGCGCAGATCTTTGAGGCAGCATATAAGACCTTTTGAACAGAACAATTTGGCCACTGTTCTTCAACATCTTTATGTGATGAGTCAACAGCTCAGAGTGATTCGATGGAAGATTCTTGAAAACTCGATCTATGTATTTTGAGATAGCTTGTTTGCTCGACCCCTCCCTTTCATTCAACTCAACTAGCGCCTTCGTAATCATCTAAAAAATCGCACAAACCCTCATTAGAAGAAGGAAAAGAGATGCAGCCTTCACAATTCCAAAAAAATCATATCAAATTGTAGAAAGTATAAAGTACAAAGTGATCGTCTCCAAAATAATGCAAACCCATGACAAGAAGGATGCAAGAAGATTCCAATGAATTTAGAAAAAAATAGTAGAAAATTAAACTACATTCTGGCAAATACACAACTCCACGAGAGGATTGATGGAAAACGATTCAGTCTTTATCAATTTCAATAGGTCCAGTACAAATAGTAGGAAAAGCTACATAAAAAAGGAAACAGTGGTTTTTACATCTTCCCAAACATCTGCAAAATCACAACAACCCCCTCCCGACCCCCCTCATTGAGAAGGAGGGAAAAAGACCCGAACTCTACCCTTTCAAAAAATTCAGAACAAATAGTAGACTATATACATATAATCAACAAAAAATTGAAAACAAATACAATCTTAATATTCTGTAAAATAATAGAAAGCCCATAAGAACATTGAATAAAAAAGATTCAACTTTACAAATTTTAAGAGATTCAGAACTAATACTAACAAATACAAACCACAAAAGCAGGGGGTTTACATCTTAGTAATCCTCTGCAAAACCACACAAGCCCCAAAAAAAGATTGAGTAAAAAAGATATAAACTTTACAAATTCAATAAATTCAGAACAAATAGTAGACAATACAAACAACGAAAAGGAAAAAACAGGGATTTTTTAATCTTCCTTAATCATCTGTATAATCACCTCAACCCCTCCCCCTCCCTCGCTCCTAACTAAGAAGGATGAAAAATGTGTCGAACTTCACAATTTTCATGAAATTCAGTAAGAAGATTAAACAGTAGAAAATATAAAACACAAAAAGTGACAAGCATGCGTTTTACATCTACCTAACCATCTGCAAAATCACGCAAATCCCATAAGAAGATTGAGTAAAAAGATTCAAACTTGACAAAATTCAAGTAATTGAGATCAAACAGCAGCAAATAAAAACAACAAAAAAGTGAAATCAAGGGTTTACATCTTGATATGGTGGATGTTGTGCAGGGGTCGGTTGCATGGTATGGGTGGGGGTAGGGGTGGGGGTGGGGTAGGTTGGTTGGGGGTTAGGAGGTTGTTGAGTGGTGGTGGTGGTGGAGCTGAGGAAGATAGGGTGAATGGAGGAAGCTGGGAAGAATGGATCCATGGGGATGGGAAATTGTTGTGGCTCCATCTTAATTAATTTGCATATAATAATAACAAGTAGAGTATTAATATGAGATGAGTTTGGATTTATATGAGAAATTGTAGATGGAAAAGGGAAGGTAGGTTGAAGAGATAGGGATGCACAACAAGATTGAAGCTTTGAAGCAAGTTCAACTCACTACTCAGTAGTGAGGGTGTGTGTGAAGGGGTATGGTATGGGGGTAGGGTGGGTGGGGGTTATATATACTCACTTTTTTCTCATTAATTAACTCCACCCATATATCTTAGATTTGGATTTAGATGTGGATTTGGTTTAATCTAATTAATAAGTAATTAAGATATTTTAAGCCCTAAGGTGAATATAGATACCAAAATAAACATACTACACAGACTTTGGTTAACAGTTAACATGTAAATGATACGCTCATTTAAGGCGTCTCCGCTTGGCTAGTTCATTGCCCAACAAAGGAGATGAATCTGGAATGTATCTTTTAGCGGCTCGGTATTTACCTCAAGAGTATCCAGAGTAGGCTATGGATTTGAATGAGAACCAAGAAAGCATGATTCCCATATCTCGCGACTCGCGCCACTTTCCATTTCTTCACTCGATGAAAAGATTTTCAACACAAATAATGAATGAGAACCAACAAAGCATCGAAAAACGAGGTAAGGCTTCAAATATCAAAATTCAATAATAAAAAAATACATGTTTTTGTGTTGTGTGGTTGTTAGCTACAAAATGTGTAAAGGTACAAGTATATTTGTGGATATAGTTCATAAATGGTTCCATCAACGCTCATTTTCAGTTACTTAAACTACAATTAATATAATACCTCAAAATATTCAACATAATAATGTCACATCTTTTATTAATTGCAGTTGTATAAATAAATACAAAAAAAAATTGATACCAAGAAGAGTTAGACGTTATTGAAAAGTTTTCATATTCTTGTTCATGGATCCTCATAAAAAGGTCTGTTTTTTATGCCAAGATCTTAACTATTGTGTTGTTATTATGTGAGTGTATATATATATATTTGTTGTTGAGTGATTGAAGATTATTTGGGGATTAATAATGTTTTTGGTTTATTTATTTTGGATGGCATTATTTTATCTTTAACATTATTTGAATAGAAAGGTGCTATGAGAAAAACATTATTTGAATAGGTGCTGAGACTGATTTGGATGTCTAATGAGGAGTTGGTTCATTTTATAGTGGTTTGTGTTCTGGTTCATTGGTGTGATTAAACTGAAATTGGATCATTATATTTTATTCTTCTTTTGGATCAGAACAAAAATTTGTATAAAGATATGATTTTTTTGATTTTTTTTGGGAGTGAACTTATCCATATATGATAACCTTCCCTACCCTCTATATTTGCAATGATATTAGATTTTTCTCCAATTGTTTATCTTATGCTTAATAAAAAATATAGAGGATCGTTTTAGTTCTTAAGTGCTCGATATAAATAAGCGTTTTGCTTTTCCTTATTTCCTTGTTTCCTCATTCCTCTTCATGTGATAACTTCTTATTGAGTTAATCTTGTAAGTTGTAACTAGTGGTTCAGTGTCAAATCGTGTATGTTATTGAATTACCTTCTTCGTGTTGCTGGATGATCACGTGACTCGTTTATTGCACCTCCTTATCGTGCACCATGGTTTTGATGAGGTGTTTGTCATACAGAGTCAATTAGAGAAGGAATTCTTTACGGAGTATGGAGAGGCAAGCAGATACCAAGTCAAAGAAGTTGTGGGTAAAGGTAGTTATGGTGTTGTCGGCTCTGCAGTTGACACCCACACAGGTGATAAGGTTGCAATCAAGAAGATAAATGATGTCTTTGATCATGTCTCAGATGCCACAAGAATTCTAAGGGAAATTAAGCTCCTTAGATTACTACGACATCCTGACATTGTACAAATAAAGCATATCATGCTTCCTCCCTCTCGCAAAGAGTTCAGAGATATCTATGTTGTTTTTGAATTGCTGGAATCTGATCTGCATCAAGTTATCAAGGCAAATGATGATCTTACACCTAAACATCATCAGTTTTTCTTGTATCAACTTCTTCGAGGACTGAAATATATACACGAGGGTAAGTTCCTCCTCGCGCTGTAAAGTTCATTACCTGCAATTAATTATGTCTTTTTGTGTAGATCAGATTTTCAAACCTGTAGTTCTCTTTTAATCTTTCTGATTACAGCTAACGTGTTTCATCGAGATCTGAAGCCAAAAAATATTCTTGCTAACCCCGACTGCAAATTGAAGATTTGTGATTTTGGACTTGCACGTGTAGCATTTGATGATGCACCAACAACTATTTTTTGGACTGTATGTTGGAACAGATCATTTATTATTTTGGATTTCATTTTCACTTTTAACAAATTTGGCCTGATTAATTCTTGACCTGTTTTAAGGATTACGTTGCTACGCGATGGTATCGGGCTCCTGAACTTTGTGGTTCATTTTTCTCAAAAGTAAGTTTATTTTCATCTTTCAAGTTCTTCATATTTTCAACTTCCAAGCCGCTGGTCTTTTATGTCATTACTTGTTCCTTTTATAGTGTAGACTCCTCCTAAGACTTCATTCATTTGCAGTACACACCTGCGATTGATATATGGAGCATTGGGTGCATATTCGCAGAAGTGATTTCTGGAAAACCGTTATTTCCTGGAAAGAATGTGGTACACCAGTTAGATCTGATGACAGATTTCCTTGGCACTCCTCCTGCAGAAGGCATTGCCAAGGTTAGTCACTTGATGGTGATTAGTTATTTCCCCATCCTGTCTAACTACCAACAGCAACCTCCCCTCCCCCCTCCCCCCGCTTTCCTGTCTGCCCCCAGTATATGCCTCTTGCAAAAGTTGAAACCAAGACCTCCTAGTAGAAGCTTGGATCAGATACCACCATTGCTATTAAGTCATCGGTGACTGTGCCCCCCAAGTTTTATGTTGTAATTTGGTGACATTATTCATATTCTTACAACATACTACCGCTCGTGTTGAATCCAGATCAGGAATGAAAAGGCAAGAAGATACCTAAGCAACATGCGTAAGAAGCATCCGATGCCGTTTTCACAAAAGTTTCCACATGCGGATCCACAAGCTCTTAAACTACTTCAACGCCTTCTTGCATTTGATCCTAAGGATAGACCATCCGCCGTGGAGGTAAACACGAAAACTAAATTTTGAATGTACTATTGATTTTCAAGAGTGGATCTGCGGGGTCCCAAGTGAATTGACTTATTCACAAAAAGCCTTGTTCTTCAAAGATCTATCTCTTGTCTGGTATTGTTGCATGGTTCCAATCTGCATCATTTTGATTTGGTTCATATCATAACACTATTTTTGTGTTTCATGTTTCTAGGCTTTGGCTGATCCATATTTTCAAGGAATGACAACTAATGAGCATATACCTTGTGCTCAACCCATATCAAAACTGGAGTTTGATTTCGAGAGGAGAAAATTGTCGAAAGATGACGTCAGAGAGTTGATTTACCGGGAGGTGTGGGGATTTAATATCCGTGCTTCATTTTTATATTACTTTGTTTTTTATTTCTTACTTCACCTTCGAATATTCTTCTCTTGGTGATTAGATTTTAGAGTATCATCCAAATATGCTCGAGGAGTATCTCCAAGGTGGGGAACAAACTAGTGGTTTCATGTATCCAAGGTAAGACGTATGATGCCCATTCAGATATAGATATGTGCAAGATATGATGCACTAGTAAATTTATCGTATTTTAGGAAATATTTTATAGTGACATATCATTATCGTTATTGTTTTATATTTAAACTGTGTTTTACGTCTCATAAAGGGTATACATATAAAATATTGCGAACAGTAAGTTTATTGGTGTTATGTTTTTCCCAATGTGTGGAAGTAAGTCGTTCAATAAGACCAGATGAAGAAAAATGTTCGCTTGTCTAGCTAGACATATCTCAAATTTCTCACTGTTCTTTTCGGTTGCTGTCTTTATCCTGTCACATTAGTGGTGTGGATCGGTTCAAGAGACAATTTGCTCATCTCGAGGAGCTTCGTGGAAAAGGTGAACGAAGCGGGAACGCCCCACCCCTTCAAAGACAACATGTGTCCTTGCCCAGGTATATAAATGATTTTGTATTGATCAATTTATGAACACGACTCTTACATGATAAACTATACTTTTTACATTTGAACGCAAATATTACCAACAATTAAATAGTTTCTTTTATCATAAGTATCCGCACTGATTGTTTATACCTCAGAGAACGGGTGCCTGTCCAAAAGGATGAAAAATCTAGCGAAGACCATGATGAGAGTGGTCATAGTCCGCATAGCTTGTTAAAGAGTGCAAGTATAAGTGCATCCAAATGTGTTGAGGTCAAAAACAATACAGAGGTAACAAACTACTCTCTTTTTTCATTAAATATCAGTTGGTGTTAGTTTACCATGAAAACTTCATACTATTATATTTCATTTCGAAGTCCTTGGTTCAATTTCTTTTGGATTGTTGTCACTTTTGTTATTGTTTTCAATTTTCCAGGATGAAGTAGATCAAAATGAAGAGGTCGATGAAATTGTGGAAAAAGTTGCTTCTCTTCATACCTCCTAAGTCCCCTTCGAGGCATAACGAGAGTGAACTCCCTACATTATGTTGTGTTATATATAGACGTAGCCGCTAGAGCAAATGAGCAAATGGAACGCTTTCCATCCGTTTTTCAGCATGGAGACTGGAGAGTTAGATATATTCTTTTATGTGTTTACCATCTGTTTAGGAAAAGACCCTTACCCTTGTGACATATATTCTTTTGTATCACTAAATAAAAACAAGTTAATTTATGACATTCATTTATGATAGTTATATGTGGACTGACTAGAGTGCGCACTTGGCAGCCTTTATTTTGCGCACTTGGTAGACACTAGACAAGAGTTACACATAGTATCGTTGTGACAAATAATATTTAATAGCCATATTTAAATATATAACTTCTGAATTGATTAGATCGAAAATGATACGATCACGTTCATTACACATAAATTAATGTATTTCTAGTTAATTACAAAAGAATGTTAATTTCACAGATGAAGAATGTCAGAGATCTGGTTCCAGGCCATAAACCATGGCCTTTTGTCTGATGGATGTGCAAAGTTTAGTTCAAACATTTCTTTTGACATATTTCCACCTTCACAGAATCCAACTAGCTTGGCAACTATCTCGGCGCTCTCTTCTATATGTTTTGTGTCATAAGGATTTGTCCAAAGCTTATTAATGAATTGGATCCTTCTCTGCTTCCCCTCCAAGGGAACTTCCCATTTCATGTAGAGAGTTACTCTCTCCTCTTCTGTCAAACGACTCATCAATCTCTTAGCGAGGAACTCTCTTTCCCTCTTCAGTGCCTTGGTGCTAGATCATAGGAAATGGAACGATGTCAGTTATTTGATATGTCAGTTCGGACACATAGAAGGGGGCGACAGAAACATACCTCGATGATACAGAGATTGTAGGATCATTGCCCATGTGGGCTGGAGTTGCATTTCCATGCTCTGCAAAGTGTTGCTGAAGCCAAGTCAAGCGTCTTAGCTCCACTTCTACGTATATCTGATCGGCTGGATCCCCTTTGAACAACAGATAAAATTGTGTCCTGTGAATGATTGATACATGGCAAAGATCCCATAACTCAATTATCAGCTGTCGCTGGTCCCTAAATGTAATGTGATAAGAGGCAGGGGATTCCTTTTGTATATCAGAGTTGTTCTCGTCATCCTCCACGTTGTATCCAGCAGCTTCATTTGCTTCTAGCTCAAGTACCTGTTAAATTTTCAAATTATCCAAAGCTGAGTTAAAATACTGAACAATGAGGGGAAAAACATACGTTTTCCAAATTCCAATAAGCAGAAGCTAAGAAATTTACCTGGCATACAAGAAGTTGCTTTTGGTATTGAAGCTTGGCAACACGTTCCTTAAGTTCTGTCACGTATGTTTTTATGTTTCTAACATTCTCTTCTGCTGCAGTTTGAAACATTTGTTTCATTTTCCTCATGTTTACAGAACTTGATCTTCTGTATGGAGTCCCTTCCTTCGACGAAACCTCCCCACAATCTTCACTCTTTGTAGGAGTCTCTTTCTCAGACATTGGCTGAGTTTCACTAGACACGCAATCATCAAATTGTGGAGGTCTGTTTTCGATCTCAGAATCCACTACATGCTTTGAAGCTGACAAAGGTGAACATGGTGATTTGATGAAGGTTTGCATATTAATGCCATTGTTTGAAGACAATGGGCTCTTTTTCTTTCTTGATTTGGTTGTCGCTTCACCTATACTCTGACAATTGTTGCTTGGAAGAGACATTACCAACTTGTCAATGGACCTCTGCACGTTTTCCAGCTGTTCCTCAAGATTAGCAATGTTGCTCCCTTGCGAATGAAGTCTTGTCATTTCATCTTTAAGGTTGGCACTAACACTCTTATTAACTGCTAAGCCACCTCCAACTTCTACTGCTTTTGGAGCTGACTGGACAGCACACATTTGCTTTATTTCCTTCTGCAGGTTGGCAATTGTTTCTGCAGCATCTTGGTTGCCAAGTCTATGACAAGCAACTTCCTTTTGCAGTATCTCCAGAGCTCTGTTTGCTTCTTCTCCCAGCTGCTCCTGAAGGTGTTCGAGTTTCCTAATTTCATGCATAAGCGTGAAAGGAGGAGCAGCTGATGACTGTCTCAGAGATTGCCTCATTGTATTTCTGAGTCTCTCTCTGTTACCTAGCTCCTTTCCTTCCATTCTTGGGGAAACTGTTCCGGAAAAGGACAGACACTTCTTTGCAACAGGAGTAAGTGTTTCAGATGCTTTTACCTGCTGATAGATTAGAGAGAAAGGTGAGTTCAGTGTTTGAGAGGCTAATTAACCGAATAATAGAATGGGGACTTACCTGCTCTTCCTCAAGTTTCCTTCGTAATTCATCTGCCTGTGACTGAGCAAGGTCTCTTTGGCGCCTTAATTCCTCCATTTCTCGCTCCATCTAAAGTAACAGTTTTGATAGTGGATTGCAGAGTTAGATAATTTTATGAACTATTGCATTCAACCAGAGATTTTGGACCAAATATTACTGTACCTGTTGAATCTTTAAATCTTTTTCATCAGACGGACCCGGAGTTTGCAGTTCTGCCTCTAGTCGAGCTACTTCCTTTTGCAGATGTTTTACTAGCTGCTTGTCCGAAACAACCTGTAGAGCATTTGAATATCAGCAAAAACAGATAAAGTAAAAACAAGAAATGTTCCACAAATGGTACATTTGTAAGGGCTGAAATGTACCATATTGACTTGAGCATTGTTGGTCACTTCCTTTGCACGAGAAGCAAAGTAGAGAGTGTTACGAGATTGTTCAACATGACCAGATGCTGGACTCAAAGTGCATATGATTGCTGTACGCGCATTCCCACCAAGTGAGTGCTGCAATATTCGGGTGAGCTTTGAGTCTCGGTAGGGTATATGGCCGCTTCTTTTTCCCACACTGCATATGGAACATTCTTTTCAGATTCTATTCAGATAAGAATTTAAGAGCAACAAATTTGCAAAATACATAATCTGACCTGAGCTTTCTGATAACAGTGGTTAGGGTCATTAAGCTCAGATTTATATGACAGCCTTCTCTTAGCCTAGCACCATCTGCATGTGTCTGGGCAGCCCTCTCACTGCCAGCTAGATCGACAAAATTCTGAAATAAATTAAGCAGTCAGTTGAAAGTCAAGCAATAAGCCCTGAACCAATCATCTACAGAAGTTGATTACCAAGCTCGCGACGAATGACCTCACACAACCTGAGCTCTCTCGAAGGGTACTTTCTATCGTCTGTATATAATTTATAAGCAGCAGTGAGAATGGAATCTAACAAGTCCCACAAAAAAAGGCCAAACAGAAGAATGATAATAGTTGCCATGTTCTCAACTGACCAGCCTAATTATCTGGTGTGATCTTGAGCTGGTGTCATTCAGGGCAGTTTCACCAACTTGTCTTTGAGCTGCACCACATACAAGATACAGAATAAGGGATTTAATCTAAATATCAATCTATTCTATGAATTATTATCAATTCTCCAATCTTCTTACCCTCGCATATTCCAATCAAACGTCGTAAATGTTTATCATCATCAACCATTTCTTCTACCAATTTTTCAACCATGGTTCCTTTCTGCATCAGACGATTACCATCAAAACCACTGTTTATCATGCAAATGTGAAGCATTTTCTGTGTAAAAGTTGTACCTCTGGGTCATCAAGAAGCTTGAGACCGCGACCAGATTCTGAATTTAGCAAGTCCCTCACATTCTCATTGTAGATTTCTATCCCAGATATTTTTATTCTGAAATCTCGTTCCGGGGTCTAAGAAGGGACATCAAAAGCTTGGAATCAGGTAATAAGGAAACAAAGCGCTGCTGCTAACATTTAGATTCATTACATGGTTCGGTATAACTCACATTCAATATATGCATGTAGATATCATTAACCGCTTTTTCTGTTATTCCCCTCATCGTATAAGTCTTTCCACTGCTTGTTTGCCCATATGCAAATATAGTAGCTGCAGAAGAAATCCAGTAAGCGCACTCAACATCATACAGTGCACAAACTGATAATATAACACATTCATCAAAACTAAAATTACCATTAATTCCCATTAAAGCAGATAACGCCACATTCTTCACTCCTTCCTCATACACGGCCTCAGTCATACTATCCGGACCAAACACTTTATCTGAAATATTACATAAAACATCATATCAGAGACAAAAAGCCATAAAACATTAAAATATGCCCCGAGGCCTCTGAAGAGAATCGTGGGTAGGGGGAAGTCGGATAATGCAGGGCCTGTTCCGAACGAGCCCAAAACTAAAGTGCAAACACTATCAACTACGAGCAAGAGAACATACAATCTCTGACTTGATAGGATCTAAAAATAAAGAAAGGCATAAAAGACTAAGCAAAATACCATCAATCATGAATCATGATAATATAATATGCTTACCAAAAGTAAACGAGGATTGTTGAACTAATCGTTCATGAGGCGACGGCTTATACACAATAGTGCAATCATCAATGCAGTCCCATGCCACATGATCCTTAGAAGCTTGCTCCCTTTTGTTGAGAGGCCTTAACCTCACTGTTACAACAATCTTTTCTTCTGGAACTTTATGCCCACCTGGAGTAGTCACTGGTGTGCTATGTATCTTCGTTGCAGGTGTTCCGGGAGTCTTAACCGTCATCTTAACTCTGCTAACTCGCTAATTCAATCCCACAATGTATCAATGCTCCTCAGATATAATTACCTGAAACAAAATTTACAGAACTACTTATCTTTGTCACATTTCACTAGTGCCAAGTCATACTTAAATCTGTCTTCAAATAAACAGTTTAGGCAAAAACTGTAAAACTTATCAGGTCTTTTAATCAATCGTTTACTTTATTAACGCAAGTACGCGCATTCATCCTTTTAAATTCTTTAATTTTATTGGTTTGTTAATTGTTACCTCCTTTTTTTTGGTTGGTGAAAATTTTACTATGTTATCTTCTACTTCAACTCCTCCATAGTTGTTTTGTGTTTAAGCTAAAAGATCAACTATCTCTGGACACATAGACTAACCAATTCATCCATTCAACTACTACAAGCATAGGCGGACCTGTGAGTCTAACTTCTAGTAGCTCCAATCCAAAATGTTTGACATTTTAGTTTCGTAATAGTCGTGTTTGAAAATAGTTTCGTAAAAAAATAGGTTAAGAGTAACTAGATTAAAGCTTCAACTCGATATTCGAGAATATTATCATTTTGGATTGGAGGGAGTATAAGTTAAAAACTCACAAGTAAGATCCATATATCTTTGTATTTAAATCTTATTATTCATAGAAAAGAAACTTCCCAAATAATACAAACAACAAAAAACCTTGTAAACAGATAATTAAAGTACTCACCTGAGAAAAAAATGGTTCTTGATTTGATTGGCAATCAGATGCAAAATAAATGGGAAATATCGAAATCAGAGAAATAAGAAATGGAAAGTGAATATGTTTTTGATGAGAGAGTGATGATTTGGGTGAGAAGAGGAAATACTTGTGGTGCTCTATGAGCTTTTGCTTTATTCAGAAAGTTTCATTTTAGAATGTTTGAATTTCAAGAATGTAACGGCTAGTTCAATTTTCTCGCGATTTATTGTTTTTTTATTTATTAATTATATGTTTCGTGAATTGAACGACAGCTGGAGGAGTGTCTGTGAATCTGTGATGCAACGTAACGGTTTTCATGATAATTTATTGACGTATTTGCCTATTGGCCCCTTAACTATCGTTATTTTTACAATTAGCCCTCTTATACTATTATCTTTTCAAACAACTCCTCATGTTGTTATTCCCCTATTTCTTAAGGGCATTTTCGGTACAACACCTACCATCTTCAACCTAATCCCACCTCTACCTCCCATATACTGACATATTACAACCCTACTACACAGAGCCCCTCCCCCCATACATTTACAACCCTTACGACACCAACCCCTTAACCTTCCCCTTATACAAGTTCTTGTATCTCAGCGAATATCAACACTCATATCAAAGACTACTTTCGAAGACAAGTTTAATAAATTTTGCCTTATTGAACTTTCCGTCCTAACCAAAACATCATCTTATATCTCTGTGAGTATCTACAAGCAAATTTAACTACAAGTTTGTCTTCCCAATCCCAGGTAACCCAATAATGCACACAAAAACTGCTTCGAAGGAGTCTGCGTTCGCGCGACCCCTACAAAAAAAACAAAAAGGGGCCGTGGGTGGGTTTAAAAAAAAAAACTGCTTCGAAGGTTCTTATATTCGCTCCAACCCAATAGTGATCTTTCCACTAGTAGGTTCAACCCAAGCTTCTAGTGTTTGTTCTTTACCTTTTCCTACCTCTAACTTCATGTACTTCCCTCTTTCCGTATCGAAATTCTCATCTACAATAACAAGTCCTCCGGATAGACGCACTTTGACATTATACTCTTGTTCAAAATAGTCCCCATTTCCAAAAAGAGGGACATGGTGAGGTTATTGTCTAAGGATGAGCGGGCGTTTAAGTGCTTGGTCGGTGAGTTAGAGGCGTCTGAAAAGAGGGGAGATGGGTTTTGAGAATGGGGTTTTAAAGAGGGTAGGGAGGAAGGTGCTACACTTATGCAAAAATTATGCTTGGGTGTTACAAAGTAAAAAGTGCCACCAAAGGGTATCAATCTGCCAAATTTCTCTAAATAATTGTCACCTTACAATATATATCCATGGTTCAATGATAAAAAGATATCATAAGATTTTAGATCTTATTATTGCAATCACATGATTCAATATCATCTTCTTTAAATACATTTTCTCACATAATCATTTTACTCAATTACTTCATACATTCTTTTTTTCATAAAAATTTCTTTGTATATGAGTAAAATTTACAAATACATTTTAAGATTAGGTAAATTTGGTCAATTACCAAAATGCATTAAAAATTGTCAAATAATACAACAATTAAAAATAAAACAATACAAGATTTAACAACTTTCATAAAAATAAAGGAATACTAAAAACTATAAATCTAATTCATATTTTAAAAACACTTCGTATTATGATAGAAAGTAAGGAGAATTTTGGGAGATTGGCACCTTTTAAAACAAATTTTTAACTTGGAGCACCCTTCTATTTTTTTTTTGCAAAATACTAGCACCAATTTTCATAAAATATCTATTTTGCCCTTACTTTCTTCACATTTCATCTTCTTCTTCCTAACATTTCATCATCCCATCCCCACCATCACCCCACCACCACCATCACATACCACCCTCATAACCACAACTAATAACCCACCCTACCTCCACCCCACCCCAAATTCGAAACCTTACCTCCATCCCCCCCCCCCAATGCGAAACCTTATACCCATCCCACTTCCCAAATTCGAAACACTACCCCCACCCCAATTTGAAACCCGTCCCTACTTTCTTTTGAAATCGAAAATGGACATTGAAGAAGGGGTCACGCTTTTCAATGGGCCGGGTGTGAGAATGTTAGATTTCTCTACGCATTTTATATATCGAATTTACATAAAATGCATAGAAGGATTGTTAATACAAGTTCAAAATCCACATTTAATCTACGGGTTTTGTATGATATACCTCTTGGAGCGTGAGTGCGTAGCGGAAGAGCTCAAGTGTGCCCTCTCTAATTAGTCCACACCAATGTATAGCTTGATTTCTTCCTTGGAGGAACTAGACCTCAAGTGTATACTAAGAATGAAATTAAGCAAGAAACAATTTTCTTCTTAACATTTGTTGTGTATATCTGGCCAAGAGAGATTACTTGCTTGGAAGAGAAAGAAGACAACTCTTCCTTTTATAATGGGTTAGTGTAATCATTACTCCCTCCATCCCTTTATTTTAGAACCATTTTGACTTTTTGGGTCAAACTTCGAAAATTTTGAACGTAAATTTTTATTAACCGATAAGAAATAATATAGTTATATTGGATCTTGTTAGATTCTTCTCAATATATATTTTTCAAATATCAAGTTATAATTTTTACGCATGTAAAATTAAAAATATTTACGTTTAAAGTCGTGTCTCGGAGACCGTGAAAAAGTAAATGGTTCTTACAAAAAGGGATGGAGGGATTACTTTCTAACTTATTCATTATTTATCAAATAAACAATGAATATTATATTCAAAAAGCCTTCAAACAATGAAGCCTTTTAGTGGCTCAAGAAAGACTTCAATATAATATTAGACAAGTACATGACACTTGTCCCATCCCAAATGGCCGAAATAATGGGCTTAAATTCCACTTTGAATTTGACCCCTTTATTCTATCATGTGTTACACTTTTGTCCCGGAAGTTTCGATCAAATCGAAAATCAACTCACATTGAATGTGTGTGACCTTTTAGGACCAAAATAACATTCGACATGTGTTAGTAAAATATCAACCAAAGTATCTTAATAACACATTGATCACGAGCGGGCTCTAGCAAAACCATCGTGACCCCTAATGTATTTCGGGTTCATTCCTAATGTGTATATTATTGTCCAACAAAATATACACCTGAACTTGACTTTGAATGAGTAATCGATTTCACAATCATATTGTACAATGGGCATAAATATGACGTGTCAAACACCTCATACTTCTAACAGAGAATTCCATATTCTTTAAGGTGGGGTGGGGGAGCTCGTTTCCATGGTGTGAGGGGGGGGGGGGGGGCGACCCTGTTTTGCAGGGAGGGGGAGGGCGAGCTCACTTTTTCCAGGAAGAGGGGGCTGCGCGGGAAGGGGTAGTGGTGGTAAGGGAGGAGGATTTTGGTATGTAATGGCGGTTGTTGGTGGTGGTATTTTAAAGAAGAAGAAGAAGAATGTGGGGAAGAAGAAGATGAATAAGTAGTAGTTGGGGTAGAAGAAGGCGGGCAATAAGGGGTGGTGGTTTAGAGTGGAGGAAGAATAAAGAAGAAGATAGAAAAGGGTATGGAAGAAATTTAGTTTAAATTTGGGGTAAAATAGTCAATTTATAGGAGAGGGTGCTAGTATTTTGCAAAAATTATAGTAGGGTGTTCCAAATTAAAAATTTACTCCAAAAAATATCAATTTCACAAAATCCTCGAAAGTATATCAACATGTATTATTCTATCATAGTCGACAATTACCCATCATATTCATATTATTTATATATATTACCAACTACACAAGAATAAATACAAAAGTGCCCTCATATAAAATTAGTTGGTCAAAATTTTGTAAAAAATAAACAATATGAAAAAAGTAAAAATTCGGATCTAATTTAAAATATACCAGCCCCTCCATCCTGATTTATATGTCTAATTTATTTATAACATAAATCTCAAATTTGGTTCCTCTTTAATTCAAATTCGTGGGTGAAAGATAAAGTAATAAAAAATGAATTTAAATTTTTCTAAAATTTTGTAGAGAAGTGAAGTAGTGAATCGAATAATCAAATAAAGAGAGTGGAGTAATATAAATTGGATATTGTAAAATTGAAATTAAGCAACCGAGTGACCGACGAATGAGATTAATCCAAATTATTACAATTGTCCACTTTGTTAAATTGATCATTACCGCAAAAGAACATAAAGCCTGGATCCATGGGTTGTTGTTGCGCTGTACTGCTGGAACTTCACCATTGCTCCATTTGTTGTCAGCATTGAACTTGCTGTTCAAAGTCAAAACCATCTAGGCTACCCCTACCCACTCCCCACCCTACCCTCACCCCCACCCCCCCTTCTTGATCCAGATTCTGCAACGTCCCTCAATCCCATAGCAAGACCCAATACTTTTGGGACATCTTAAGTGATCAAGAATCTAGCTTTTTGAAGGTAATAAACATAAAGATCCAGTTTTTATTACTCACTATTTCTCCATTGCAATTCCCTTTGATTGGTTTTGTTGGAATACTCAAGCTCTCCAAATTATGTAGCAAAAAACCAATTTTTTGGGATATATGAACTGATCAAGAACTGAGCTTTTTGAAGGTAATTAACATAAAGATCCAATTTTTGTTGCTGGTTTGTGTCCACATTGTGATCACCTTTGATTGGTTTTATTGGATTTTTTTTGTTACAATGGTGTGCCCTCAATCTTGTATTGAATTTGATAATCTTGAGAAATTTTGTTCGTAATTGGAGTGCCCTTATAATGAAATACTCCATTCATCATCAAAAGATTGTCCAATTTTCAATTTGATTGGTTTTAGATTTTCTAATCTGTATTTTTTATGTATGCCGTAAAAATTGGTGAAAATTTTAGCCAAGGATAGCATTTTTAGTGTAATTCATTGTTAACACGATAGTTTGGATTCATAAAATTTTTGGTGTTGCAAAGTTTGTTCATTTTGATTTTTGCAAATCATGGGACAATCTGTTCGGATGTAGGGAGTAATTTGCTTGCCTGTATTCGACTCCTATCATATTCAGTGATCTTGATTGTTGTGGGCATTGATTAAATAAGAAGCAGAATGAGCAGTCTGTAGTATTTATATGTCTGAACTCTGTACAGACAATAAGATCATAAATAATGGTTGGAGTTATTTGGAAAAGTACTATTTTGAGTTTCGATGTGTTTTCTGTTGATAGATTTGAAAGGGTAGAGGGACATGAATTTGGTTGGACATTGGTTATGAAGTTTTAATATGTCGGAGAAAGCTGAATACGAAGGGAGTCAGTTTGATGATGACCCATCTATATGGCAAATCTCTGCAAATGGGGTTTCTATGCATACAACGGATGTTGAAGCAAAGGTTGACGAAGGAAATATTCAAGAGGCTGAGTCTGCCTTACGTGAAGGTTTATCACTCAATTTTGAGGTTAGTCTTCTGAAGTTTACATGGGTTTTTTATGATTCTGATTTCTGATGGTATATTATATTACCTAATGGTTGAGTTTACAAGTTAAAAGATTTACAACCTTAGCTAAGGCATTCATGTCTTGTCCCACCTATCAGAAGGGGCAATTCTAGGTAAATTGCTATAATCATAAAAAAGTGCATCAACTTTGTAATATCAATTTGGTAAATTGGCTATATAATCAGCTGCTCAGTCTACTTCATGGTAAAATGTCTGATACATGCATTGTCGAAGAAAAGTTTGTGTCACAATTTTTTAATCTGTTCATTTACTTCTTTGAGATGTGAATAATGTCAAATAATAGTTCATTTAACCCATCACAGGAAGCACGTGCTCTTCTTGGAAAATTAGAATATCAGAGAGGCAATTTGGAAAGTGCCCTTCGGGTATTTGATGGGATTGATTTGCAGGCGGCTATACAGCGAATGCAGCCTTCTCTTACTGAAAAACAGTTGTCTAAGAAAGGCCGCGGACGCAATGAGTCCAGTCATTCTGTATCACAACATGCTGCCAGTCTGATACTTGAAGCTGTATATTTGAAGTCCAAATCTCTTCAAAAGCTTGGAAAACTAACAGGTATTATGTCTAGAAACAAACTGAGCTCCATCTTTGGGAAACGTTGTTCTTTTCGCCGTTGAAGGTTGAACATATTTGAAGCCCTTTCTTAATAATTTTTTTCAATTCAAATGTTATTCACTTGTTTCCAGCTTTAACAAAAAATCCCCCCCCCCCCCCCCCCCCGTTTCACAATTTAAGACTACCTTTTAGAAAATTCACTTTGACCATCAGTATTATTTTAAATATTTTAGTAGAAAATACAGGGGATATGTCATTACATTTCTCTTTAGAACTTCTTTCATCAGATTAGTTTTTATTTATTTATAGTTTTATTGCGAAGTCAACAATGGTCAATGTTTTACCACAAAAAGTGAGAATAAGAAATGGAGGGGTAACATTTTTGCTAGTCGATGATGATTGCCCTTACTGAGATGTGGAAGGATGTAAGCTTGATGCACTTTTCTGTTACTGATCTTTTTCCTACGATTTTTTAGAGGCTGCTCTCGAGTGCAAGAACGTTCTTGATGCAGTAGAAAAGATATTCTATAAGGGTATAACAGTTATGTCAGTAGATTACAAGCTGCAAGAAATTGTTAGTAAAGCTGTTGAGCTTCTTCCAGAGCTGTTTAAGCAAGCCGGTAGTTATATGGAAGCAATGTCTGCTTATCGACGTGCTCTACTTAGTCATTGGAATCTAGAAAGTGACTGTTCTGCAAGGATTCAAAAACACTTTGCAGTGTTTCTATTGTACAGTGGAGTAGAGGTTGCTCCCCCCAGTTTAGCTGTACATGTTGATGGTTCTTATGTACCTAGAAACAACCTTGAAGAGGCCATCTTACTTTTGATGATTCTTATCAGAAAATCTGTCCTTGGAAAGAGTCAATGGGATCCTTCAGTCTTGGAGCACCTAACATTTGCCCTGTCCATCTGTGGACAGACTTGTGTTTTAGGAAAGCAACTTGAAGAGGTCATGCCAGGAATACTTACCCGTACAGAGAGATGGAAAGCTCTGGCACTGTGTTACAGTGAAGATGGAGATGAAAAAACTGCATTAAACTTGTTGAGGAGGTCTCTGCATCAACATGAAGAGCCAAATGACATTATATCCTTGCTGCTTGCTGCTAAGATCTGCAGCAGAGATAACTTTCTAGCTGCAGAAGGAGTTAGTTATGCTCAGCGAGCAATCACCAATGCACAGGGTTCAAGTGTACATCTGAAAGGAGTTGCCCTGCGAATGCAAGGTCTTTGTTTGGGAAAGCAAGCTAAAACAGCTTCTTCAGACTTTGAAAGATCTCAGCTTCAGTCTGAAGCACTGAAATCGTTAGATAGTGCAAGAGCTTTGGAGCCTGAAAACTCCGATATTATTTTTGATATAGGGTTTCAATATGCAGAGCATCGCAATCTAAATACAGCTCTGCGCTATGCTAAGCAGTATATTGATGCAACAGGGGGGTCCATTCTAAGAGGCTGGAGACTGCTTGCTTTAGTTTTATCTGCTCAGCAACTCTATTCAGAGGCTGAAATCGTGACCGATGCTGCTTTAGATGAGACTGCAAAGTGGAATCAAGGGTCGCTACTAATGATGAAAGCGAAGCTGAGAATTTTCCAGTCTCGGTATACAGATGCCATTGAGACTTACCGTCATCTTCTTGCCTTAGTTCAAGCCCAAAAGAAATCCTATGGGCCTGGGCAAGAAGTTATACAGGTTAGATTTGAGGCAATACTCTTAAATCTTAATGTGTTATGAGCTCTCATAATGTATCCACTATGTTAGTAGTCTATATCCCTTCTACATTATGTAAAGCAGTATAAAAGACACCAATCTGGAGTAGCTGAGCAATCCTTGTTATGTTCAGTAATATTTGGTAGCCATTTTTCTAATTAAAATTATTAACATGAAATTCTATTCGATCATTCATTGCAGGAAGAGGATGATAAGGTGAATGAGAATGAAGTTTGGCATGATTTGGCAAATTTGTATACCAGCCTCTCTCATTGGAAGGATGCAGAGATATGCTTAAATAAAGCTAAGGCTCTTGCTAGGTATTCAGAAGTGACATTACACACGGAAGGCAAGATCTTAAACTTCATGAAAATTTGTTGTTTTATTCTTCATTCTCATAGAGTTGCATAATACTAACAATCCATTTAGAGTTTAGACAAATGAAAAAAGAAGGAAAATTTTATCGGAGACTAGTTAATATTCCATAGTTTTCTCATTCCCACAAGTTATTTAATGAAAAAAATTCATGATATTTATGGTGTAAGGAGTACCTCTGTTATGTTCTTGCTCCATATTGGCCAAGGTGTCAAACATTGAAATTTCATGTTTAGGGGGAGTGAGTTTGGTACCCCCCCTGTGTGCTAACTGCAACTCTGGAATTGTCAATCCCTTGACACTTGTATTCACTGTAAAAAATAACTTCACAAGATATGAATGATTTCTCTCATAATTTTACAATTTTAGTTTGTAGTTCTCGCTACTTATGTGTCAACATCACTACCAAAATGTGATACTATTAACAATAAAAGAATTAGTAAGATACTGTCCAGGTTATTAAACCTATAACTGTGAAACTGCTCTGCATTATCTTGGTCTGCTTCTTCATACTCCGCCCGAATTTTAGAAAATTGTTGAAACATAACTAGGATTTTTTTGTGATATTTATTGTCATGGAAATGTTCAGGTGTTATTCTTGAGAGGCGTGGAAAACGAGTAGAAGCTTTGACTGCTTATGTCAATTCTCTATTTATGGAACCAACTTATGTGCCTACCAAGATCTCGCTTGGTTCTCTGTTGGGAAAGGGAGGAACAAAGACGTTACCTGTTGCAAGGAACTTACTTTCAGATGCTTTAAGACATGACCCTACCAGTCGTATGGCTTGGTTCCACTTGGGATTGGTTCATAGATTTGATGGGAGATTAGCTGATGCCGCTGACTGTTTACAGGCAGCTGCGATGCTTGAAGAATCAGATCCTGTCGAAAGCTTCGGCTCAATACATTGACAAACATTTGACCACTCGATTGGTTTCGACTCTGATTTACATTTTGTAGCCTTGTGCCCTTGTGTATACTTTTGTAGGAGTAATAGTAATAGTTACAGGTTTAGATCACTATTTGTATTGAGTTTCTTATTCCTATTAGAACACTTTGTTTATCCATTATAATACGTTAGGGAAGAAAGAAGACAGAGGTGTAAGACCACATAAATCGAACATTTAAAGTTGTCAATGCCAACTTCTATCGTGTAATTTGCTTGTCGATGGTAGTTATGTTGTTGCTATTACTCTCGGTTAGAAGCCCTCTCTACAATCTTTTGGCATCGAGAGGCGAGAAGGGAAAGACAGTAGTGATACACCAAATCCTTTTAATTTCAGTACAGGTTTATCTTACGTATGGGTGTCTAGATAACATATTACATGCAATCAGTATTTACATATATCAAGATGTCTCGTCCTCTATATAGGTGAGGCTTCTTATATATTTCTGTTTTAACATTTTATAGCAGTTGGATAAGAAGCTTCCATGGCGATACCACAAAGTCCTTCCGGGGCAGTAACACCTCTTTGCATTCTAATGTATCCATTTTCTCCCCAGCTAGTGCCCCATGAGTTTTTAACTAGCCAATACTTGGTACCATCTTCAGCTGTTCCATACCCAACTGCGGTAACACCGTGGTCTAATTCTGTGCCACAAGATCCTGTAAAAACGCCACTCGAGTAGAACTGGAAGTCTTGTCCACTAGCATCAATAGCAACGGAAATTGGTTGATGAGCAACCGCCTTTAGTAGTCCTGATTCACTGTTTTCAGGAACATCTTCACATCCTGTTATCGTAGCAGCAGCGTTTGACTCCTTGTTCTTGTTGCAAGTAGCATCGACACCTTGGTAGGGGTAGTTGGATTCTGAAGTTAGGCCATGATTCTTGACAATGAAATTGAAAGCATCGTCCATTAAACCTCCCCCGCAGCCTTGATCTTCGCCACTCATGTCACAGTCCACTAATTCTTGTTCAGACAATGACACTAATTTTCCAGTTGATAGTTGGTTGATGCCTTCTGTAGCAGCCACAGCAGAAAATGCCCAACAACACCCTATATTTTGTTGTTATTGCATTTTTGTATTTAGTAACGAGCAACCGTTTCAATGTCTTTCAGAATCTATGTGAAAATTAACAAGAAAATATTGAATATTTTGACTTACCACATTGCCCTTGATCCTTGATTGGTGTAACAGCTCCTTTGCTTCTCCAGTCCATGCTTGAAGGAATCGCAGAAACGTTCTCATACATGAATGTTGCTTTACAGGATCTTGGAAATGGAGCTTGTTTGTACCCATTACGAGTTGCACGGAACTCTTCATTTGTTAAATCAGCAAACTTATTGACACTTAGCTTGTAATTCCTAGTTCCTGCATTATTAACAGAGTCAATATACTCAACATTGTTCCTGAAAATATTGAATCTCTTCGCCTTTTCCTCTAAATTCTTGTAGGAGCGTCCTTGTTGAGCCATCCATTGCTCGTGCCTCGACACCATGGACTCTTCCTGCAAACTGCGAGACGTGGCCTGGTAAAAACAAGCCTGCAATAGTAGCAATGTGGCTAAGACTAGCGACGCCTTTTCCATTTTCAAAGCCATAAGTGGACTATGGTTGTTGTCTTGTTGAGAGTATATAATTGATATTATGATTGAGAAGGTATTGAATTCAGCTAAACAATAGATGCATTTATAGTTCTTGCTCTGATATTGTTTGCTAAACGGCTTAGATAGCCCGGCAAGTTAATCAAGACATGTATATTTGCTTAATCTCCGTTTGTATTGCTGCATTGACCATAATAATGTCTGAAGCACAATTCAACACTATTGCTAATATAAGGCACAAACCTTCAACCTTACCGACTAAAGCGGATTTAAGAAACCTGTATGTAACGGTTTTAGTGAATAACGAATACGGAATACCTCAACGTTTTTTGGGTTTTGAGTTGTAAGTAATTGAGATACTTTATGGTCTACCTCGAACCACTCGACTACATAACATAAAATAGTTCATCAAAAAGTTCGAATTGAATTTCGAAAGAACATTTTGATCAAGAAAGAATGAAAGAAAAAAACAGGCAATTGTACTGTACAAATAACCTAAATGGTGAAATACTAGTACTGAAATGCCTTTTGAGAAAACATCAAAAGCCTATTTAAAGACAAATATGAGAACTTTCTTGCAAACAAATGGCAAACATTAGTACTCTTGCCATTATACAAACACTCCTCCCCATTTCTCAAACTCTTCAACAAATCAAGAGTCACCTCATACCTCCCAAATCTCATTGGATGTGGGCCCCCCTTTGACCAATCAACCCAAGTCAACGTCCTATTAGCATTTTTCCTCCAAAACTTCATAGTAACCATAGTTGGAATATAATGCTCATCCGAGTAGCAATCAGGCCTGCAGTACCTCTTGAACAAATTGAAGTACTTGGTGTCGGCGATAATGTCGACGGCCACTTGGCGGTCGACCTCGATCCATTGTGACCCTTTACGCCACTGGTTGATGGTGATATGAGGCATCATGCGTCGGCTGTACCGGCCTCGCCCAACGGTGCTCGGGTCGTCGTAGGACTCGACGAAGGTGGTGTTGGAGTCCATTAGGTAGTTGTAGATGGTAGTGAAGTTGTACAAGGGGATGCATGCCTCGGACAAGAGCACAAAACGAGTGTTGCTAATGTCTAGCAATGCATTGGCTAGAAGACGTCGCTCTGCTTCGATCATGCTGAATTTCCCCCACTCAACTGCCTATATAATTAATTAAATTACATTTGTGAGCATCAATTGGACAATTAATCAATTTTTCTACTCCAAAACAAATCAACAATGCATGGATATTGTATATTACTCCTCCGTCCTTAAATGATTGGTACATTTTGACTTTTCATGGTCAACAAAACACGATTTCAAATATAAATATCTTCTATTCTACATATGAAAAAACTATAAGAAGTTGATAGTTGGAAGTTATATATTGAGACGAATCTAACAAGATTTCATATGACTAAATTATTTCTTATTGGTTAATGAGAATTATTGATCAAAATTTTAAAGTTTGACCATGTAAAGTCAAAATGTATTAATCATTTAGAGACGGAGGGAGTAAGTCACTGATAAACGTGCATTACATGGTAGGTGACAACAACTTAATGTAGTAACAAAAAAAATTATTTACAAATGCTTAAAGATCGCTCTTAAACTTGCAAGATTCAAATCATAACGGACTAGATTACTATGTATATTTGTTCAATCTCATATTTTTTCGGAATTTTTATCAAACCAAAAAAGACAATATTTCGTTTAAAATTGCATGATTTAAGAAGATGTATGTCCTAAGCATTAGGTGTGAAAATGTAAGAATGTAATCTTGGTAGACATCGTCTTAGTAACAAATGTTAGTTGGAAACATCAATTGAAACGAGTAATAATAGTAATCATGTTCTTGCCAACGAAAGTGAGCTATACAATTATTTTATTAAAATAGTATATTTTGTAATATTGTATATGCCTTTACATTACTAACAAAGTAGTGGACAACATAGAGGAATAATTTAAGTAATGAAAAGCTAACAAACAAGGTGGGCTCACACAAGAAGAAAAGAATAGATTTTACAGATAGCAAAAAGAAGAAAAAAGTACGAGTAATTTGTTTTGGTTATTAAAGGAGTAGCATCAAAGAAAAGAATTCGTTAAAAAGGTTGGTGTATGTAACAACAATAATTCCAATCATCTTTATTTTGTAAATTTCAATAAATTCGAAACCTCCTAGTAAACACTCGAACTAAATATCACCAGACTCATCAGTAAATAATTAAACGATAATTTAATCTTGATTTTACTAAAATGTGATTTCTATTAAAAATAATAAAGCCATTTTTTCACTCAATATGTTATTCATATAACTTTGTAATAAAAGTAAAACCATTTTTGTACCACTAAAGTAGACGTACCAAATATTTATATATAAAAAGGGTAAGAATTTGAATATTGATTTACAGTCAAATTAAGAATTTTATATGATTAGTCAAAAGTTCTAGTAAGATTTTAATATTATTTAGAAAGATTAAACTCGAACAACAAATCTTTTTTTTAATCTTAAACAAAATACAAAAACTCATTTATATAACCATAAGAACTTATTTTTCCGTGGTAGTAATATGTTCCTATAATAATTTTAGTCAAGTTTCACATAATTGAAAATGGAAACAAATCAAGATTATGGCAATTTAATGTGTGAGCTTAAATGATTTAAGACTAACTTTAATTTGAGTCTAACAAGGCGCCTAGTACCACAAATTCAATATTTTATTCAATTGATTTGAAATATAGGATAGTGGTCAGGACCCAAGCCACAAAATAAAACAAAAAATAATTGGGGAATCATAATTGAGCATCAACTTGGCCGACTTTAATTACTAGTAGCCACATGTTTTGGTATATAGTACAAAAAACTCAACTAATAATTGAATTTTGAATCTTTAATGTTAAGGAAAAAGGCATCATTCGAGATCTTAATTTTTAAATCTATGAAACTTCTTAACACGAATTGCATTTATATATAAATACTACATAAAATAATACACCTGCTTTAAAATTTAATTTTTATCTTAGTTATTATAGGTCGACAAAAAGACTTTAACGAAATATTAATAATTTATCGAGATGTTTAATCATGTGTAAAATATGAATAATTAACGAGAAATTTAATATGAAAAGAAAGATAGTAAATTAAGTCTAAACACGTAGACAAGCCATGTTGAACACTCCATAAATAGGTTGACATATCACATTGGGGCACATATTCACCTAAATTTCGGCATATGAGCTGATTGACAAATGTATCAATTGTTTCCAGACGAATATCATTTTCCTTAATTGGTCAAAATAATACATCAACAGTTTTATATTCCAAGCCAGTGAATTTGAACCTTTTCTCTATATTTTCTTTTTTACTTATTAATTTATATCAAATGATGAAAATGGAAAAAAATATATATGCAATAAAAAACATTGATGGTCCACTAGTGTAAATGTGCAATTGTAGTTTTTCAAATAATAATTATTAAATGGATGGTACATGTTTGGTCTTGTCAATTAGTCCTTACTAATGAACCTTTTAATATTGCTTAAATATTTTTAAAACTAATATTTAATTGTGTTGTAATACCTAATATTCAAATTAGATATCAATATAAATTGATTATTTAAATATTACGCATTAACTAAAAGAATAAAATTTATGAATTTCAATCATTACAAATTAAAAAAATTGCATGAAAGGAAGAAAATCGAGGAACTTATATAATTTTCTAAAAATTTATATAATTTTCTAAAAATAGCCCCTACCAAACAAAATAGTACACTAATATTCTTGCTACTTTACGTGAACATGAACATTAAAAAATGAGACATACCAATATTTAATTATCTCGTAGATCTCGATGCAAATTCAAACAAACCAATAGATATATTCATAAAATAATATACGAAAATAGATTGAAATTTTGGATAGTTACCTTACTTGGAATTCTTCGATTATGAAACACAGAATTTTGAGGAGCATTACCATTGTAAAATGGTTGAGTATGAACATAAATAGAGTACAACCCTTGATGCCCTGCAAAAAACCTCTCCCAAAGTGGAGCCAAAGGCATATCTCCTCTTGACAAATACATGAATGCAACTTTTGGTGTTTGATTAAAAGGGTTGTTTGTTATTGTTGGCACCATTGATGCCCTCCATAGCAACTCTTCATCATTCATATCATGCATTGCTTTTGGTGGTTCCAAGAACTCCTTCAACCCCACTCTTTCCCCTGTTTCTTGATTGCTCTCCTCCACTTGGTTTGAATCAAGAACTAGATTTTGCTCAATGGGCATGGTTTCTTCTTGGACATGGTTGGGTTGAGGGGTGGTTTTAGAGGGAGGGAGTAGCGGTAACGGTGGCGGTGGAGGTGGAGATTGATTAGGGGGAGGTAATAGTTGTGAGTATGCCTTTTGTTGAAACTTTAGGTTGAAGTTGAAGGGGAGGTCATTGAGGTAAGAACTTAATGTGATTCCTATGACTAAGCCTGAACCAAAGATGAGAAAACATATCATGAAATTATGGAGGTACCTTTGAGTATTGTTGAGAATCTTGATTGAAAAGAGTTGGTCTTCTTGTTGTTGTTGTTGTTGGTCTCCCTTCATCTTTTTCATTGTGTGTGATTGATTGATTGATCAAAGAGAGGGAGAGATAGAGGGGGTTGTTTTGGGAGAGAGTTGGAGAGATTTGAAAATAATGTGTTTGAGGAAGATCTATATTCTATACTATTTCCCAAAGTAAAGGTGGTCTATGTGTTCCTTTCTGTCAATACAACTAAAGAAAATAAATCACCAATTAATTAACTTGTCATTAACTTTGAATCTACCCAATCACATCTTGAGGAGGAGAGAGAGATGTAGGATATTCCATTATCAATTTTATTAATATTATATCTTAAAGCAATTGTTACTTTCTTGAAAATGATTTTTTTATGCAATCCTACATGCTCAAATAAGAGGGTGTGTATGTATTTTACTTTTAAAACGAAGAACATGGCCACAAATTTTAAAAAATATAGTTGAATATATATATATATATATATATTTGTAAATTAACGATAATAATTACAACTAATAAATATTGTAAAATATTACAAATATAGAAATTTCTAATTACAATAATTGTTATAGTATAGCATGAAAGAATATATATGATTACAGCAAGAACTGAACCGAAATTTTCTAATAGAAACTCGAGTCAAATACCAATAACTTATTAAGTTATTAGTAAAAATAGTTGGAATAACTGAAAATGGTTTGACAGTTTGGAAATGGCATAGAGTGACTAATATTTTGGGGAAAAAACACAAAAAGAAGAGAGAGATAGAGAGTTAGTAATAATTTGCAGCAAACATTAGAAATTGGATTAGAAAAACATGGAGAGAAAGAGACAATCTCTTCAAAAATTGGGAAACAAATGTCCAATTTTATTTATGATTTTGAGGTCGGCATTCCATTTTGTTACTATGAAATGTGCGAACAAGAAAAATAAAGAATCATTTTAGAAGAATTAAAGAAAAGTAAAGAATATTAAAAAATGTAATGTGACAAGTCTAACATGTCTGATTAGAGAGCGACTTATATTGAAAGAATGAAGAAGACGTTACACAAACGATAATTTAAGGAGGTTCTCTTTTGGGTGTAAATGTGTAATAATATCTAAGAATTTTGTTATGATGCATGAAGCTGTTTTAATAGCTATCAAATGTTGTTTCACATTCATCGTCTCCTTGTGTGCTCCAATAATAAGCTCCATATCAACTAATGTGCGTTTTGGCTGCCGGCATATACACACTATGAATTTTTATTTACGTTAAATCATTTATTTTAATTGATGTATTTATTTTTCAAAGTAAAATTCGTGATTGTACGTTTCTTGTTGTTTTTACTTATGAATATAAAGTAAGTTGTCGGTAAGTTTAGTTGTTTAATTTTGTATTGTTTTCAAGTTTATTCTTAGAAATGTTGATCTGTTATATAAAAACACCAAAATAGTGATTTTTAGGAGTGAAATTACAATTATGCCCCAATTTATAAGTGTGGTAATTGAAGTCTCACAGAGGGGCAAAAGCGTAATTTCCCGTCTAAAATAACATTGTTTTGATATGTGTAGTGTTACCCTTAAAAATGAACGATGACAATGAAATTGTGTACTTTATATTAATACACAACAATGTCACTAATATAAAATCTGCATCAATTTGTATTAAGAAATATTATCACGTTATACTTTCGCAAACATAACAAATAAAATGTGATTTTGGTTGTTTTTATTAATAAAAATTATGTTTAAAAAAAAATGTGATTTTGTGCTGATACTAATATGGTGTTAACTTACGTTAATTTTTTTAGATGAAATCGGGTCAATTATTAAAGTTGATCGGGATTGATCAAATTACTCAAAATAAAATTGTGCATCTTAGTTGTAATATATAGTGGCATTTTATTGGGTGCACGATATAGAAATTTAATAGGATAAGAATGCACGATAATGGTGTTTCTTTAAATTTAGCACATGCCCACCAACAAACTAAAGAATTGAATGGCCAAAGTTTAGTTTGAGTGATTTGTGGCTCACAATTATATAGAATGCCCTCACTAGTACATTTATAAGACATAATTACCACTACCTCCCCCATAATGCAGTCTAGTACATTTGTGGCCAAGCTACTCCCCGTAACTAAGGGTGCTTACCAATCGGTTGAGTCGTTAATACTCCCTCCAATTCAAAAAGAAACGTCTTTCTCACATATCGAGACAAATATTATATTTTTCTTAAAATTAATAATTATATTATGAAAATACTTGGAAAGACGAATCCAACTATATAAATTTTATATTTTTAGAATAAGTAATAATTAGTAATTGATGGTGAAAGTTCAATTTCAAAAAAGTCAAACGACACTTTTTTCGATTGGAGGGAGTATATGGGTCGTTAAATTATTCGGTTTCCAATCTGAATAGATAATGAGTCGTTTTAAGAACACGTTATTCATTATTAATCACTCGTTATTTGTTTGTTAAAAACCGTTTATAATATTCATTTTATTAAAATATAGTTTAATTCGAATCGGTCACGATACATTTTTACAACTTGTAATTCGTCGTAAGTCGCTCGCTAATTTAATTAAAACTGATCATTATATTCATTTTATTATAAGAATATAGACCGAACATAGGCTTCTAATCTATTACGAGGAAAAAACAAAAATTGACAATTTGACATAAACGATTTGCGAGTTCAATTTTATTTTGAACCGATAAACGGGTCATTTTTGTTAGTTTATACGGATGAATTATTGCTCCATTGATTAATGAATAGATTCTGTTTTATTAACGATCCAAACTGATTTGGGCCAAAATCGACTCAAATTGAATCGTTAACAATCCTACCACTAAATAATCATGCTGACATGAAAAATATTTTGAAATTTAATTTTTGTTCCTTGGAGCTAAAATATATTCTTTTCATTTTTATTTATTATTCTAGCTATTTAAAAAATAGTCAAAAAATATATTAAAAACTTATTTGAAACTTATCATTGGTGTTGCACAATTATTGAATATTAAGTCCCTGAAGTATTAGTCAAATTTGCTTAGGTCGTTCGACTGGCATAACCTCAAATATTTTCGTGAATTTCAAATTATAAATCATATAACTAGAATTTTTGTTTGCATCTGAATCAAAATTCGTACTCCCTCCAGGCCTCCACAATTATTCTAAATGATATTTACTCTAAAGCAACGTTTTTGATGAATTCAAATTTATTCTGGAATAATATACTTGTTAAAAAAAAATTAGAACCAATTTGGAAATTTCTAAAGAAAATAATTGAAAAAATTAATGAAGTTCGAGTTGATGTTAATTGTTAGGTCATGAAATCGAACGTAGACTCATTTAATTGAAGCCCGAATGTTAAGAGTCTATGAGGTTCCACTCTATAACCAATTGGTAATAGAGGGAATAACACAAGATCTTATATATTGACCCGGGAGGGCAATAGAGTGGAACCTATAGACTCTTAACATGGTATCAGAGTCAAACCCGAGTTAATGAGGCACGTGTAACTCTGCCGATGTTGTTACGGCAATTAATAGCGGCGAGGAAAATTCCGCCGACAATTTGGTTACACGTGAGAGGGAGTGTTAAGATGCACGTCCCACATCGGATATCGGTATCCTCCCGAATCAATATATAAAATCTTGGATTACTTCCTTTATTACCAATTGATTATAGAGTATAAACCCATAAACTTAATCATTATACCCAAGCCTTTACTCAGAGCCTAAAAGTGCACGAGTATTACTTAAGGATCAAGTCATAGGGTCATAATAGTCAAACCGTCTAGAAATACAAGTGCTCATACATGTTCACATTGTTGTTTGACTTTTATTTACAAAAGGCGACGTATTCCATGACCTCAAAACTCCCCACACCCATAACTATATAATGCCACACAACTACCCCTCTTTTCACAATTTATTTGCCTTTCATTTTGCTCAAATATCAAAATGGGAAGAAGTATGTTCTGCAATCTTTACTATCTTCTAAACCATAATTCATTTAAATTCTTTTTATGTTTTTTTTAATTTATGTTGTCATGTACAAAACGTCACGCGTGTCAATTAAGTCTATAGAATTATTTCGACTATTGAAAATCAAACTGAAAATCTAGCCGAGGGGTCTATAACTTTGGATATATATATAGAAGTCCATCGGATACCAATTATATGTTCATGATTTAACAAATAGCTATGTCATGGTTTATATGGTGTTTTGGTATCTGCAGGACCAGCCAGGTGTTATCGTCAAATAAAGGGCAAGCCCTACCCAAAATCACGGTTCTGCCGCGGTGTGCCCGATCCAAAAATCAGGATTTATGATGTTGGAATGAAGAAAAAGGGCGTGGATGAATTCCCAAGCTGTGTACATCTTGTAAGTTGGGAGAAGGAAAATGTGTCTAGTGAGGCACTCGAAGCTGCCCGTATCGCCTGCAACAAGTACATGTCCAAATTTGCTGGAAAGGATGCTTTCCACTTGAGAGTCAGGGTTCATCCTTTCAATGTTCTCCGCATCAATAAGATGTTGTCGTGTGCTGGAGCTGATAGGCTCCAAACTGGTATGAGGGGTGCCTTCGGGAAGCCTCTGGGTACGTGTGCTCGAGTTTCCATTGGCCAAGTTCTGCTCTCTGTCCGCACTAAGGATGGCAACATTCAACATGCTCAGGAGGCTCTTCGTCGTGCTAAGTTCAAGTTCCCTGGTCGCCAGAAGATCATTGTTAGCAGAAAATGGTATAATTTTTTCTCTTCATTACTACTTGCGTAGTTACACTATGCGAATATTGTCTAGTTTTGAATTTCAATGATTGACTTCTTAAATTTTGAACCGACAATTTTTTGATTTCTTTTCTATTCATTGTATTATCAATTACAGGGGATTCACCAAGCTCAACCGCAGTGATTACGTGAAGCTAAAGTCTGAGAACCGCATTATGCCTGATGGAGTGAATGCTAAGGTAGGCCATCTTTGCTCATCTCTATATTAAAACAACATGTCCTAGTGCCTCGGGATAAGAGGGGGAGGGAATCATATTTTACACGACCTTACCCTTGTGATGATAGGGAGGTTGTTTCCGAATTGACGTATACTTGCAAACTAAGTTCCTCTCTTGTTCTAAGTGATATGCCATTTTCTCCCATTGAGATGAATTATTGGGTGACTGAATTGAAGTCTTATGTTACTTTGCAGCTTCTGAATTGCCATGGGCCTTTGGCAAATAGAAAACCTGGAAGAGCAGTTTTGCCTGCAATATCTCAAGTTTGATATATAGTTGTATGTACTTCAGTTGATGATTAATCATAACTTTTCAGCTACAATATTTGTTTCGAGACTTTGCTTTACTTCTGTTGTAATCTATTGTTTGTATCTTTCACATTTTGATATATCAAGATCACAAGACCAAACCGAACCTATCTGTGCACAACCTTATTGAATATACAATCTCGACAACCATGTACAATCAAACATTCACTACCATGTAACTACATTGCTAGTGAACGAAACTCTGAGCTACCTCCATAACGACCCAGTTTAGTCATACGAAAGCCATATGTCTAATCATGATCTCTCGGATAACAAAATCGAAGTTGAAAACATTATACTCAGCAAGGTGAGAAGATAAATGCTAGTATTGTAAATGATATGAAATGGCAGAACCAAATGTACTAGGCCCATCACCCTTCTCCAGAGGAGGAGATGCGCCCCCACGGCCTACTTACCTTCAAGAACATAGACACCGCCATCGCTAAGACCGCTGCAAACTGATTATCTTCAGTTGGATGTGCAGCTATGTCCAAGGGGTAAGCCTCGGAACTGCCAATTCATTGTCAAATTATAAGCAAAAGGGGGAAAAGTTAAATATGAAACATGTCAAAGATTTCAGTCTTTAAATAATGAGAAAGACTAAATCCAAGAAATGTATGATAGACTTTTTCATCTACAGGATTTATATTTACGTTGAATTTGCTCGTATATATGCCATAGATCAATCTTAGATGTAACCAGGGCCGATCTATAGATTTTCGGGGTCTAGTGCGAAAATTGAAAATGGGGCCCTCGGCAAATTTTCTTTCGAGGATTCATTTTTATCCATTGAAATGAATATTAAAAATTACACAAAAAATATCTTAACATTATTTGATGCAAAATTGTTACACAAACGGTATCTTCAAATCCATTATCAACTAAGATATCTCCCGTTTCATGGTCAAGATTTCCCCAAGTTCTAGGGTTGTGAAAATCAAAATGTGGAAAAGATTCATTATTGTAAGCTAAATTTTCATTATCGAGTTCATTTGGCATAATATGTTTTTATTATCAAGTTCTCTTGACACTATATTTTGATCACTTGAAACTACATTTTTTCCCTCAAATTTTGATTTAATTGATCACTAGCTATAAGAATACTTTTAGTAAGCAATAATTTTTTTCATGGTTCAAAGTTTCTTTTACGAATATAGTTTCGAAATTATAAAATTAATAAACGTTTCGGAAACATTATGTGCAACGACCCACTCAGGCCCCCTGAGGTTAGGCTCGATATCAACGCGGTAACAGAGTCACCACTCGATGAATGACTCGATAAACTTACGTAAAACATAAGAGTAATAATTTTAAATAGTGATCACAAGGCCCTTATACGGGTTTGACTCGATTAGGACTCGAATTGACCGAACGAGCAAACTACTAACGAGTTTTAAATAAAACGAAACGAGTTATCAGAGAATTAACCCATGTTATTACATTATGGAAACATTTAAGAAACGATGTAAAAATGTAAAAAGTCAAAATAAATTATACGTATATGTTAAAAGAAATTTGAATAAACATAAATATTACTGTAGTATATATAAGTTTGAACTACTCTAAAAATAAAATATAATATTTTGAAATCAATGCTATATACGTTAACAAATGATAAATTTTATGGAAAATATTTACATCATTTAATATTATTTGTAAGAATATCTAAAAGTTAAATCTAAAAACAAATAGACAATTGTAATTATCAAACATGTTAAACGTATGAGTTATATGTTATATATGTATATTGGCAATAGGTTATGAATAATTATTTTAATCATTAATAAACTCTTTTTAAACAAATACATTTAGTTCATATATGTCTAATATAATTGAAAACTTGAACTTATTCTACGAAAAAAAATTAATTTCGAAATATAAACATTTCGTTTTCATAATTTCAAAAATGAAAATTTTCGTATGTTTCGTAGTAAATTCTGTGGAAATTTTGGGGCCCCTCTAAAACGGAGGCCTAGTGCGTTGCGCTCCCCTGCCATGGGTAAGGACCGGCCCTGGATGTAACTTGAAGTGTTTCAGCTGCAAGCACTCTTTCCTTCTTTATTGAACCGAATAAAAGGAGTAGCTTGTAAATTAGAGATCTTTACAACTTCAAATTAACAGATATATAATGTTACAACTAAGTCAGTTCAATTGACCTTTTTTGTTTTTTTTCATATCAGCCTTAGCAAATCGATTACTTTAAGTTACTTACTCTAATAATGATAAATTTATATCGCTAGATTTGTCTTGTATTTTTTTTTCATGAAATTATTTTTCTTGAAATGTTTTCATAATAAAACTGAAAAGTATTATTGGTAAGCTTGACCCAAATAAATGAAAACGTCAATTAAAAAAAATTGGAGGAAGTATAAAGTCACTGACATTATTCCACCCTCTGCCATGACAGTTTCCAACAAGTTAACATTGTCCATGTCCCAAACTTTTACACTGAACTCATCACCAACAACTAAGAACCGGTACCGTTTCTCGAATTGAATTGCAAAATTTCCTGTGGTTTGCTCATAGGACTCAAATATGAATGTTTGACCAATCGATCTTCATTTCATTCAATGAGATATAAATCACCTTCGTTCTTAGATCCACATGAAAATAGTCTAGATTCATTGAGTAGTATAAGCTAACTAGTAGAGTTATAATAAACAAAACATTTTGTGAGAAAGAAGAAAAAACGTACGGTCTTGTTCCATCAAAACTATGAGCCAATTTTGAGGCGGAATGACCAAGAGCGACATAGTCAACGGCTCAACCCCAGAACCCACATTATCATATAGCCATGCCTTTATCATCCAACCAGTGTCTGTTGAAAGTATACGCTATTATGCAAGACAATAGATGCAATAATAAAATATATCTTACAAGCCATTGCAAGTAATTGGAAAGTACATAAGATAATAAACCTTCAAATTTCCTTTAAAATGAGGACATATGAAATATACTGGAGCACGATGGTCTTCAAATGTAAACAGTTTAGTCCCTCTTATTGGATCCCACCTATCAAAAAATAAAAATTGAAATGTCCACGCTAAAGAGTAAGTCACCCATTCTCGCGAAGTTGATTCCTAATCTATAACAACGACAAAAGTAACTGAACGTTGACAAGCCTGTCTTCCCCACATGTGATGACATAAAACAGGTTACTTAGGTTAGAGGAAGCAAGATCATTAACACTTCCATCGTCAGCCTCGATCTAATTCATAACAGGCGGACAAGAATTCAATGCGTTTGTGGTAAAGAGTCCCGAAAATGCTACGAGGTGCTCGGAAATGGTCGAAGTAGTTGAATAGGAGGATCACTATGACTATAGCCCCTATAGAAGAATGACAAACCTCAAGGGATTCTATAAGAACATGATTGCCCTATTTTTTAAAATATTTAAAAGTTTGATCTAAAGAACGAAAGAACAATTATAATTATCTAACACCTTGAAAGTGTGAGTTATTTGTTATATATATATGTATTTCGTAAAATAGTTACTAATTAATTATATTAAAGCAATATAAGTTAAATTTTTTTCTTTCTATAAATATATATATTCGAGAATGAACTTTTTTTAGTTACTACGTTTCTAAGAAAAGTTGAAAACCTAAACTTGTTTATACGGAAAAATTAATTTCGCAATTATATTAACATTTCGTTTCTACAATTTCAAGACTGGAAGCTGCATTAATTAGAGGTACTGAGTACTGATCAAAAAGAAAAGATTTTCTCATGCGGTGAAAATATACGCTGTTATGTAAGACAACAGATGTAATAATAAAATATATCTTACATGACATTACAAGTAATTGGAAATGACATAACATAAGAAACCTTAAAATTTCCTGCGAAATGAGGACAAAATATACTGGAATTCGATGGCATTCGAATGTAAACAGCTCAGTCCCTCCTATTGCATCCCATACCTATCAAATATAAATATTTAAATGTCTACGTTAAAGAGTAAGTCACCCGATCTCGCGAAGTTGATTCCTAATCTATAACAACGGAAAAAGTAACTGAACCTTGACAAGCCTGTCTTCCCCACATGCGATGACATTAAGTTGGTTACTTAGGTAAGAGAAAGCAAGATCATTAACACTTCCATCATGAGCCTCAATCTGGTTCATAACAGGGGAACATAAATTCAGTGTGTTTGTGGTAAGGAGTCCTTGAGTGGGAGGAGAATAGAAGAAAGACAAAACTCATGGAATTGTTGAAGAACATGATTTCCCTGCATAATATATTTGGACAATGTGCTTCGAGTATGCAACCCCTAAGAAAAGAAAATACAATATGCAAATTATTAATTCAAAAGGAACCAAATAGGCCACCACTAGGACTCCATAAAACACGATCGCAGAATAGTGATTTGCTAAAGATGTATGTGAACAATCCATGATCCCAAAATATGTTAGTTCTCACACATGACCTTGATGATTAAAGGAAAATATTAAAGAACCACATACAGGGACGGACTTTTTGGTGGTGCAAATACAAAAAATAAATCGAAATCTTAGTCCTTTTATTTAAATTTTTATAAATCTAGTCCAAAATAATGTCATGTTCTAATAAAGTATTTTGTGGCTAAATAATAAAATATTTTGAAAAGAAGAATAGTAAATGTTTGTGACGGATTCAAGTAAAAAAAATATTTGATACTAGAGACAACATTACTACTCCCACTCTAACCTTACAATTTAGGCAACCTAAGGTTTATTACTTTGGTAGTTATTCTTTTCGTTTTCCACACTTTTTATGTATATCAAACTTCAACTTACTTACGGTAACTGCTTCAATCTACAACTTAGCAAGTTGATAATGGAGAACTAGAAGAAGAATAATAATTCAATATCACTGAAGCAAATCATACTCGGGTATATATAATTCCAAGGCCCTACTTTCCAAGGCCCCAACGAACCAGTGAATCTAAGGTTGGATAATCATTCCAACCAATGAATTTAAGGTTGGAATGAATATCCAACCTTAGATTCACTGGTTCGCTATATAATAATGAAAAATTGAATTGTTGTTTAGAACCGAACCAATAAATCTGAGGTTGAGTATTCATTCCAACCTTGAATTCATTGGTTGGAATGAATATCCAACCTTAGATTCACTGGTTCATTGGGCCTTGGAAAGTAGGGCCTTGGAATTAGTTTTTACCATCATACTCAAGTATATCATTACGTAACCCTTTTTTGTTTATTTGTCATAAGGAATTTTATTTATTTATTGTTTTTTGAGTTCGAATGACTTGGACGTTTTGAATTGACTATTCTATAAGTTTCTTTTTTGGTGTAAATGGTGCCAATGTATGCATCAATGCATCTTGACAGAATGGTTTGTTTTTTCTTCATGTCAACATTTATATTTGATAATATGAATAAAACATAGTGGATATATATGATCCTCTATCTCCTTCGTGTACCTCTTTTTTTAATCTCCTCAAGAAATTTTTTATTATTCAATTTTCAAATTGATTTTTTCCTTTTTTCGTATACACAGTAGCACCAAAATCTCACAAACCCGTCATCACATTTCACAAAAGGTTGAATCTTTATCTCATTTCAAACCAAAAAGATCGAACTTTAGCACAAAAAGATTGAATTTTAACACAAAAATCGAATATTTTTATTCAAAATTGAGTTTTTATCAATTTTTTTCTCCTCTCCCTAACAATTGTTTCTCTTTGGAGAAAAAAATACTCCCTCCATCCCTAATTAATATTCCTATTTTGGCTTTTTTGGTCAAAATTTGTAAACTTTGACTATTAACTTTTATTAGCCAATACGAAATAATACCGTCAAATGAGATATTGTTAGATTCGTCTCAGTGTATATTTTTATAATATTTACTTTTTATAATATTTTCGTTTACAAAATAAAAGATATTTACGTTGTAAGTCGTGTCTTGGAGACCGTAAAAAAGCAAATCACCCTATCATTTAGGGATGGAGGGGGTGGGCAACACTATATGCACACCCAAATAGTATTTTTTTGGCATGTGTCAATCTCTCAATAATTCTTTTTCAAACAGGGGGACATATTGTTATAGAGGGGTCACTATTTGGGTGTGCATATAACCAGGGATGAGGGAGTAGCAGAGAACTAGATAAAAAAAATGCCTCTTTTTTACCTTTTCTTTTTGCTTTAAGTTAAATCAAAGAGGAGGGAGAAAGGAGATTTCCTTCCTTGGTAATTTCTTTTTGACTTGTGATAGCTCTCAATCTTTAGCTGCTTGATTTCTCTTCTGGTAGTTTATTGAAAAAAATTGATATCTTTATTGGAGGTGGATGCGGAGGTATCATCCGTCCAATGATTGGTGGATTTGTATTTGATATTAATGAAGTTTCAAATTCAAGCTTTCTTTCAATCATCATGGATTGCAACCATTTTGTAATGGTAATAATGAGAGTAAATTGAAATTAAAATTTCAAACTTAATTTTGTGGGTTTTGTTTGTGGGGTTGCTTGATGATGATAAGACGTGGTGTTGTTAATGGGGGTGTCGTTCGTGGTGAATAAGGAAGAAACAACGAAGAACTCAATCTAGGTGAGTTAGCCATTAAAATGGAGGCTATTAACAAAGAAGAAAGAGTTTCAGAAGTGGCACCTGAACTTTATTCAAATTTTTGGCCCCTAAATTCTTTTTAGTAGTGGCACCTTAACTTTTTTTTGTAAATTTTGTTTTCAAAAAGTCATTTTTTCAATATGACTAATTTGCCCGTTAAGAAATTTTTAAATGTCAAAAATCTGAGAAATTAAGAAAATTGTGAAAAACAAAAGTTTATGTCCCAATTATTTGGTCTAGGTGCCTACATGTGATAAAAAGGTCGTCAAATGCCTATTTGAAAAAATTCTAAAAATTCAGGTGTCCGATGAAATTAAGCCAAAAAATTAAAAGATCTCTAAAAATTAATTGATTTAGATTTTATCATAAATCGAATAAGAACATACATAATTTAGGCAATTTCGCCCAAGCCATAAAAAAGATCTTCATAATTTCGCCCTTACTAATTTGACTTAAAAAATCAAACTTAACTATTCAATTGATGTTTGTGAGGGATTCAAGTAAAAAAAAATGACTACGTATTTGATACTCGAGAGGCGAGACAACATTACTACTCCCACTCTCCCTAGTCCCTAGAATTTAGGCAACATGAGGTTTTAAGTATTACTTAAGGTAGTTATTCTTTTCGTTTTCCACACTTTATATATATATATATATATATATATATCAAACTTCAACCAACTTACACTAACTGCTTCAATCTACCACTCAGCAAGTTGATAATGGAGAAGCAGAAGGAGATTAATACTGAAGCAAATCATACTCAAGTATATAATTACGTACCCCTTTTTGTTTATTTGTTATAAGGATTTCTTTTTATATTGTTTTTTGAGTTCGAACCATATATGCTAGACAAAGTTATATGATGCCGTTCTTTTGATTTATAAGAAGTACATGGAGGATTAATGCATAAGTAGGTTCGTTAGTGATTGTAAATCAATGGATCGTTGCAAGTAATTTGTTGGCAAGATCAATAGAATAGTCTGGTCATTGAATCTGTATCGGTGACGGGGTTCTTTGATGGAACACAAGCATCTTCATGTTAATATATAATTTGATTAGTGTAGAAAAGGTATGTATAAATTTATGGATAAATAGACTGATTAAATGTGACACGTGTGTTTGTTTGCGTAGGTGCTCCGATAGCTAGTTTGAAGTTTACAAAAGAGGAAATGAAGATTGGAGTAGTTAACGCTATATTGATCATCGTTTTAATTATGAAATCAGTGCAAGTTGTACCATATTCTTCAAAATTCCACATATATCACTCATATCCTAATTCTTTCTCAGGTTTTCCTCTCTCGTCTTGATCGTTTTTATGATTTATTGTTCATCAAGTCTTTCATTTATAAAGCTCTAACTATTCCTATTTGGAAGTTATTGTAAAATATCATGTTTAGTAATAATTTTTTGGGAATACTTACTGAACATCGGTTAGCAGTAAGTTGATTACGAAACATGACAATTATATTAGGATGTCTTGCGTATTTGTGTCTTAGTTTTGTGCAATTGTTTCAGCTGCACAGTCCAAGCATGGTGCTCAGAAGCTCAACAAACCATTGATAGGAGACGATGGCCGAGTATATTCTTGCACTGGAAAGACCTTGTATGCCTTTGAAAGAAATGGGACCATTGCTTGGTCACTGGATTTAAATTATTTCTGTAGTTGCAAGGTCTCCCCGGTCACTGGAGCTTCAGGACAGGCAAGGCTTCAGACTAAATGATCCTTTTTCTTCCATTGGAGTATAATATCTTATCATTATAACTTTGGGAATTTGTTTATGTTTCTTAAGGAAAACGTGGATGGGAGTGATACAGAGTGATGTCTGCAATTATCTCAAAAGATAGATTTGTTGCTTCTTTTTTACTTGTTGAGCATCATAATTTAATAGCCTGTATATCGTATGTCTGCTGGACTGCTGCTTATTGAAGATATATTGAACAGTGTTGAATGAGGCCTTTTATATGCAGATATTCTTGGTTGTTGATAATGCAGTGCTAAAAATCGACCCTTGGAAGGTAGGGACGCGAGAGTCTCCAATAAACGTATTCTACAGTCCAGGAGCAGATGCAGAGGGGATAGGACAAATTATTGGTATTGCTGTAAGCATACCTTATTCGTGTGTGCTCATAAATGTGAAAAAGAGGGGTCTGTTTGCATATGGGCTAGATGGTCACTTAATATGGAGTGCAGGTCCTATACTTTTTCAACATGCCTATCAACAAGGTTGTAGGAAAAATGCTACTGGATGCTATTTCACGTCAGTTCCTATCATTGATCATTGCGAAGCTAGTATATACGTAAGCTTTTTCATCATTCAATTTCATATCTGAACGGATTCAGCTCTTTAAAGGATACAGTTTATATTCTTCGAACTTTCTATGAATGACTTGACCATGCACTTCCATTACTGAATGTAGATGTCGAATAATCAGGGAGAGCTGTACTCGTTATCCATTCTCCATCCTCATTTCAGATGGGTTCAAGATCTCAGCTCATATGGTAAAGCATTGATAATTTCTGCTGGAAACAACGGGGTGGTGTATGTTACCATTCCAGTTAGAACTCTCATCCTGGCATTAGGTGTGTCCAGAGGAAATGTTCTGTGGCAGGGGACTATTGGTCCATTGAGAAAACCAGACTATGAACCAGTTGTTAATATCGATGGTAAAAATATTAGTCATATTATTGTTGGATATGAAAATTGCAATTATGTATATTGTTTTCTTTTGTTATGAGTTTTGCTTTATGTATTTAATATTCAAATAGCCAATGAATGTCATTCTATTTTGAAACAATAACCAGGTTGGATTTCTATAGGCTCATTAGACGGCTTCCTATACTCGTTTTCACCAAAAGGGGTGCTTAAGAAATTTCCTAAAGTGCCGCAAGTAGATACCGTCGTTCAAGCCAATCCTATCCTTGATTGTTCAGGATATGCAGTATATATTTCTCATTCAACTATGGAAGGAAAGACTAGTCTCAACATTGGAGAATACACTTATGTGTCCGCCATGAAACCAAAAAGTGTGGTATATAAAATGCTAAATCCTACTTCTGGGACTGTCTACTGGTTTGAAAGCTATCCTGGTGATTCCTACTTCATGCCTTCTTTTGTTCTTTGTGTTCATATATTTCTTTTAAGATCAGTTTTTCGTGTCCTGGAGAATGGTAACTTCTAACTCAGAACTCTATAATGGCACAGGTCCAGTCTCGTCCAATCTGTCTTTAAGTGATCTGCAATGGTTTCTGCTAGATGAAGGGACCCTTCTGGCATTTATAGTTGCATCAAGTGCGTCTCTACTAGCGCAGATAAATTTATCATGCACTTTAAATTCCTGTTAATGAATCTGAATTCTTATGTATAAAGAATGCATAAACACCGCAGTTCTTAGATTGTGTCTCTTATCATTACGGCTGATTTGAGTCACCAGTAGCTAGTTTACATCTGACAAAATTTATTTCTCTTCTGACAGGGTATGGAAATCCATTCTCATGTCGTTCAACTTGTAAGTATCTAATCAAAACTTATATCAGATTTTTTCTTTTTCTTTCTCATAGCGATATTCTTCTTAATGTGATTTTTTTGGCATAGATCACAAGTTAGCCTTACGCTGTGAACAGGTGAGGTCAAAAGATATTAACACATACACAGGTAACTTCTTACCAAACTGAAGTAAAATCGTCACGTTCTATATATTCTAATGATTATGTATTGTTCTTCAGGAAATGTGAGAGAAATTATGATGTTCTTGTTAGTCGAGTCTATAGTATTGATCTTATTAGCCGCAGCAGTCAGGTTTTGTTTCATCTTTTGGAAGAAGAAAAAGGTTCAGACCCAAGAACTTGGAAAATTTCTGGAAAAGAGAGTAAGCCAAAGTCTATCATCATCTATTTTATAAGCTCAATACTTTTTCTTTTGAAAAAATGCATACTGAGTGAAATTTTCAACTTCAATATCTCAAAAGCTTTATATTTTATTTTGTTGTCCTACATTACTCTTATTCAATTCTCAAAAGCTTTATACTATCCGACCCCCCCCCCCCCCCATCCATCTTGGTCCGTTCAGGAGGGAGACTCTTCAGAGGCATTTAGGCGTGTTGATATTTGTCTTGTTGTTTGTTGTTCTACAGCGTTCTCTTTGGGTTCAGAAGAAAGTATTGGAAAGAACAATCAGAGATCTCAAGCAAAAGACTTCCGATGAAGCAGTAGAAAACGAAGTGCTGGAAACATTGAACAACCTGGTTAAAGAGAAGGAAAGCATATCGAGGAAGCTCTCCACGTCGTATAGTTTCCGAGGAGATGAAGCTGGATCATCCAAATCAATATCTCTTCTCCCATTGCAAGCTACAAGATCAAAGAGTTTGTCATCTCATGGCACAAGGAAAGAAAACATCGAGCTCTTTCATACATTGAGCAGTGATGCATCCTATACGAGTAGCAGCGAAGAAGAGTTGGATGTTGTTAAGGGAAAAGCACCCATGGAAGTGTATAGTTCTACTGATGATGACATTCATGAGAGAGAATATAGTTCTACTGATGAAGAAGTAACTCCATCTGGCTCGGGTTCGAATTCTGGGAGGCAGTTAAATCCTGTATATATTCAACATTCACTTGATGAGATAGAAGAAATAAAGGTGGATGAAAAGGGAGAAGTGGAAAACATGAAAATTGGTAGTAGTAGTAGTAGTAGCAGCAGCAGCATAAGGAGGAGATCCTCTTATTTGCTAACTAACAAGATGGATTAGTATTGTTAGCCTCATTCCAGAATTAGTAAATCATATCACTCTGTTATCTGTCCTTTAATTTAACGACCATCGTCGTAAAATAGCAATTTCGTAAGCAGTGTCGGGGGTTGAGGGGGCTATACAACGCCACCTTACCCTTTGATAACAGGGAGGTTATTTCCGAGAGTACAGAAGCTACTAGATTCTCCCATATCTTCCGGCAAGGGATTGGCGTGCAGAAGCTCAACCCTATATTTCAACAAGGCTGCTTCCAATAAGAGCTCTTCCAACCGTTTGAGTTCAAGAGCCATATCTTGAGGTATGGGCAAGGGCGAATGGTAAAAGTCAAAACAGTTGAAATCAATATCATCTCCCATATTATCATACAAGGGCATTCGGCTCGAACAGCCTCACGACGTTAAATTCTTCCTCACCATTGACGACATGAGCGATCACACCGACACCACCGTTAAAATTATTCATAATTTCCTTCTTAGGGTTTTTGTTTCTTTATTATTAGCAGTATAATAATGTACATGCCCTAACGTCTTGTCTTTATGATATATTTCCATATATGCCCATTTTTAATTTCAATACTTATCATTCATAACTGGGTTGGAGAAGTCTTCCATGGCTTTTTTAACATGACTATCAAATATATTATACTTTAATCTTTTAAAATGGTTTTATAAGAATTATGTTATTTTGCTCATCCAATGGGGGTTTGCGATTTTGAGATAATTTGGGGGTTATGCAATTTTAAGATTTTGCTTGATCCCATCACTTTTTCGGACTTTTTTTTATTTATTTCTTTTTCAGATTTTTTTTCGATTTTTTTCTTTTGTTTTTTAGATTTCCTTTTCGATTTTTTTCATAGTAAAAAGGGTTCAATTTTGGTATTTCTCTTCACTAAAAGTTTTTATTTTGGCAAAAAAAGTTTGATTTTCAAAGTTATTTGGCAAAAAGGTTCACTTTTAATATCTGTTTGCCCAAAACTTTTCGTCGTTTGCCAAAAAGGTTCGGTTTTCGTAGTCTTTTAACAAAACGGTTCAATTTAGGTAGTTGTTTTGGAAAAAATATTCGATTTTGGTAGTTTTTCGAAAAGATTTTGATTATTGTTTTGCAAAAAATGTTCGATTTTGGCAAAAAAAAAGTTCGATTTTGATAGTGTTTTGGGAAAGAGGTCCAATTTTGGTAGTTGTTGTGACAAAAACTTTCGTTTTTGGCAAAAAGTTATATTTTTGTAAAAACTATTAAAATCAAACACTTTTACCAAAACTGTCAAAATCAATTTTTTGTGCCAAAATCGAAACTCTAGCCAAAAACTACCAAAATCGAACCATTTTGCCAAAACAATGATCAAAATCGAGCTTTTTGCGAAAAACGACCAAAATCAATTTTTTTTCCAAAACAACTATAAAAATCGAACCGTTTTGTCAAAACACTACCAAACCGAACCTTTTTGGCGAACTACGAAAACGTTTTCGCAAACCGCTATCAAAATCGAACCTTTTGCCAAAAAACTACGAAGACCGAATCTTTTTTGCCAAAACAAATTTTTTTAGCTTAAACAACTATCAAAATCAAACCCTTTTTACTGACAAAAACAATAAAAAATAAAATCTTAACAAATCGAAAAAAAGAGTTATGGAATCAAGCAAAGTCTAATTGCATGACCACCCACCAAATTGTCTTAAAATCGCAAAAAAAAACCCCTTATATTAACGTAGGTGTTAAATTAGGAACCAAATGCGCATCTGCTAGCCATTTACAGGGACCATTTGCGCATCCATATCACTTACTCGGACCAAAGTGCAACAGTGAGTCAGTGATCGAATTACTAGAACCAAATCAACAATTCCCTCTAATTAATAATATGCTTTTATGTGTCCACCACAACTACCATTTTGAAGTTCACCTTCAAATGTAATTGAAACAATAATAATTCATTTTTGAGATGATCATGCATAAAAAATAATATAAAGGGCGAAGTGTTGATGATGAACTAACATCACCTTTCCAGTTGGGATGGGATCTAACGTTTAGTGCTCTTTGAGAACACTACACTATTTTTATGATACCTTTGGATTAAGGTTAATTAGGTAAATCTGGATAAATCGGTTTGAAACAAGAAATATTTGCTCGGATCGCTAATCATTTCGATTGTAATCTGTTTTCCAATCACAAATCGGATAGTTGGTTATGTTTGGTATATTGTTTTAAATTAAAAAGAATATTATAAACGATTTTAACGAGCGATTTCAAACGAATTACGAACGAACCATAACTGGTTCGAATTAGAACTATACTTTAACAAAATTAATTTTATAAACTGTTTTAAGGACCAATTAGCAAGCGAGTTCAAACGTTTTACAACATGTAAAAACGACTCGTAATTGGTTCGAAATTCAAAACAGCGAGCAAATAATCTAGTTTTAAGGAACCAGTTTGCGAGCGATTTCCGAACGGACCGGTTCAATAACATGCCTACTTGTTATCGGGCTTTTCCCCCAATGCAAGTCCCAATTACTCCGTGGTTTCACCATATTTGAATTCGCATTTCAATAGATACTCATATTGTGGATGGGTTGTTTGGATTCATATACTTGCATCAATTTATCAAATCATCACAGTTAGACATTGGTTGTACTCGATGTTTCATTTTCTTTAATTAATTTTAAAGCTAACTGACATGCAAGATTGTACAGCTTCTTATATATTCTTCTAATTAAGTATCCAAAAATATAATTATTTATAAAAAATCAATTTATACAAATTAGACTGTGCATAGATGACTAGTAAATATTTCGAGGGGAACCAATTCAAATGGTCATGTATATTACAAATAATATGGAAATATATCCGTTATAATGTGACAATGAGTTTTGATGAATAATAATGAGTTAACATATATATCCGTTAGAATGTGATAATGCAGCTTATTGAAGGTGACGTGTGGATACACTAATTACGTAATAAATACAATTGTGGAGAATCAATTCAAATGTTTGGGGGATAATAAGTAAATATATCCATTGTAATGTAACATTGTACATAAATGAATTACGAGGTCAATATATCCGTTATAATGAAACGATGTATCCTTACTGAAGTGGGCGCGTGAATGCACCACCTAGGCAATAAAATTGAATGTGGGAGAATCAATTCAAGTGTTTAGAGATAACATGAAACTATCCGTTATAATGTTATAGTATCCTTAAATGAATAACGAGGTCAATATATCCGTTATAATGTGACAATGTATCCTTATTGAAGCTGGCGCGTGTATGCACCGGTTGGTAATAACATATTGATATATAAGGAAATTATTTCAAAAAATAAATGAAGTTATACATGTCACATACCAACCACATTTTTTTCTCCTATAAATAGATTGCATTCCTCTATTTCAAACCCACCCCTCTCAATTGCACTCAAACTTCTGAAATTTCAAATTCATCGTTTTCTTGAAATGGCTGATCCTTCTCAAGGAGAAACCCCAAACGAACAACAACGAGAAAGGCCTCTCCACAACTTCACATTCCCCAAATGGGGCTACCAAAAGGTTCTACGTTCCAAGAAACCAACTTCCAGTGAAGCTGATGAAGGTGGTAGTAGAAGAGATGACAAGAAACTGGACAATCAAATTGGGACAACTGATGAGATGATCCATACGCTACTGCCTGATCTCAATGAGGAACCTGACACAATGCCACCTAGTCTGAATGACGAGGGTGAAAAACAGAGGAACCAGAAGGTAGCTGAGGAGGAGATGAATGCTACCAGGCCATGGAACCTGAGGTCCACCAAGCGGGCGGGTAGAGGGGGTGCAAGTTCGATGTACGGGATGGAGGAGGAGATGTTCTACGGTGGAGTACCAACGAGGCCAACGTTCAGCAGCACATTGACCAAAGAAGAGATTGAAGCAGATTTGATAGCCATGACTGGAGCTAAGCCACTAAGAAAGCCTAAAAGGAGGGCTAGGATAGTGCAGAAGCGACTTAATGTAAATATACATGGATTTTGAAGCTCTGTTTTTCTTGTTTTCTTTATGATAATGCTTATATTTGTTGGCTAATGCAAGAAAATGTTGCTGATTGTTGCAGAATTTGGTTCCTGGATCAAGACTGAGGGAGGCAAAGCCAGACATGTATGAAGCTAGTAATGCTAATCGAGGAAACCCCGGCAAGGTACCAATCGATATCGAGTATATATATAACTTTGATTTGACTCGAAATTATCTTTGTTATACCCTTTCATCAATTATCGCATAACATATCGATGTAGCATCTTATTTCAGATTTAAAAATTTAGCCATTAAAGAGATGGAATTAGGTGTCTTTCAAAATCAAGAAGTATAAACTATTTTCTTGGTTTGAATAATTAAATTTTTTAAATTTTTTTCTTGATCTTGAAATTTGGCAGGAGTGAGAAAGCGGATACAAAATGGTTAGGAGTTGCTGAAGACAAACTGTTGGATATTTAGAAATGAGATTTTGAAGTTAATGTCTATATTTGTTGTTTTGGGATTGTGATAAATCTTATATTGTTTAGGTAGAAATATATGATTCATATGTTGAGCTCGATAATTTGATGGCATTTAAGAGATTATAGACTTATATAGATCAAGTTGTTTAACATGGCATTGCCTTCTTTAATATAGTTCTGCAAGTCCATATGCAGAGGTTACTTACCCCATCTATTATTATTATGACCAAACCCAGTAAATGCATATTCACTCGATAAAAATCAAATTCTTCGACTTATGTGACTAATAGTTATTCTTTCCGTTCTTTTTTATTTGTCATATTAGTAATTTGTACATAAATTAAGGAAAATAAAATGTAGTAAAAAAATTACATTGAATATATAAAATGACAACCAATTGAAACTATATAATTGGTGGATTGGTAAATTCATAGAAAAAAGTAATTATGCTAGAAAGACGAGTATTTTTTCTTTTTTTGTAAATTAGATAGGCTTTATGTCAAAAATCTAGCACAACCAATCGAGGAAGAAGGTTTACGACCTGAAGGGGCTGGAGTTCGTTAATGGAGCAATTTAGATAGAAGATGCTTGAGGTTTATAAGAGATTATATTGATATAGGAGTGATACACCATGTAGAGAAGATGACCACGGCTTACAGTTGCTGAAAAAAGCTTCAAGGAATCTACGAAAGAAGAACTGCTACAAATAAAGTAAGTATAATCCGACAACTCTAAGATATAAAGATTGCAATTCGATGACCGAGCACCTAAGTCAAGTCGAACATATCTTTAATCGATTAACCAAAATGGGGGTGGACTTCAATGATGAAGTTCAAGCCTTATGGATACTGGGAACACTACACTTCCAGATTCATGGGAAAACTTGACTGTTTCCTTAAGTACTTCAATTAATGAAGAGACTATCTTTACTGTGATGGTTACTAATGCAATATTGAATGAAGATAAAAGAAAATCTATGTCAGGTGAAAATAAACAATCTCACACAGGCGATGATGTATTGGTGTATGAGAAGAAGAATGGCTTTAAGAAAAAGCCAAATACATATAATATCAGATTAAAAATTGACAAGAAAGCAGATCAATGTCATTATTGTGGTAAAGTAGGACATTGGAAGTATGATTGCTTCACATATAAAAGGGATGCAGCTAATGGTTCAATAAAGAAAATTCTAAAAGTGACTATTATTTCTTATCGTATAATGAAAATTCTCAATCAAATTTCTAAAATTTAACCATAAAAATTAAAATGTATCAATATTTAGGGACTGAAGAAATACTAGATTTGGTTATTATAACTTGTATATATTTCTTTTACAAAAACTTATATATATGAGTATATCTGATACTAATTGACTAAAATGTTATTACAATTTTCGAGATGATATGTTCTATTGCTACGTATTTATCTCATACTATTTTTATCATTAGTTGACGCAAGAATTGAGCCAACATATTATTTACATATCTTCCCTTTATTTGGGGACCCAAACGAAATTATACATTCGTCAAGTACTCAAGTGTCCTAACCAAGATCCAGGGTTTTATAATAGGTTAAATCGATGTAACATAAATTCTACATGCCATGAATTTGATCTATCGATATCATAGTGAAATTTCTACATAAGACTCTTAATTGTTATGGAACAAAGGTTAGAAATTAAAGATTACACATCAAAAAGTAATTATTTCGAAGTAATGTGTCGATTTGTATGGTATGCATAGGAAATAAATATCTTATTTTACATATTAATATATATATATTATAATAAAAATAAAGTAATGCTAAATATTTAAATATATTAATGAAATAATAATATAAAATAATCACAAAAGATAATATTGACATATTCCTTTCAATTACATATTTTAGAATAATTAGTACTAATTTCAAAATTATATTGTAATATTTTGTCAATTTTAAAGAAACACAGTAATAAAGTAATTTTAAATTAGTATTACGGTATACTTAATTTTATATCTTATTATTAATTTAAAGGAATTTTTCAAAGCAATTAATATTAAAACATTCATTAAAATTATATTTTTAACGTTATTGATATAATATTATTTTGAACTATTTTAATACTACATTAAATTTGCGCCACACATCAATATATTGTATTATAGGTATATATCATTATGAAATACTTTAGTATTTCCTAAAATAATTGATTTATTAAATACATCTATTGTATATATGGACTAAACAAATAAATTTATAAATTTCATATATACAATTAATATATTTCATAAAAAATAAATATAAATTTAGTTATTATATAAGTCATAATATAATATATAATAATCTAATATTATATGTATTGTACTTGACGTTTTTCTACAATGTGTCATTAGGGCACATGTTAGGTGATAATAAAGGATAGTATTTCATCGATAATTTGATTGTAACTTTATTTGGAAAGATTTTATAAATATGTTTCCTTATATGCTTTCATATGTTACATTTTATTTCTATTCTAGTCTCTTAACCTTTGTCCTACACACATTGTAGAAAAACCGTTGTATTTAACTATTTATTATAGTGTTATAAATTAATTAATTTAATTACCTTATACTCCCTCCATCCCTAAAAGATTGTTATATTTTGACTTTTGTTAGTCAAACATTACAAAATTTGATCACGAACTCCCATTAAACGATAAGAAATACTATAATCTTGTGGGACCTTGTTAGATTCGTCTCAATATATATTTTTGAAATATTAACTTTTTATAATTTTTTCACATGTAAAATAAAAGATATTTATGTTTTAAATCGTATTTTGTTGATCATCAAAAGTCAAAATGTGATATTCTTTTAAGGACGGAGGGAGTACAAGGTAATGGGCTAATTCCACCAGATTGGCGTAATGAGCTAAAACCTCGTATGGGTAATTGGATTAGTTAGCTAATAAATTGAAAACATAATAACAACTCTCAAACTAATAAGTAATATAGTCAAATTTAATTCAATGCAATTAATTTTATTCCATTTATGTCTACCAAACAAAATATTTAAAATTAGGGCATTTGAGGTTGAATGTTTGTGTTATTTATGCCGGGTGAATGACATTGAGGTGCTGTAATTTTTACTTAAATGTAAGATAGATCCATGATTTGTTAAATTGTTACTTTAGATCCCTAGGTTTTAATTTAATTATTAAATAGGCCCCTTGACATAAAATCGAATATCTTATTGACTATAATGCCCTTATATTAACACCTCCATATTTTCAAATTGGTTTTAACTCATTAAAACAATTTACTTGCATATCCCAAATATCTAAATTTATAAATAATTTCATTTGAAAAAATGAATAATTTTTTATTTTGGTTAACTTTAATACTCCATCCGTTTCATAATAGTTGATTGTTTAGAAAAAATTTACTTTTTCATAATAGTTGATTGTTTACGGAATTCAATGTACTTTTGTACTCATGATTTCCTTTTTTATCCTTGCTTTATAGGTTACTTTTCATTTTGAGAGTATTTCGTAGGGCATATAGTAAATTTTATTAACCCCTAATAAAATACTTTTTGACTAAATAATCAAGTATTGTGAAACGGAGGGAGTATAAAATATGAGACTTTTAGTTGTCATTCCATCTATTTCAAGTTACTTAAGAATGAATAATAACATTTGTACCTTTAATCAATAAATTAAATAACGATCTAATAAATGTATTGATATTAGAAACTTTTATGATATATTCCTCATCAAACAATACTTACCAGAAGCACCTGTGTTCGCTACTCACCTCATCGCTAATTTACAAAAAAAAAATCCATCGAACATTGCATTGAAAGTTTAAAGTAAACAAGCAAGTTAAAACAAATTATTTTTAGTAGGATAACAATTGGCAAAATTAGAGGGAGTACTTCATTACATTTTATATCATAATTATATTTGCATTATGTCAACAAATTTGATAGATCACTATTTCAAATCATTTAGTTAATATTAAATTAACCGCAAAATGTTATTACATTTATTTTATTGATTTTGTATTATTTATAAATTTTTAATATTTTAGAAACGAAATTCAATTATTTTCATGAGCTAAAAATAGATTTATAAAATTGAGGTATTAATATAGAGGCGTTACAGTCAATGAGAAATTTAATTATATGTTAATAATGTAAAGGACCTATTGAACAATTAAGTTAAAACTCAAGGACCTAAAATGATAATTTGAGAAACTTAAGGATCTATTTAACATTTATGTAAAAACTGGGGACCTCATTGCATTCAGCAGATTTTTGCCACATTGATGAACCATTGAAGTATGTTAAAAAGATGGAACACATTCTTTCAATCTTTTTTAGTGCCACCAAAAAGAAATCTTTTATATTCTTGAATAATCTTTGTCTTCAATCTTCTCTTTTACCTTTCTTTTAGCACCCAATGATTCTTCATCAATACCCCTAAAAAGCCAACCCATAAATTATCAAAAATGTCGATAAGAAAAATGAACTCTTTTAGGCAAAATTTAAAAGAAAAAAGAGAAAGGGATAAGCTATTATCATCATCTTCTTCACTAACATCATCAATTAATGGTTTTAAACTTGAATATACTGAGCTTCCAGGTTTCAACCACACATTTGAGTACCCAAACCAATCTCCTAGTCGTTATTGTGGGTGTTTTTCGAATTTTCAAGAATGGTTCTTGAAGTTATGGGAAAATGTAAAAATTGTTGCTGTAATGGCTTATGGGATGGGAAAATCCGATCCAAGAAAGATTATATTCTCAGCAAAAATGGGTTTGGCTTTGATGCTTATTTCTTTGCTTATGTTCTTGAAAGAGCCTCTTGAGGATTTGAGTAACTACTCTGTTTGGGCCATTCTCACTGTTGTTGTGGTGTTTGAGTTCAGTATAGGTATATTATACTGACTACAATTCAATTTAATGGACCTTTTCGTTTTTCTGCATCAAAATTTGAACATTGATTATTTTGGTTATATTGTGAAATATTATAGGAAAATAATATTATGATTCTACTTCGTTCAGTACTGAGTACTGACAACTTAATGATAATATTATTTGTTGGAGTTAATTTTAGGTGTGAATTGAAATTGATTATTTAATTTGTATTTTTTTAGTTTGATTACTTAGAAAAGGTGGGGTTTTAGTTGTTATTTGGGGTAAAGATTGAATGTCAAAATTTGGCCTTTCTGTTGCAGGGGCCACTTTCAGCAAGGGATTTAACCGAGCGTTAGGAACACTATCTGCTGGAGGACTTGCTCTTGCAATGGCAGAGTTGTCGGAATTGGCTGGAGAATGGGAAGAAATTGTTGTAGTAGTTGGTATATTTATCGTAGGTCAGATTCCTCCCTTTACATAGTATAGTTATCAATTTGACTTGATCAACTATCTGTCATTACCTAATGGTCTTTCCATGAATAAGAAGTATGCAATTTTTCAGGTTCTTGCGTCACATATGCCAAGTTGTACCCCACGATGAAGCCATATGAATATGGATTTCGCGTCTTCCTGATAACTTATTGTTTCATTGAGGTATCTGGTTATCGAACAAGAGAATTTATAAATACTGCTGTGAGTAGATTCTTGCTCATCGCTTTGGGGGCTGGTGTTTCCTTGGTGGTGAATATATGCATCTATCCAATATGGGCCGGAGAGGATCTTCACGCTTTGGTGGCAAAGAATTTCGCTGATGTTGCTATCTCACTTGAAGGCAAGTTACAATCTTTAGTTATTTTTTGAACGTTTTAGTTGTTCAATTGATTCTTCCATTTGATGGAGGTTCCACATATGGCACTGTTCCAGCCTAAGTCAACAGTTCAATTTCAGGTTGCATCAGTGGTTACCTGAACTGTGTCGAGTATAAGAGAGTCCCTTCTAAAATCCTTACTTACCAAGCATCCGATGATCCAGTTTATAGCGGTTATCGGTCTGCTGTGCAATCTACAAGCCAGGAGGAGGCTCTGGTACTTATGACTTGAAATATCTACATTCTCCCTGTTCTATCTTTTAGCTTCAAAACTTTACACCATCATGATTTTTTGTGCAGGTTGGCTTTGCAGTCTGGGAGCCACCTCATGGGCGTTATAAGATGTTCAACTATCCATGGAAGAGCTATGTGAAGTTAAGTGGTGCTTTAAGGCACTGCGCATTTATGGTAATGGCATTGCATGGATGTGTGCTTGCAGAAATACAGGTGATCCTTCATACTTAACGTCTTATTATCCAGAGGTGATTGATAAAAGCAGACTTATGAATATGATGATTGTGCCTTTGAAGTGAAAAGAAACAGATACATGAAGTATGTCTCACTGGTACTTAAGGTTATCAAAATGTCATATTTACTATTGTCAAAATGCAAGTGCCTATTGGTTTGATATGAAAATATGTATAAACACAAGACAAGTCCCCGAGAAGTCTCTTTATGACTTTATACAGTTGAAAGTGGTATAAATGTTAGATAAGTGATCCCTTCTGTGATATAAAACCTTGTCCTGGACACCTCTCTTTACATGATCAAAGGATGTTACTAAATTCTCATATGGCATGTCAGTATCAGCCAGCTTTCCCCTTAATGAGGGTTCACATAAAAAGCATTGAGTTGTTACATTTGCGATTTTTTTTCTTCTAGAGATGATTGTTGCAATGGGTTGAGAAACAGAGGTCATATAGATGTGAGCTCTGACCTAGGAATGAATCTTCGTCAGTACGTGACCTGTGAGCATCTTTGCGTTACCTGATACATTATATTTCTCTTGAACTCTAGGCTCCTGCTGAGAAACGACAAGTGTTTCGCTGTGAACTTCAAAGAGTTGGCAACGCAGGTGCTGCATTGTTAAGAGAGCTTGGGAATAAGGTGAAGAATATGGAGAAGTTAGGCTCTGAGGACCTATTATATGAAGTACACGAGGCAGTAGAACAGTTGCAAAGGAAAGTAGATAAAAAATCTTATCTTCTTGTTAATTCTGAGAGATGGGAAATTGGAGTACGTCTCCATGAACCTGAGAAGGAACACACTATCCCAACATTCTCTGAACACGTCAAATCCCTGAGTGATGCTGCAATAAATTTTGATTCACTTAATTTGATCAGAAGCTGGGACGAAAAAAACTTCGACTCCGAGATCAAGTATGAACCTCCATGTGAAGTTCATGCCAACAGAAGTGACAACCAAATCCCTCAGCTTACACACATTTTAAACAAATCTGATGCGGTTCCTGAAGAAGACGACTCAAAGACATATGAAAGTGCTAGTTCCTTGTCCTTGGTGACTTTTACTTCACTTTTGATTGAATTTGTAGCGAGGCTTGAAAATCTAGTTGAATTATTTATTGCGTTAAGCGAGGTGGCAAAGTTCAAAGAACCCGTTGATTCTCCAGAAGATATAGAACCTATCAGTCTCTGGAGCAGATTTTGTAGATGTTTCCGGTCAGCTAAGGAAGATGAGTATTTACTTCCACGATAGCGCATGGACCGGTTTTCGAGGAACCATTTGTAATGATGGATTATAAGGTAACTTCAAGCTACCGATGATCAAGAATATCTGCTGCAATTACTGATGATGGATACTTAGTTATCGGAAGCAACCACATTGGCCTACAGGCTACTAATTGCACTGAGTTTAGTTATCAATATACGAAAGCTCTTTAGCTTTTCGGTAGGGTGATTGTAATAGCTAGTTATAACAGGAGAACTATTTACAGATTTGCAGTCCCTACCTGTTCGAGTTATCAAATACTGCTCGAAGCCTCGAACCTGATTCGATAGCAACACTAGCTATATATCAATGTCATTTGGACTTTGAACTATTCTCCATTTGACCACTGATAAGAATTAACTAGTGTCCCAAAAAGATTGTCACTCAACCATACTCCTAGAATTTAACATGATAACGTTTGGTTAAGGTGTAATGATAATGAATGCTACCATTGGTTAATAAAGTACCCCACATTTTTATGTTAAAAGTCTCATCATGATTTTCATTGCAGTCGACCAAAACTAGGAAAAAATTAAAAAAGTTGAGATTTAATGAAAGAACAGATAAAGAAAAGTCTTAATATTGAAAATGTATCACTTTTTTTTTCAATGTTACACATAAAGGTGATATTGAACCCTGGAGGGAAAATTGAGGAAGTACATATAAGTAAACAAAATGGTTCTATACCATGAGAATACTTATGTTCATACCATAAAATTGTAGGTAAAGATAGGTCTCATTTCAAAGTCAGGTGAATATTTATCATCATAGGTCTCTATTGTTGATATTTAAATATTTAGAATAACCCTCAAATCAATTTATGAAAATAATTTAACAGCTTCAACATCAAAATTACAGTTTGGATAAATCAATAGTTAGTTCCTTTTTCTTCACACTGTTAACATCTTTTCTTAGCTAGTTTTGGAGGAAAGTGATATTCAAGACCCCATGTATACAAGGATCTGGTGAGGAACACATAGAGTGTGTGCACGCCTACATGTCACAAGTGGATCTAGGGGTGATTCTTGCATGCACAAGATCATACCGATATCAAAAATAAAATTAAACAATCTAATTACGAAGAACGTAACAAAAAATATAATTGCCTCAAATGGTAAGCCTCCTTAATCTTAAGAGAATGGTCTAGATATATGTGTAAAGTGTTATTGTTTCAATTTTAAAAATATCAAAAGTCAAATATCTTAATTTAATTGGAGAAAGCACTAACCATGTTACTAACTGTTGTGCCAAAAAATTGTTACATTATAGGTGTAATGAATGCTACCATTTGTTAAAAAAGTATCATTATATGTCTTATCATGTCGACGAAAACTAGGAAAATATGGGAATTGAAACTTACTCAAAGAACAGAGATAAAATAAAAGTCCTAATATTGAAAATGAGTCACATATTCAATGTTAAACATAAATGCAATAATAAAGGAAAATTGAGAAACGAAATATAATAAGTTGATACCATTGAATTTATGTTCATACCATAAAATTGTAGGTAAACAAAGATCATACCCAAGCTCATATTTCAAAGCCACGTGATAGTAGTACAAGTCATTATTGTTAATTGAAATTGTGAATCGATAATGATAATCAGTTGTTCGTCAGTTGATAAACCAACACAATCAAACAATATAAAGAAATGAAGAACGATTGACACACAATAAGTTAACGCAGTTCGGTATCAAAAAAATATCTACGTCTAGGGGCAGCACCATGAAAAAATTCACTAAGAAAATGTTTTTACAATTGACGGACTTATCATCATAATCGCACTTGACTCGAGTACTCTTCAAGAATTATTGAGTTCTACTCTATGTCACCATCATTTATCGTGATGTGACTCATATAAAGTATATAATGTAAAAGCTAAAGGCTGTTAACCCATAATAATGATAATTGACAACGTTACAAATAAGTTCAGTTCCTCCTCTTAAATGTGGATGCTATAGGGACGTTCTGCACGACCCATTTTTCGTTGCTATCTAACATGCTGATATACATGAGTAGTCTCCACATAGAGAGGAAGCAACAGTTTACGGTTGATCTCCTGATGGCAATCACTCATCTGGTATTTGATTGTGGATGCTGAAATGCCATTGAGATTCAAAACCAGTTTTCTTGAAATGCGATGAACATTGACTATATTGGATGTGAATATGTATTTTGTTGGTTGGTTGGTTTAAGTTTGATGAAGTTGGAGTAAACCTTAGGTTTAGTGACTAATATATTTTTCCCACTTCTCATCATTCTTCTATCTCTTGCATTTCTCATTTTGAGTGTTTGTGTGTATATCCAAGTATGGAAATGAATACGTATATATAGAAAAGATGTGCATTTGTTTTTTTTGTGATCTTTTAAAAAGGTAATATATTAGGTGATTTTTGAAAAAAGAAAACATAATCACATGATTTTCGAGAAGAAAAATGCATTTCACGTGAATTTTTGAGAAAAAGATTTCGTTGTTACGTGATTATCGTGCACTTAAGTTGATTTTAGAGAAAAGTAGCACAACAATTTTCACATAGTTCTGATAATATGTATATTTTCACGTGATTTTCATTATAATACCATGTTTTAATGCGATTTTAAAGGGTAAAAAATAAATTAAATGGAACTATCAAGGAAAAGATAACACCTTTTAATTAATGTGGATCAAAGTTGTTCGCAAAGTTTAACTAGTAGAGATCAACGAATAGTTTTACAATTGAGCTAATACATTCCTTTGATCCATAAAATCTTAGGTTCAAATTTCATCTTTGCTAGAAGAGGCATGTTAAATTTGAATTAAGGAAAATGGTATATTCCTCGTATGGTAACCTAATTCGTTGATCTCAGTTCTTTTTTTCGGAAAGTTGAATGTCCACATATTTATATCTAAATTAGATGTGCATTAGTAGCAATTATGCAAAAGACATGATTAACAGGATAAGAAAGCAGAAGTAACTCCTGCTATATAATATTGAGTAATGTATTATTCATATAAATTATATAACCGTACAATGTTAAAATATTTTTATCTAATCACCTTACGAGTTACCACTGACGTATGCTAGAAGTAGAAAATAAATCTAAAAGTCCAATAATATAACTTATACTCCCACCTCACATAAATGTTCTCTGTTTTCACTCTTTTTTATGACAATTTTTTGTATTTATTCGTAGAAATAAATTGATTGTAACAAATATTAGTATTTTTATATTTAATTTTTTCTATATCGAAACTAAGTAGTTTGTAAGAAATGGAAGAAGTATTATATTCCTTCATTCCAATTCAACTAAAAGGTTTTATTTAAAAAATAATCAACTCCATCTTAATTTAGCAATTTTATTCATAGGGGTAATAATTAATAAAGACTAGATAGGGTAATCAAAACTAGATAGGAGTACTTTTTTAGTGAATCAATGGTTAGTCAACTATTTTTGATCTCCTTTTGACTTTTTGAAGGGCAAAATAGTCATTTCATACTTATTGTTTCTATAAAACAAAAAACCAAAATGTAGTAAAATTACAATTATGCCCCTGATTTGTTAGTGTGGTAGTTAAGGAGGTTTTAACGAGGGGCAAAATAATTATTTTAACTTTTATATATATATAAAATAAATGTGAAATGACTAGTTTGCCATTTATAAAGTTAATGTTGGCTGAAATAGTTGACTAATCAATTGAAACCGTTTTTGGAAGATGAATGAATGAATGGAACATATAAAATTTGAGTGAGTGAATGGTAAAAAGAGTGAAACATAGGTGGTGGTTGATGCATTTTGCCCTACTATTTATTACCTTCTTATATGTTAAAATATTATCTATAGTTATTTCAAGTAATAAAAACTTTACACATGTACCATGCTAAATTTGGAGCCTTACTCGGATCCCATTTGATAATTTTTCAAGTTGTCTCGAGTTTAGTATTTTGATCGAATATCGAGCAAGTATGGACTTGACCATGCCTGTTAACAAACATCAAGTATGGGCTTAAAAAGCTAGTTGAATTATTAATTGTGTTAAGCGAGGTAGCAAATTCAAAGAACCCGTTGATTCTCCAGAAGAAATAAAAGCTATCAGTATCTGGAGCAGATTTTGTCGATGTTTCCCGTCAGAGAAAAAATTACCGGTTTAGTCCCAGTAAATATGTGTAAGTTGCACTTTGGTCCCACTTAATGGTGAGGCTGCAGATGTGATTCCAGTAATTATTATATTTGGTGCACTTTAATCTCTCGTCGTTAAAAGTTGATTTTGAAGAAAATGAGCACTAAAATTTTCACATGATTCTCATAATATATATATATATATATATGTATTCACGTGATTCTCATGATAATACCATGCTTTAATGTGATTTTAAAGGGGAAAAAATTAATCAAAGGAAACTACAACGGAAAAGGTAACACCTTTTAATTAATGTGGATTGAAGGTTGTTTACAAAGTTTGACTTGCAGAGATAATCGAATAGTTTTACAATTGAGCTAATACATTTCCTTAAAGTTCAAATAACAAAGATAATGTAAAATTGGAATTAAGGAAGATGGTATATTCCTTGTATGGTAACCTAATGCGTTGATCTCAGTTCTTTTCTTCGAGAAGTTGAATGTCCACTTATTTATATTATCAGATACTTCTTAATCAAACTTGGTTATATAAATTGGATGTGCATTAATAACAATCATGCAAAAGAGATGATTAACGAGATAAGCAAGCAGAATTAACTCCTATAATATTCAGTAAAAAAAACTATTAATTTCACATAAATTATTTAACCCACAATATTAAAACATTTTTATCCCAATCACCTTACTACCACTAACTGGTAACTTATGCCCTAGTAAAGAGATCTCATTGGAAGTGTGTCACGTTTTCAATGTTAAAGCTAAGATAAATGCAAAAATGAAGGAAAATAGAGAAACTAAATATAAGTCGATACCATGAGAATATTTATGTTAATACCATAAAATGGTAGGTAAACAAAGATTATACCAAGCTCTGATTTCAAGTAAAATGATACTAGCGTACTACACATGGTTATTGTTAATTGAGATTGTGAATCGATAATGATAGTCAATTGTTCGTCAATTGTTAAACTAGCACAACTAAACAATATATAGAAGTGAAGAACAATTGGCACACAATATGTTAACCCAGTTCCATACCAAAAAGTACTTATGTCTTGGGAGCAGCATGCCCAGGAAAAAAAATTCACTATGAAAATATTGTTACAATTGACACACTTATTATCACAATCGCACCTGACTCGACTCTTTAAGAACTATATATTGAATTCCAACTCTATGTCACCATCATCCTAATGTGACTTACAAAATATATAATGTAAAAGTTTAAGATTGTTAACGCTTAATAATGAAATTGACAACCTCACAAACAAATGAAGAGTATAGAAACAATTTGGTCCAAACTGATGATTCTTGAGCGCAAAGAACAAGTGTGTTATCACTTGTGTATTTCATGAGAATTGTTCCGCTTTGCTTGTAAAGGATAGTGACCGAACAGATAAGTTCCTCCTCTTTAATAATTAATGTGGATTGATTCCTCTGGCGACGTACCCATTTTTTCATGGCTGTCTAGACGTACATGAGACTCGGTCATGGAAAAGACTCAACATAGAGAGGAAGCAACGGTTGATCTCCTGATGGCAATTACTCATCTGGTTTTTGATTGTGGATGCTGAAATGCCATTGAGATTCAAAACCAGTTTTCTTGAAATGCGATGAACATTGACTATATTGGATGTCAATATGTATCTTGTTGGCTGCTTGGTTTAAGTTTGATAAAGTTGGAGTAAACCTTAGGTTTAGTGACTAATATATTTTTCCCATTTCTCATCATTCTTCTATCTCTTGCATTTCTCATTTTGAGTGTTTGTGTGTATATCCAAGTGTGGAAATGAATCCCTATATATAGAAAAGATAATGTGCAATTGGTTTTCTTGTGATTTTTTAAAAAGGTAATATATTACGTGACTTTTGAAAAAAGAAAACATAATCACATGATTTTCGAGAAGAAAAATGTATTTCACATGAATTTTTGAGAAAAAGATTTTGTTGTGACGTGGTTTTTGTGCATTTAAGTTGATTTTGAAGAAAAGGAGAACTACAATTTTCACGTGATTCTGATAATATATATACTTTCACGTGATTTTCATTATAATACCATGTTTTAATGCGATTTTAAAGGGGAAAAAATAAATTAAAGGGAACTGCTAAGGAAAAGGTAACACCTTTTAATTAATGTGGATCAAAGGTTGGTCACAAAGTTTAACTTACAGATGTAATCGAATGCTTTTATACATTCCGTTGATCCATAAAATCAAGGTTCAAATATTCAAATCTCGTCTTTGTTAGAAGAAGCATGTTAAATTGGAATTAAGGAAGATGGTATATTCCTGGTATGGTAACCAAATTCGTGGATCACTGTTCTTTTTTTCGGAAAGTTGAATGTCTACCTATCTATATCATATATTTCTTAATCAAACGGGTTATAAATTGAATGTGCATTAGTAGCAACCATGCAAAAGAAATGATTAACGAGACACGAAAGCAAAAGTAACTCCTATAATATTCAGTAAAGTATTGATTTCTTCACAAATTATTTAAACTCACAATATCAAAATATTTTTACCTCAACCACCTTACCCATTACCACTAACGTATGCCCTAGAACTTGTAAAGATAACTAACAGTCCAATATAAACTTATACTCCCACGTCCCATAAATGTTCTCTATTTTCACTCCTTTTTTATCTCTCATACTTTATACAATTTGACAATTGTTTGTATGTATTCCGCGAAATCAATTGATTTTAACTAAAACTAAAATGTTAGCATTTTTTATATTTAATTTTTTCTATATCAAAACTAAGTAATTTTTATGAAATGGAAGAAGTATTATATTGCTTCATTCCAATTCAATTAAAAGGGTTCTTTAAAAAATAATCAACTCCATTTTAATTTAGTAATTTATTCATCAAAAAGTGTAATACAAACTAGATACTATTTATTACCTTCTTATATGTTTAAAATATTATCCATAGCTATTTCAAGTAATACAAATTTTACACATGTACCATATCAAAATTTGGAATGTTACTGGAATCCCACTTGATAAATTGTCAAGTTGTCTCGAGTTTAGTATTTTGATCGATTATCGAGCAAGTATGGACTTGGCCATGCATGCCCATAAACAAACATCGAGTATGGGCTTGAAAGTCTAGTTGAATTATTTATCGTGTTAAGCGAGGTAGCAAAGTTCAAAGAACCCGTTGATTCTTTAGAAGAAATAGAATCTGTCGGTCTCTGGAGCAGATTTTGTATATGTTTTCGATTAGGTAAGGAAGATGACTATTTACTTCCACGATAGCCCATGGACCGGTTTTTGAGGAACCATTTGTAATGAAGGACTAATAAAAGGTGCTCGTTTTATTGATTTCTCATTGGGACTAAGTAGTTATATAGGTAAACCTCTTCTTAGGTAGAAATAGAGTACAAAACGCTTAGTTAATTATAAAACCAATGTCGTGTCATGAACAAAAAATGTATTTCCAAAAGGAAATAACTACAGAGATGTTGCATATTTGTAGCCATTGGCTTACTATGAGGACTAATTGGGCAGTACAACTATATTCCTCTCGACAGATTGCGAATCGTGCACCATCTGTGAATCTGACTTGCCATTCGACTCCTCTCGATGGTCTTTCTAAGAGGAGGTACCAGCTAGTGTCGAGTGGTGAACCATCGATCGAGCATCATCACAGGGGGGAATCAAATGGGCAACACTCGAATTCTGCAGTAGAAAGTGAGCTTCCACAGTTGTGCTAGCCTTGGCAAAATCTGCAATGTTAGAACATGATGACGCCTGCACCAAAACTGTTGCAACGTTGCTCGAATCCAGGCCTACAACATCCCTTTTCTGATCACTCGAGTTTGTAGTGACCTGCCCAAAAACCTTGTCCAAGGCTGCCTCAAATTGCTGCTGCACCAGTCTTTCTCTTGCAAACCTCAGACCTATGTCCCATGTGATAACAAACAGAGCAAAGGGGGGGGCAGATAGTCATAGAAAAGCTTAACGCTAAAGATCTCACGCACGAAACCAGATTTTTCTTCCTTAAAGCAAACACAAAAAGAATCGAGGGGTATAGAAACATCGAGTTCCACACACACTCTAGTCAAGTTTAGCATAGACCTCTTGAGGTTTGTTTGGTCGACTTTTATGTGCTTGCCAATAGCATTCGAAATATTCAATAGCGACATTTCATCGAACATGTAGAGGGGTAAGACTTCCACTAGTATCCACACTGGGCCAATAGAAGATTCAGTGTCGGGTTTGAATTCAGGCAACTATTAAACATCCTCATATGGCTAAAAGAATAACACAAATGATAACAAATTGGCATATAAGCAAAAAGGATATCGAAAATGGTATTTGGAGAAACATTTGGACAAAGGATTCCAGAATTTCTTGTTTGAATTATGAAACAAAACGCTAAATTTCACAATTCCCCCTGAACTATTGTCAACTGATCAAATAAAGGACTGAACTTCTGAGTCGGTCAATTTGCACCCTAAACTTGAAAGTCTATCAATTTGCCCCCTGAACTACGACGAACTGGTCAGTTTGGGGATTTTATTGTTAAAGTTGACAAAATTTTTAATTAAAGGCAAAATATGAGATCTAACATATTATACGCATTTGAGGTTAGTTTATAATATACAAAATATATTGACGCATATTTTAAAAAGAACAAAATTAATAAATAAAAGTAAAAATATAAAATAATTACCCCCACCAATATACAAAATATATTGAGGCCAAGATCATACCCAAGCTCTCATTTCAAAGTCAGGTGAGAGTAGTACACATCATTATTGTTAATTGAAATTGTGAATCGATAATGATAATCAAATGTTCGCTAGTTGTTAAACCAACACAATCAAACAATGTAGAAAAATGAAGAACAATTGACACACAATAGGTTAATCCAGTTTGGTACCAAAAGAGTACCTATGTCTAGGGGGCAGCATGCCCAGAAAAAAATTCACTATAAAAATGTTGTTACAATTGACGAACTTCTACTCTATGTCACCATCATCCTGATGTAACTCATATAAAATATATAATGTAAAAGCTCAAGGTTGTTATTAACTCATAATAATGACAATTGACAACGTTACAAACAAGTGAAGCGTAGAACAAATATGGCATAGAAACAATTTAGTCCAAACTGATTCTATCTTGAGCGCAAAGAACAAGTGTGTTATCAGTTGTGTATTTCATGAGAATTGTTCTGCTTTACTTGTAAAGGCTACTGACCGAACAAATATAAGTTCCTCCTCTTTAGTGTGGATTCCTATAGCGACTTTCTGCACAACCCATTTTTTTGTTGCTATCGAGCATACAAGAGACTCGGTGGTGGAAAAGTTTCCACATCGAGTAATCTCTCACAATCATGTCGATTGTTTTCCCCACCATACAGTAACTGGGCATCGAGTAGTGTCGATATAGAAAGGAAGCAACGGTTGATCTCCCGATGGCAATGACTCATCTAGTTTTTGATTGTGGATGCTGAAATGCCATTGAGATTCGAAACCAGTTTTCTTGAAATGCGATGAACATTGACTATATTGGATGTGAATATGTATCTTGTTGGTTGCTTGGTTTAAGTTTGATAAGTTGGAGTAAACGTTTACTCACTAATATATTTTTCCCACTTCTCATCATTCTTCTATCTCTTGCATTTCTCATTTTGAGTGTTTGTGTGTATATCCAAGTGTGGAAATGAACACGTATATATAGAAAAGATGTGCATTTGGTTTTTTGTGGTTTTTTTATATATTACGTGATTTTTGGAAAAAGAAAATATAATCACATGATTTTCGAGAAGAAAAATGCATTTCACCTGAAATTTTGAGGAAAAGATTTCGTTGTGACGTGATTCTCGTGCATTTATGTTGATTTTGAAGAAAAGGAGAACTACAATTTTCACATGATTCGGATAATATATATACTTTCACGTGATTTTCATGATAATGCCGTGTTTTAATGCAATTTTAAAGGGGAAAAAGTATATTAAAGGAAACTATCAAGGAAAAGGTAACACTTTTAATTGATGTGAATCAAATGTTGGTCACAAAGTTTAACTTGCAGAAATAATCGTATGATTTTTAATTTAACTAATACATTCCTTGATCCATAAAATCTAAGGTTCAAATAACAAAGAGGCATGTTAAATTGGAATTAAGGAAGATGGTATATTCGTTGTATGGTAACCTAATTCGTTGATCTCATGTTTTTTTTTTTTGAAATAATTGAATGTCCACCTATCTATATCAGATACTTTCTAATCAAACGGGTTATAAATTGGATGTGCATTAGTAGCAACCATGCAAAAGAGATTATTAAATGAATACAAAAACATAAGTGACTCCTACAATATAATATTCAGTAAAGTATTAAATTCACTTAAATTATTGAAATCGACAATGTCAAAATATTCTTACCCCAATCACCTTATCGATTACCACTAACCAAAACTAAAAAAGAGATCTAAACAGTCCAATATAAACTTATACTCCCACATCCCATAAATGTTCTCTATTTTCCCTCCTTTTTTATTTCTCATAATTTATACAATTTGACAATTTTTTGTATGTATTCATAGTATTAAATTGATTTTAACTAAAACTAAAATGTTAGTATTTTTCATGTTTAATTTTTTCTATATCAAAATTAAGTAGTTTTTATAAAATGGAAGAAGTATTATATTGCTTCATTCCAATTCAGCTAAAAGGTTTTATTTAAAAAATAATCAACTCCATTTAATTTAGTAATTTATTTATCAAAAAGAGTAATAAAAACTAGGTAGGAGTACTATTTATTACCTTCTTATATGTTACTCCCTCCGTTTCTTTTTATTTGATTGTTTGGGGAAAAAGTACTTTATTAAGATATTGTGAAAAATTACATTGGGATTGTAAAAAAGTGCATTGGAATTGTAAAAAGATGCATTAAAATTGTAAAAAGGTGTATTGAAATTATAAAAAGTTGCATTGAAATTGTAAACAATCAAATATTTTGAAACAAAAAAAAAAGCTCCAAACAATCAAATAAAAAGAAACGGAGGGAGTAAAATATTATCCATAGCTATTCTCGAGTAATAAAACTTTACAAAAAAAAAAAATATATATATATAGCTATTCTCGAGTAATAAAACTTTACCCAAGTACTGTGTAAAGTTGGGAATAATATTCGAATCCCGCTTGATAAGTTTTCGAGTTGTCTCGAATTTAATATTTTGATCGAGTATCGAGCAAGTATGGCTTGGCCATGCCTACGAACAAACATCAATTTAATCTTGATGAGTCTTTAAACACCGCCACTCTAAACTATGCTGGTAATCACCCGAGCTCTATCACTCTCCCACCAGTCGCCGTCGTTTACGGCGGCGTATGTCCTCCGTCTACCACATCCTCGCCCCAGTTATTCCAAATTTCTCCATTCTTCTCTGAAACTATTGAGAACTAATCCAATGCTTAATCTCACTGCTTCATTATCTTCTTCATTTTCTACTACTAGTAATAACAATTTAAGAAGCGGCTCAAGTTCAGCTGAGCCGGATTCACCGGTTTCGGAAGAGTCAGCTAAGTCGAGTCCCAAGCCGCCTACTCAGCCGTGGCTAATTGTTGGGCTTGGTAACCCTGGAAAGCGTTACAATTCTACACGCCACAATGTATGTTTGGATTGTTTTTTGTCCAAGAAAATTGAAATTATGAGTGCCCTTTGGATTTTATGCTGTATTTTTGCTTTATCTTCTTTATTTCGTTTGAGATATGTTTAGGAAAGTTGAATTTATGAGTGCCCTTTTAATGTTTTGCTGTATTTTTTGCTTTACTTTTACATACTGTATCTGTTTAGAGAAGATTGTCTTGTTTAGACTTCTGATATATTGTTCAAGTGTTTTTCTGTATGTTCTGTAATAGTTGATGAAAAGTATGCTTAAAGATTCTATTTTTAGGCTACTTTGTATTAACATGACCATTTTTATTCAAATTGAAGTTCTGTGTTGATTAAAGCAATGAAGTTTGTTAATTTTGATAATTGATTAGCAAACTAGACTGTGGTTTAGGGAGGGAAGCAGTAGTTTGGTTTGAGCTAATGAAACTTTTCTTTGCTTGCAGGTGGGGTTTGACATGGTAGATAGAATTGCAGAATCGGAGGGGATCTCAATGAGCACTGTGTCCTTTAAAGCCCTCTTTGGGAAAGGTTTCACCTTTTGCTTTTATTTCGATAGTTAATTGCATTCGTTGTATTGGAAATTTGATTCTTCTTTATAATTGTTAATAGAATATACATGTTAAGCTTGGTTGGCAATTGAAGAAGGTTGTTGACTATCTAATACTGATCAATTCGCGTTGTGTAATTTAGTCATGAAGCAAACTGATCGAGTAACATTTGTGTTGGAATTTTTCACTGGTGACAATCAGTGTTTCTAAAGGTTCTTGCTAATCAGAAAAGTTTTTACTTAGGGTTCCATTTTCTGCTTCTTCTTTGCCGCATATTATAAGTAATAGAGGTTCAGTCTCTTGCGCTCATCGCTGATGATGGAAACAAAGTAGTAAGCTATGCATAGGAAAACCGTTCTTAATCAAATATTGGGGTTTAAATTTTTGGTTGTTATCTACTGATGGTTTTATCTGTTAAGTTGTTTTGAGCTTGAGTTATATACTTTTAGAGCAATGTTGTGCATAAAACCATCTGGGGTCTATATTATATTAATTAGTTTGTTGGTTTTTTTACGTCATAGGTTTTATTGGGAATATTCCTGTAATGCTTGCAAAGCCACAAACTTTCATGAACGTGAGCGGTGAGTCTGTAAGTTCCGGCATCAATATACTAATAGTTCCATGAGTTATTTTTTTCCCTTTAAGGAAGGATAGGTTCAGGACTTGATGTTTTGTATCATATTGAGGGATCGGATATACTTTTACCTGAATCTAATATCACCCTTGGTAATTGTTAACTGATATCGGGAAGTATTTGATCTAGCCCATATTGATGGAGTATTTGAGTAATTTGACTAATACTGTATTGCAATGGTGAGCTTAGGGATAAAGCAGAGTAAAACATGGGTAAAATGGGGGAAGGGGGGAGAAGGGACTGCAGATTAACCTTGAAATTCAGAGACCCAAGTAACTTTTACTAAGATAAAAATGGTAAAGATTATTTCATACCGGAGGGAGTAAATATACTTTTCCTTTTTATGTTGTAAGCTTGCAATACAAAAACCATAATGTATGAAGGCTTGACCTGTGGAGTCTTTTGCTCTTTGTTGCAGGTTGGGGCAATAGTGGCATATTATAAAATCCCGCTAAAGCAAGTTCTTGTGGTAAATTGATGCAGTTGGATATGAGACTCTCTTTGCATCCTTATAAAGATAGCTAAATACTATTTTTGGTTGGCAGATTTATGATGACATGGATCTTCCATTCGCGAAGTTGCGGTTATTGCCTAAAGGGGGACATGGAGGCCATAATGGGTAATGATTCTGCTTATTGTGCATCATTATAAGATTGTGTTGAATACCTGCTCTGTTTTATTGATTTATGGGCAGCTATTTGTATCATATGAGCAGCATGAAAGTGCTCCCACGACCTGTACTGATGGGTACTTTGTTTTGTTTTACAGAATGAGAAGCATTATTGATCGCTTGAAAGGTAGCCGTGATTTCCCCCGTTTACGGATAGGTAAAGCACTTGCACTCGCCTCTTCAATACAAATAACTTGGCTTCTTATTGTATAAATTATTTGTTTTTCTGGATGTCTTGTAGGCATTGGGAGGCCTCCAGGAAAAATGGATGCTGCTAACTATGTTCTCCGCCCATTTACCAAAGAAGAAGACCAAGAGGTAATTGTGCAGATCAATCTGCTTAATCTAGTATGTCTAAGATAAGTGCTCGACTCAGCTTTGCTTTGCATTCTCCAGTTGGATTTTGTGTTCCAGAATGGATCAGAAGCAGTGCGGATACTTTTACTCGAGGGGTTTGATAAAAGTGCTAATTATGTCAACAGCACCAAGCCTTTAAAAGTATGAGTTTTAGTTTACATTCTTTGGTAGCATGTTACACCAACATAGAAGTATAGCAAACCTCATTCTACATTACAGAGCTGAACACTCTCGAGAAAGGTAATCTTCACACAATTTTTTGCAGCCATTATTCATCCATGTAACTTAACGTAATTAGCCAACCTTCCTACCAAATTAAGATGTTGGTATTATCATAGTCGCTATCTTGCCATCGCGTCTACGTCTTGTTCTTCTTTGATGATAAAAAATAGCTCAAATTATTTGAGTAAGTTGATAATGAGGTATCACATTGTTCGTTCTGCATATGTCAAAATCAATCTACTTCATTTTCAGATGGCATTTCCATGTTTATGTGGTAGATTGTCCTTGTAGAAGATGTATGATAAACAATAGCCAGAAAATAACAAAAACGGTTGTAATAGTGAGAAGCAAAAGTCTTCATTTTGTAGTCTTAACTGTTTCCTTTAATTAGTGCAAATCTGTGAATGGTCACCTTGTCATTGTCACTAATAGACTAATAATTTCTTGTTATTCCAATCTTGTAAACAATAATTCAATCATCTTCTCAGCCTCACGCAAACTACAAATATAAATATATATATGTATATATATATTTTTAAATTACTTATTCCCCTTTATTTTGTGTAAATGATTAGAATGATAATTAGAAAACGGAAAATAATATCGAAAGTACTTAGAAAATGGAGACGCTAATTCTATGTTGGATTGACTAGATTATACTCCCTCCGTTTCTTTTTATTTGATTGTTTGGAGCTCTTTTTTTTGTTTCAAAATATTTGATTGTTTACAATTTCGATGTAACTTTTTTCAATTCTAATGCACCTTTTTACAATTCCAATAGACCTTTTAACAATTCCAATACACTTTTTTACAATCCCAATGTAATTTTTCACATTCTCTTAATAAAGTACTTTTTCTCCAAACAATCAAATAAAAAGAAACGGAGGGAGTATGAAATAAAGCTTGGTTTGAGTTATTGGTCATCTTTTTTGTGAATTTCAATTTTGAAGGACTCGTCTTTTTTTTATCTCGGTATATATGAGGTGGTAAATTTTGGAATGTAATTTAAAAGATTAAAGGGTTTGTGTTCGATTGTTTGCTATTTCAATACGCGATTTTGCTCTTTAAAGAACCTGAGCCCATATCATACGAAGATGTTAAATTGTCATCATAACACCTATCTTATTTGGTGATCATTTTGACGAGTTAATTTAATAGTGCAATGTTTACTAAAAATAGAAGTAGAGGTCAAATGTAGATTTATTTCCTGCGGTAATGAGGGGGAAAAGCCAAAAGTAGTTGGTGTGATAGTAGGCTAGTAGCAGTATAGTGGAGTATAAATTACGTGCTAAATTTGACTATTCAAATATTTAGTCAATCTCTTAACAACAAGGGAAGACCAAATTGACGTGTCCCACATGCATTAAGGTATCACGTACTCACGTCCACCTTCATTTATGTTGTCGTCTTCCTTAATCACTTGCTTAAACTTCCGACAACCCACTTTACCACAAATTCTTATTCATTTATTCTCTACACTAATCCCAAACTCATCCAATTTTTAGGTCCCCTCCTACATGTGTAGGATTAAAGGTGTTTCAAATCGAAGAATGTGTTTTAATATTAATCTTAAAAGTAAAGAATTTACAGAATGCAAAATTAAAAGTAACTTTTACAACATTTAAAATAGTGTTTTTGTAAAGATTCAAATTCACGATCTTGAGAGCCATGGCCGACCTCTAAGTTTTTCCTAATACTTTGGGGGCCAACACTATATATACACCAGAATAATGTTTTTCTTAGTATAAAATAATGATTTTGCCCTTGATTTAACTGTTTTACTTACTACACTTGCAAAGGACAAAACCGCCATTTCATATTAAAATGTCACTATTTCAACAACTCAAACTCAGGTCTTCTTATTAGATTGATCAATGTACTATTCAATGTTTATTGCATCAAATTTTCACCTTTGAATGGCAATTTATATAATATATAAATCAATATTTTATCGGTGGAATCATATGTTGATGTTAACGATATGGTACGGACTTCAATTTCATAGTACACAATTTTATGATCCACTTGTCTTAAATAAAGGCTGTTTACATTTATGGCCAATAAACATTTTTATCCACCAACCGAACTATCTCTCGTGACCATTATTACTCTCATAAAAATAAAACATTCACAACTAATCACGCGTTTTCATTAATTAAAAACATACATTAACTATAATTTGGCTTTATTACCCTAATCAACTTTCATCAGAAGTTGCCTTCTTTGCAATTAAAAACATCTTTTTTCTTTAATTCAATTAAATATGATTTAACATTTGTCTGGGCTAAAACCAACAAGGTTATTGGCCAGGTCATAACTGACACGTGTCCCTTGCTGCTGAATATTACCGATTATAGAAAGTGATCCTGAAGTTGGAGCAAAAGCAAAGCAGAATTTCCCTGCGGAATCAACCGGTACCAGGTAATTCTGGGGGTGGAGCTTCAGGGATTTGCCGCCTGCAAAGTTGAACGCCACAGTCGGGACACTGGCGGTGGTCATCGAAGAGAGATCGTAGCAGGTGTCGAATAGGGCGAAGCTCGTCGATTTTGGCAAGTGTTGGCTGAGCTTCACGAAGGCGTCCCGGAGTGAATTGTAGGCTTGGGTCTGCAACCTAGTCACCGCCGTGCCTAAATAGTGACGGAATCAGAATTTTTATAAAATGATCGAAAGTGTTTGTTTTATAAATCACAAAATATATAATAAACTTAAAATTAATTATGAAGTCAATTTAATAAAAATTAAAAATTGCATTCTACTTGAGCAATGATTACTTATACTACTGCACAATTCATGTTTTACCACTGTACCTGAGTCAACTATGATACCTCCCTCTCCGCTTGCATCCACCGCGAACACCGACTCCGGCACCGATATGGGACTCCCTCCGACACTGAATCCGGTGAGCCCCACGTAGAAGAACGTATCCATCCTCGAGTTACGTACCAAAGGGGCGAGAATCGAGTCACTAGGTCGAGCCGAGTTGAACTCGAGCGTTGACGAAGACGACGTATCTCGGTCAACGAGGCAGTACGAGAATGAAGTGGCCTTAATCTGGGACGGAAACGACAACGTCCCATGTCCTAACCCGAGTAACCCGGCTGCGCCCACGAATAAGCCCTCGTTGTCGTGGCCGCAGCCGAGTGCAACATTTGGGACTGTGTTGGAACCGCCGAAAGATATAGTGTCCGTAGCCAGGTCACCTACGGTGTAGGATCCATCCCCGTAGGAGACCTGGTACTGACACGTGCCGGCTGAACAAGCCGACACATGAAGTGAATTACACTCCTTAGAGCTACACGCGACATGTTTGTATGACGTTGAGCTACTCGGGTTGAAAATCGGGTCGGACTGTTGGTAGCAATCGCTACAAGGCTGGCATTGTAGCCAACTGATATCACTCCCAGTGTCAATAACCAAGTAGAATTGCTTCACGGGTTGACCCACCCCGATCCGGGTGAAGTACTCCCCGCTACCCTGACTCGCGCCAGAGGTAATCGGGGCCTCGATATCCTCCGACCCGAATCCTGTTCCATCCGGGCTAAATTCCACGGCGGTGATATTATGGATTCCGAGTTGCAACCGAGTTGTTAACGAGTTGACTCGGGTGGCGTCACGGGCAAGCCTGGACTTGGTTACATCTGCATAGTTTCTGCCTTTCGGGGTCCGAAAGGCGGAGACTGGGTGGAGTGTCAAGGATAAAACGGAAGAGGGTGTGACAGTTTGAGTGTCTTGTTGTTGGATAGTTTGAGGGGTGAGTGAAAAGAGAGCTTCAGTTTTGGCAATGGAGGCTTTGACATCAAGCTCTTGGTAGTGTTCTTGAAGTTGAGAAGATTCCAAAGAGCGAGAGAAAGCAGAAGGAATGAGATTCAATATTATTACAAAAGCTATAAAACTAGGAGAGGCTCTCTGTTTCTGAGCCATTCTATTTTTTTTTAGGACAAAGTAAGAAGGACAATTAGAGATGAGATAAATATATGGACATTTGATAGAGGGTAGGGGGTGGGGGTGGGGGTGGGGGTGGGGGTGGGGTACTTAATGTGGGGGAGTGTTTTTGATGACCTCATGGATGTCTTGATTGAAGGAAAAAATCTAAAAAAAGAAAAGTAATTAAGAGATAGTTATTGATGATGAAAGATTATTGCATTATTAAATGTTGTAGTAATGAAGTTTTTGGTTGGTTTTTGTGTTAACTAACAAATCTTGGAGAGGAAAAGAGAGGAAAGATGAGAAACACACAATCTTTAATATCCAAAAAAAGGGTGTTTGTTGAAGAAGCATCAAGCAAGAACGTGAAAACTGCAAGTAATGTACAAGTGAAGTTTCTGACAATTGTTATTTTCAATTATTAGTCCTTTTTTTCAGGCTTTGCTGAAAAAGGATATAATGTTTTCATACCTTTAAAAAGGAGAGAAATTGGGTTAATTTAGTGTATAGATCAGACATAGTGAATGGGTAGAACAAGGCATTTCTGGATCATGATCCAATAATGAAACTCACATAGTCACATGTAACATGTTGGACATTCAAGAATCAAGTATATATATTGAGACTAGAGCTTTAAATGAGTTGAGTTCAAGTTAAGCTCGAGTTTGAGAAATTCTTGCTCGACTTTTGGCTTATTCGAGTTGAGTCGAGCTAGAGGCTCTCTTAATAAAATGATGCCATTGGATTACTTGCCAGTTAAATACTCCCTTCCTTTGAAAATAGTTGATTGTGAAGGAAAAATCATACTAATATTTAATTGCTTAGGAATTCAACATACTTTTTGACTTACTTTTTCATTTTTTATCCTAATAATTGGTTTTGCCTTTGAATTTGTTTTTACTTTTCAGATTAATTATCTATATATTATATATTGTATAATAGTAATCTTTCTTGATCCTTAATAAAGTACTTTATGATTATATGATCAACCATTTTGAAGGAGAGAGTATAAACTATAAATTATAATGTGATTGGCTAATTGCCTATCAATTTCTTAACCAAAATGGGTCATGCTATATAATATAGCACAAGGAGGACATAAGTATATGTATAGATAGGTGGCGTGGTTTGCAGGTTATTAAGTCAGTCTGAGACCTATCGAATATGCACTCTACGAGTAGAGTAGCGATGGTGGGTTCACTCTACGAATAGCGAAGATGGGTCCTACTTATAGGATGGGTCCTACTTATAAAAAGATATGTACCCATGTGATTATACTCACAATTTGAGGTCTTTATTTTCAAAATAACACACTAAATTTTGTCGGTTTTTCATCTTTAATGTTGTATATGAAGAAGTAAGTTAAAACTAATATCAATGAAATTGTTTGAGTACTGTTTGAAGTTATTGGGTAATTTATCATGTAGGACTATTAAAATGTAGTAACTAATTATTTTTCTTTAAGTTTAGCTTTTAATCACAATGTACCTCTCATTCTCCTTGTATATGCTTTTGGTATGTGTATAGTTCATGAGTACTACATTAAGAAATTCAATACAATCCTGTTTAAATCAGTTATTGGAGAAAAAAACCCAACAATTTTCAGTCCTAAATGACTAGCTCTAATGTTAACAAGCTGTTGTTGGATGAATCGAAAGAAATGTTTAATATTTGCGATTACTGGAGGGAAGTCATTTGTGCATTGGTGCCATTGGATACGATGCTGGAACAACGTAAGGGGGATGATGTCCGGGAGGAAGCATTACAGGGGTGCCTATGGCTGGCCCAATGTGACCTGCCACTGGGTGCCCGAATGCTGCACCATACATGCCCATGCCAGGTATGTTCGGTGAATTCCTGTCCTTTGCTCCAATGGTGGGCTGCTGACCAGTAATGGGAGCTTGCTGGTGAGTTGACACATCCCCATTGTTTACACTGGTAATGTCGTGAATGCTAGATCGTCGTCTATCTCTATTCATAGAATTTAATCGAATGAAGTACTTCTGAGCATGGCTTGCAACCTGTGTTGGTGTTCTGGATATGACGAAGTTTCTTGAAATGCTTCTCCAGTCACCTTTTCCATACTTGTCCAGGCCAAGTAAAAATAACCTAAGGACGTGCAGTTTTTATCGTTAAATATATCAATTCTAACCTAAAACTACAACCAATCCCTTATTAAGGTAGATGATGTTATCAGATGAATTCTAAGTTACAGAATGGAACTTAAGTTTGAACTGTCGGAAGTTGCATTGTGAGTTGAATGCTATATTGTAACTACTCAGGATAGCCACAAGCCATGATAAGGGGCACTAACGTAAATGATACTATCAAATGGAGAAGAAGAGTAGAAAAACTAACCTGTGTTCTTCCTCTGTCCATGGAATCCCTTTTCTGCGTTCTTGCTCTTGTTTAGATCCTCCCTTTCCACCACTGTGGCCTTGACGACCATTCCCACAATTCGTCCTGTTATCGTTACTATGATCTTTAATCAATGGGGAAGAAGGCCAATATCTATCATAATCCGGAAGTGGAATGATCCCAGCATCAATATCAGTAACATCTTCAAGTAGGAGCTGGAAGTGTTTTCTTACTTGTTCCATAGTTTTGTTAGGAACCATTAAAGCAATCCGCCTCCATTCTTCTTTCGAATCATCAACCCAGTGCATTGCAATAGCGTTCTCAAATGCTTTCTCTTCTTCTCTGCTCCATGTCCTAGATGACAATAGACCTGCAGACATTCTTTCCTTTCTTGAATTATCGCTATGAAGAAGAAATAGACTCAATAGAGGATAAGAGTCATAAACATCTGGGAGTGGAATAGAATTAATGGGTTGGGGGTGGGGTGGACCACTTGTGACTACTAGTGAGCTTGAAGGGTATGGGTTAATTTGTCTGCAAATGAAGGTTGCAATCAGAGGTGTTTGATTAAGGCCAGGTTGATCATTGCTCTGCTCACAAAATGCATATAATATAAGCTTCGTCGATAACGTTTTTTCTATGTCATAACTCTTAGCCTTGACAACAATGAGAATCATTTGAATTTTACATTTGAATTTTCTGGGATGGCTTCATTGTCACATGTTGATTGACTCTACTTGAAGGACCATAAGAATTGTCACATTGGCATATATTTACAAGGAAACTGGACAACTTGTCCAGTTGCTACCTACCATGTTAGCTCATAATGAAGAGGATAGAAAACATTAAGTCAATTTTAGTAGACAGTATGCCATAATATTGAGGGGTCAATTAATTTTTTGAGTGAACAAATTTTAGAGGTCGATCCTTATAAGGAAATTATCTACTCCATCCAATTAGTTTTAGCTCGTTATTTAGTACGAAACAGTAAAACGACAGAGTCAACAAAAATTATTCAGCAGGGTTATAATCAAAATAAGCCATCTGCCTTTTGAAGATGACACAAAATAAGTAATGACAAAAAAGCAGAAGAATCTAAATATAAAATGACAAACATACATATTACAATTAATCTACTAGTGTTACATAAAACTGGAAGCTGTGTTAGCCAACCAGCTCAAATAATCAATCGTATAGCTTTTCCCTGTTCCATTTGCAATGAAGGTTGACATGAAAACTACAGGCTCCATCTAACAAAGGTACAACTGTACAAGTTCTCTTGTAAGACTTTCTGCCAAAGATCTCGCTAGGAACATTGCCTGGGAAAGCATCTTTGACGTGCATAAAGCTTACTCTGTATTACAGCGAGCTACTATCCTTCTCAAGTGTGCCACAAGTACAACCAATGACAATACATCTGTACGGGTTCTCATTTGCGCTGTATACAGTTACTTCTCGCCTGTCATGTATGCCTGCCTTAACAAAATCACAAGGCAGCACGATAAAAGAGCAAAAACTCCCCCGAAAAGTTTTCTTAGGGGGAATTCGTTGGACAAGTAAAATGTAAGGATGCTCTGGAGGTGCGTCATCTTCTTGTTTAGAAGCATAACACAAACTATTTCATCTTTGCAACTTGGAAAAGGATGGACTTAAGTTTCAGGTCATATGATCGAAACCTAGACGAGAGTCTTCAGGAAGTTCCACCCCTTCATGAGTTGTTTGCAGAACTGCAGCCCTCTCTTGGTTCATAAGCAACAGTTGCTGCACATCTTTTGGTAGAATGCTAAAAACCTGCTGGAGATTGCTCTTCAATTTCTTGCAAGCAGCTTCAGAGTCCGCATAAACACTTCCACGCTGAAGCAAAACAAAATCCAACCATTTAGTTATAGATAGCAGGAACAAATGAACCAAACGAAGGAATAGATTTAATCAACACAATATGTTCTAAATTTATCCTATTTTTTCCTTCCACTTTTGACGTTTTTCCTGAAACTGATTTAGAAATTGTTTGAAAGTTAAATGCAATAAGTTCAACAGATATTCAATGAATAAGAATCCTGTAGCACCGACAGTTCTCTCATTCGAGTAACAATTTCTTGTCTTTGAGTTCTCAAGAGAAAAAATATTGAAGAACTCTAATCAAGATTTTATTATGTACTCCCTCCGTCCCTAAAAGATTGTCACATTTTGACTTTTGATGGTCAACAAAATACGATTTAAAACATAAATATCTATTATTCTACATGCGAAAAAATTATAGAAAGTTAATATTTCAAAAGTATATATTGAGACGAATCTAACAAGATACCACAAGACTATATTATTTCTTACCGTTTAATGGGAATTCATTATCAAATTTTGTAACGTTTGACTAACAAAAGTTAAAATGTGACAATCTTTTAGGGACGGAGGGAGTATAATGTATAAAAGACTTCTTAGTTGTTTTGTACATAAGTCTGTTTATGCATCCAATGGCATCTACATGCAAAAGTATGTCTATGTTACAGATGTTTCTACAAGATATGCTACATAGTGCTTATATGACAACAACAACACTCAGGTCAACCATGCAGAACATAAATGAAACAATCAAGTCAACCTACTTATCCAAGTATCAAACATTTTCAGTGTAATTCCATAGATGACAACATGATATGCTAACATAGTTGGCACTTTAAATGTTAAAAACTGCATAATTGTAGAGGTCACTTGTTGATTAGTTGTATCCAAAATAAATATTTGACATTGGTTCTCCTCACCGACATGTTAAGTTGTTAATATTCATATCCTTACTAATGTTGAATACTCATCAACACTATCACTTCCATATTAAAGTTGCGTACGTGCGTAGCACTAGCTGCGATCACTTTGCTTTAATAGGATGGACAGGAAACCTTACATCTCTTATTTTCAAGTTACATTGATTCTCTACCCTAAACACATGATAAGATAGTCAAAGGCTTGTCACGAAAGAAAAATCAATAGCCGATCTGCACTCATTATCCTTCCAGATCTTCCCACCAAGTCACATTCTAAGTTTGACTATTGTGATAGTTTAAATCCTATTTTGGAGATGTTACAACTTTTGGAAAGACCAAACAGAATAAGGCTGTGAATGCTCCTATGCTATTAATCATATAAAACCACAATTACAACCCCAAAAAACCTTCTAGACTTAGCACCAAGCAATGAAACATATATATGCCACCACAAATTCGGAGCAAGAGGAGAGAGTAAAAAATGTGTTGTGCGTAGTATGACCATCAAATATTTCTCAATACTAATTGAATGAATCAATACAAATTTTGATGCCAAGTGAACTTAACACAATTACTTGCCTGCATTTCTTCAAGAAGGTGCCTTTCAATAGCATTGAAGGAATCTACACTTTCCAACTCAGACATTTCAGATATTAATCGTCCTATGTCTGTATTTATTCTAGCTTGTCTCCATAGGCTATATTGTTTTTGCTCAACGATTGCACGTTTTCTGTGAAACCAAGGCAAGAAGTTGTGTCCTTTCAAGAACCGCCTATATTGGGTGCACAATACAAATATCAGGATGGACAAACAATTGTTAAATATGAATTGGCTAGTTGGCATTACCGACTATCCTACAGGCTAAGTAATAGTCAGGACGATGGTCAACAGATGAACAGAAGGGCATGATAATTCATATTTTACCTGTAAAGATCAAGCCAATTTGACCTCATCCTCTTCAAAAGGAACTTCCCTGGACCTCTCGTTGACAAATTCGAAAGAAACTCATCAGCATTGAATGAGGGAAGAGGAGGGGGATCAACAAAGGGTGATGATCCTTCAGATGGCAATGTTGCTCTAAAGTATGGCCCAAAAGGTGCCAAGAAGTTTGTTGTCATCTCCAAGAAATGACGACGCAATATCTCATTGTTAACAACTGACATTGATTCCTCAACCCTTGGTGACATCCCAGCATCAATGAGCCTATTCAATATAGAAGTGTCAGCCTTTGTAACTGCAGCATAACTGGACCAAATGGCTTCTCTATGCTCTGTCATGAGACTGAGAGGACCTTCTCTCTTCAACTTTACCGCATTCAAGAGATTTGATGGAGAAAACTTCAAAGAAATATTTTGAATCCCAAATGCTTCATTTGGGGAAGAAATTCTCCCAGTGGAGGCTCGAGATGTGAATGCCATGCGGCTTGAGTTAGGAGCAGCACACCCAACTGAAACGATGTGAGGAATAACACGAAGAGATTTCAAGAAAAAGAGGTTTGTTACGCCTAGAATCACTGAAGGAAAGACAGCACCCTCTTGAAGTGAGTTTAAATGGGCAAACTCTGGATCATGAATAGTGAAATACGGCCGAAAATCGACACTACAGTACAGTGGAGCAATTAAAGATACAAGGCTAGCAACAGCTTCACAACACTGGGGAGGTGTTGGTGCAATGACAAGAATGGGTTCTCCAATAAGCACTAGTTCCCACAACCTCCAGAGCTGCATCAAGAGACCCCGAAATACACCAAACAAATCAGAATCATGAAAAAGACCTTGAGGGATTGACTGATTGGATGAAAGTAGAGGTGCTATAGGAGAAGACAACTCCTCAGGTAAACGCTCCCCATCGAGAGGCAAACTATGTGCAGGTGGCAAGCTCACTTTCAGGGTTGAATTACCTATAGGAAGATCCAAAGTTTGGCCAGGCATAGGATTCGGCCAATTTGATATGCAAGCACCAATATACATGAGTGCTTTCTTGCCCATGTCAAAATATAAAGGTCCCATGATTTGTAATAGAGGTCTAAACACACTGCTGAAGGGGCAATGAGAGAGTATAACAACCGATTTCTGTTCACCTCCTCTTTTTAGTCTCTCATCATGTCTTTGCCTGTTAAACACAAAACCATATAAGTACTTCGAACTTTGAAGCTCTTTTCTTCCAACTGATATATCTGATGCTTCAAAGTTATCTGTTTTTGTTATCTCAGATACAGGCTTATTTGATCCTTGGCAAACCCCTCGTCTCTTGATCCTGAAGAAGAAGATGCAGTCATGAATGCTCGAGCGGTTGTGTTGCTGGGAAACAGAATCAGGAAATGAACTGAAGGCAACTTCAAGCTCCTCATTTTGGCTAATAGAGTCAGGCGGGTAACACTCTTCAATGAGCTGACCTTGTTCGAGATCAAACCTAATGATGCAGAAGGCGACAACCCATCGCTGCAAAGAATCTTCATCTACTACTATATCGGTCTCGGACTTAATTGAAAATGAAGGAGACCGGCTCATCTCCAACTACAACTTCATAGCATATATCATAGGCTGTTTTTATTACAACAAGTGTGCCAAGCTAAAAATTGATCTTCCATTTTGTTTCACATAACCTATTAAAAATTCCACTTGACCATTCATTCACAAAGATATTGAAATATGAAGATATTCCTATATAACTAGATAAACTATCGTTTTACCAAATGAACATGAAGTGAAACAAGCGTTATTACAAATTACCCATTCTAAATGCAACTCTTCACACATGAAATTACCACAATCTCAATTAACAATACTACATAAAGAACCAAACTTTACTTCAAAATACACGAATCAATGTAATTTCTTGAAAATGCACTTAAATTTACTAACCCCGGCCCTATTCCAATTTCTGGCATTACTAAAATCTCTTCTGCAACAAAACAATGCATTAAATTGCAGGCAAAAACTCAAACTTTTCATTCAAATTTAAGAAAATGCTCTGAAATTCAGTTCCAAAACATCCTAAACTTCTCAAAAGTGCCAATTATTTAACTACTGCCCCTATAAACTAAATATCCCAATTATTAAGAGAATCAAGAACTAACTGAATAAGGATATGAAAAAATCACATAAAAGTAATGCATTACCTGAATTGAGCATACCCAAAATAGAAAGTTGGTGCATCAATACGGATCAGATGAATATGCGAAAAATTATCTCCAATTGGATAAATAAAAAGTTGTCCGAGAAATCCTTCAAAAAATTCGACAAAGGAGGGATTTTTTTGGGGTTGTGCACTTTGGTTTGGGGGAGGGAGAAAGGGGTCACAAAAAATAATGCCCAAGAAATAACTTTATTAATGCATTCGACTACTAGATGCTTTAAGTCAAATTGTTTATAGTCGGTTTGGATCGAGTAAATTTAGGTAAAGGCGATTTAGGGGAGGATCAACATAAATGAAGTAAATTTAATATTTTATTATATTTAAAAATTTAATTGAATTATTATTATTAAGTCATTCTATTATTTATTATTCTTAAATTCTCTTTGCCCCAAATTCTAGAGAATAAAGGAAAATAACATATTCTAAAATATATTCTATATATCCTGATTTTCTAGCTCAAAATTATGAAGTAATTCATAGATTTTTGGGCTTTGATTAGCAAGGAATATAGATTTTACGAATAAATACCCAGGGATTGGCACTCCATTATTATTATTTTATATGTATATATGGTTATAATCTATGTTAAATTGTTCACGTCGTTGTTTGTAGACGAAAAAAATCATTTTTTTATCAGACAAAAGATGCATTTGATAATAATATTATTGGAATTACATAATCGGATGGATCCAATTATGTAATCTGGTTAACAAGAGTGGGAGAAGGATCTTATATATTGACTCGGGAGGATACCGATATTCGATGTGGGTGTGTATCTTAACACTCCCCATCACGTGTAACCCAATCATCGGCGGAATTTTTTCATGCCGGTTGCCGGAACAACATCGGCGGGCTTACACGTACCTCAATAACTCGGGCTGGCTCATAATACCATGAGGTTCCACTCTAAAATCAATTGGCTATAGAGAGAGTAGCCCAAAATCTTATATATTGATTCGGGAGGACACCGATATCCAATGTGGATGTGTATCTTAACCGGAGCATTAGAAAGCAAACCATTTCTTGGTCTAAAAGAAGTATCCATCCCATTAGACAAAATACTAGATTTATTTAGATCATCAACACAGTGGTTCCCAAAATGTGGAGGCTGAATCTCAAGCAGATTCATAAAAAACCTTATATTTATTGTATACCAACCAATCTTTCCATTTCATATCCCTTAAAACCGTCCATCGATGCTTAAATCAAATCTGTGAAAGAGTTCCGTGAGTACTCCGTTACTATTAACAGACAACACAGATAAGCGCTTCAAGTAGTCTTTCAAGATCATCACCTCCCTAGCTAGATGGCATTTTCGATCCAATGGCAGTTTTCAAAATGCAATAAAAACTATAAGAAACTGTCCATCTTGTAGCTTTCTTTGATGTGAGTCCAATACAAATTAAGGTGTCACAAATAACTAGTGTAGATTAGTTTCTTTAATTTCAGACGCAGTCACGCACATCTAATCGAAATGAGATCTCGTGCCAACAAAGTTTGGTGCTAACTGTCTCAATTATTCGCGGGCTTCAGTCCATTTGTTTGGGATGCTTAGTGAAATCTTGGATGCTAAAATATTGTGATATCTTTGTAACGACTTCATAATAAGGTAATGAATTGCTTGTCAACTCAACATATTGCCAAGTTTAACCCTTAATTAGGACTATATTTCTTTCGTAAAAGATGCACATTTATCTACAAGTTATTGGTTAATGAGACTTTGTTACACATTAGTCATTACAATGAAACAAAATCGGATGACCTACCATTGGCGGATCATAAAGGTGCCTAACATTCCAATAATGAGTTTAATGCCATCAAAGGGAAAATTCCACAATTTTAAAGAAGTTTTTGTCTAGATGAAATAGTAGTAAAACAATAATAATTAGAAACTTAATAGTTTATAATTTTATCTCGCAAAAATAACAAAAATTATACATTCAAAATCATAATAAAAATATAAACAGTATCTATTATTTCTCGATGAAGATCGATGTCTTCACCAATCACCATAGATAATAAGTCTACACAAAACACATAGCCAACCATTTACACACTTATATCAACCATCATATTTGAATGAATAACATAATGAAAGAACATATAAAAAATTAAACAAATTCAAGTCGAACACAAATACATACCTTATTATTACTCGATCAAACTAAAACCAACAACCAAACAAATTCAAATGACAAATGAGATGTTACACTATTGTTAATATTCTAAGTTGAATGATAACATTTAGATGACAAAATGATGAATTATTTCTGATATATAAAAGCTTCCTTTTCGGTTTTCACCTTGATAGAAAGAAAGCTTGTTCGATTGTAGTAATCTCTACACGTAGATTAATGAGAACCTTAGAGAGTGCTCCTTTCTCTGTCTTGTACTTGGACTCCCTTTTTTCTACTCACAAGTACAATGGCACTTCCTATTAGATAACTTATACAAAAAGAAGCATTATTATTACCATCATCATCATCATCATCATTCATCAACTCACATGCATACTTATCTCTTCTCTTTACCAACTATAGTAAGTAACCCACTTCCACTTTATTTCATTGGTTAAGTCCCATATAGGTTGAGATATTTTTCATAACATATATACACCTTTAGTATCAATTTAAATGAGAGATTTAAAAATAGATCGATATAGGAGGGGCGAATTTAGTGAATTTGATGTGGTAGTTTAAAATATATTAAAACTTTTTATTCATTTTTTGTACGTTAACTAATAAAATATTTATGATGAATTATCTATTAATTACATAATAAGATTCTTTAAAAATTTAATAAATTTATATTAAATTTTATCCTTAAAATCCGAGTAAATTATTAAATTCCATAACAATGAACTACAAAAAATATAGGGCAAGTGACCGCAACAATCACCTATATTTAGATAACGGTTTCAGTTGGTCAACTATGCTTCAAAACGTCCTTGTCAATCATCTATATTTCAAAATATAACCTACTAATAGTGATCTCACGCATTAATTTTTCATGTTAAGTGCGTATTGGGTGAGTTATTTCAGATTCTAAATTGAGGCAGATTATTTTGAGATTCGAAATTGATGAAAATGGGTTATTTCACAGATATATCCTACCAATATAAAACTTTTGAATTTTCAAGGACCAACATGACAACCTTATTTTTGGGACAACTTCTATAATTTCGACGTAATATATGCATTTATATGTATAGTGAATAGTAATGGTTGTCTTCTCAAGAAAGGGCGCATGCTATATGCTATCCTAATGGATGGGAAGAAAAATTGAACATTGGTGAGTTATGAGTGTGATAGACAACATAATGCCTAAAAGAAATTGAAAAAAGAAGTTCACTATAAAATGAAAAGGATAACACATGAAGCTAATAATAGTGTAATATATAAGTTGTTTTTCTTTATATTGAAAGCGACCTTGTAGTTGTATGGTGAGGAGTTGATATGGTATCCAGTCAAAGGCCAAAGGGTGAAGAAAGCGCTTAATTTGGCTTTATAGCTATACCAATTACCAAGCACATACAAGCAGGCCTTACATCTTCCATTATCAACTCATGCAAGTCCTTGTCTATGTTGGACATGCCCATGTGGACCTCAATTTGTAGGAACTTGCTAGGTCTCATGACCTCTGACATCGACCTACATTTCAAGGCTCAGTTTGGTATTTTTACATATACATAAACATACCTTAAATATATTTAGATTCATATGTGTTTGAATCGGGATAAATTAGGAGAAGGAAAATTGTTTATAATTATCCTAGAAAGAGAACTAAAAGGGAGTTAATCGAATAGTCTGGTGGAAAATGCTCTTGCTAGTGACCAGAAGGTCTTGGGTCCGATACTCACTTCATCGCTAATTTACAAAAAAAAAACAGAACTAGAAGGAATCAGGGAAAATAAATTTTATTATTGTAGGGAACTTATAGGGAAGATGGAACTAATTACCAATACTTTACAAAGAAACTAAATAAAAGTACACATACGAATGAAAATCAGAATTTAAAGAAACAATTAAAGTGAAGTCATGTGTTAACACACTCTCCTTAGAACCGATTTGGCTTCTCCCTTCGGTGCTTCGGCAACTTGAACCAACAGCTTGCTAGGATGAAATGACGAACAATCGGCGTAGCTTGCACTGCAACCCAATCGTCGAACTGCTCACGAACTTTGTTGAATCACCGGACAAAAGCAATTGAAAATAAAAAAAATAGAAAGTATGGAGCTCTCGAATTTTAGTATTGTGATTTTCTCTGTTCTGATTCAAAAGTGAGAGGCATTGGACTTGTGTATTAACTTGCAATTATTACTCCTCCTTTAATGACACAAACGTAACGGTTGAGCCTTTTGAAATTCAAACCTGAGATTGATCACTTCCATTCAATCTCATTCTTTTCACAACTCATTAACACACATAAGAGTTGTCAAATTTGGATTCACCCCTTTTATCCAACAATTATTGTTTGGGTACCATAATTGTGAGGGAGAGGAATCACGGAAAATGAGAAAAAATAATATTATTCTCCTCCATTCTCATAGGATTTGAAGGGTTGGATTAATGGTAATATATTTTTCTATGGTAGAAATAAATTAGGTTCTAAACACAATAAAAAAAATTCACTTTCATTCCTCCTAATTTACCCAAATCCAAACACAATAATAGGAGGGGAGAAATTTGATAAAATGACACCTTTGACTATTTTCTTGAATTTCAAGTATACCCATGCCAATTTCTTTATCTAAATCTTTTCTTTTTTTTGTAAATTAGCGATGAGGTGAAATTCTTTATCTAAACCTTGAGCATGTGAAATAACTTAAATACCTTTAATTATTTCTTCTATCCTTTTCCCTTCTTCAATTTTTTTTTTTTAATTATTTTTTTGGTGATGGTGGTGAGGTAGATGGTGATGGTAAGGAGGGTAGTGGTTGGTGGTTGAAGGTTGGTGTGGTGATGTTATAGTTGAGAATGGTAGAAATTTAGTAGTGAGGATGAGAATGGTGGAAATTTGGAGAAGGAGAAAAAAAAGAAGAAAGTGTTACGAGTATTTTAGTCATTTCAAATGACCAAGCAAGGTATACCATTTAGGCAAAGAATTTGCTATGGGCACTTGGAGTTCATAAAAATAGCCAAATGTGCCATTTTTACCAAATTTCTCAATAAGAGGAATCAAGATTGAAGATCGACTGGTCTTATTAATGTGCAACAATAAGAAAGATACTGACATATTATTTTCGAACTAATCCAAACATAAAGTACAAATGGCTATTTACTATCTCAAAAAGATAAGAAGTGTAAACAATACATATATATTATAATTCTTTTTTTTTTTACTATATTTAAGAGAAAATATATAGATATTGAGATGTTGATTTTCAAATATCATTCATTCAACATACTCAAGGTCTACTATCAAATAATAGGTTCACAATTTACCAAAAAGATGTTTACATGTGCTCTCTTTTGTCCTTGCGTGCGTCCCCATTGGCTGATTAATATCCAACGCACATGGAAGACGTCGAAAAAATAATTAAGTCCAACATAGGTGCTCAAGATATTACTTGACCTCTAATTTTACAAATTGAGTTCATTAATGGCACCCACTGTGGTCTATGGATGTCGAAGAACTAATTATCATCCATAGTGGATACAAATTGTTTTTACATACTCCCTACGTTCCTAAAAGATTGTCACATTATGACTTTTTAGTCAAATATAACAAAATTTGATCATGAATTCATATTAAATGATAAGAGATAATATAGTTTTGTGGGACCTTGTTAGATTCGTCTCAATATATATTTTTGAAATATTGACTTTTTATTATCTTTTCCCAATAATAAATATTTATATTTTAAATCATATTTTACTGATCATAAAAAATCAAAATATAACAATCTTTAGGGACAGAGTGAGTATCATTTGCTCAATAAGCCTACCTTTTGAAGTCAACTAAATCGATAAAATAAAATTACTAGTTGAAAGAGCACTTAACATATGATTGGCCCACATTAACACATGGCAGACGATGCTAAAAATGGCTAATTATTGCTATTAGCATCCATCATGCACTCTTAGGTAGTGCTGTTAAAGGACCGGGTAGTTCGTAACCCGCTCGTTACTCGACTCGGAAAACCCGGGTCCGTTACCCGCTCGTATCCTTATCGAGCGATACTCGAGTAATTTTTTTTACTCGATACCCGAATCGAAAAACCCGGGTCCGCTCGATTACTCGCTCGTTTATTTTTTATATTGTATATTTATATGTAATATATGTTATACTTTAATCATATTGAACTTCAAATGACCAATATAAAATTAGTATTGAAAAGAATTCTCATATTTGCATTTCAACAATTAAATATGTTTGAAGAGAACCCCGAAAATAAAATTTTTAAATAGAAATTTGGCGATAACCCGGAACCCGCTCGTCGCCCGGCTAAAAAAACCCGGCTCGGTACCCGCTCGTGTCCTTATCGAGCGATACGAGGGTAATACATTTGCTACCCGGCTCGTTAGAACCGGGTAATTACCCGACTCGCTAAAATAAAAACCCGGCCGGGTAACTCGTTACCCGCTCGAACCCGGCTCGTTAACAGCACTACTCTTAGGCTAATATTCGACGGTTATGGAAAGCACTATCCATAAAGAATGTGAAACCGTCTTACAAATGTATTACTTCCTGGGGTCTAATGATTGGTACATTTTGACTTTACATGGTCCTTTAAAAAATTTGATCAATAATTTTCATTAATTAATAAGAAACAATATAATTATATGATATCTTGTTAGATTCGTCTCAATATATATTTTTAAACTATCAACTTTTTATAATTTTTTCATATGTACAATAGAAAATATTTATATTTGAAATTATATTTTATTGACCATGAAAAGTCAAAATATACCAATTATTTAATGACGTAGAGAATAATAGTTTGATTAAGTATGCAAATAAGGTGAATTGTGGGATTTTTCTTACTTGACCAATAGACTGAAATTTTTTTTCAATATCAAATTTACTCTTTATTCTACATATCGAATCCACATTATATAAAAATATAAACTAAATTACACTTTAATTCTTTATCAATCAAATTATACCGAAAACACTAAACAGTACTAATCATTGATTCACATTAAGAGTAAAGTGGATGTCAAAGAAAAATGAGCAAATTGCTGAAATAGTCCCTGAAAATGGATTCAGGTTGTCTTTTGATCCCCGAAAGTATAAAAGTTGCAAATCAGTCCAGGATATTGGCCAAAGGTTGCAGATTGGTCCAAAATTTAACGGCGATGTTAAATGTTAACGGCCCACGCGCCTCGTGAGTTACATGTGTTGTTAATAAGTTAAAACGATAATAATAAAATTAGCTTAGGAGTGAACTACAATCGCCATTGGGGCGTTAAAAATTAACACCTTAATTTAATTTGGACCAATCTGCAAGCATTGGCCAATATCGTGGACTAAGTTGCAACTTTTACAATTTCGAGGACCAAAAGGCAACCTAAGCCCATTTTCGAGGACCATTTCAGCAATTTACTCGTTGAAAAATGATGAAATGTTGTAATTATGTAGAATTGCATGTTATTAATCCCTAACATACACATATATATATGTATATATCCTTTTCATTCAATAAAAGCTCTGTTTGGGAAAAAAAAATATATGTATATATTTTATTTTTTAGTTGTTATTTTATCTTAAATTGTTTTGTTCAAAAATAATTATCATTTTAATATGATAAAATATAATTTTACGTACTTTTTATTTACCTTTTCTGTTAAAACTATCAACTATTAAATTCTACTTTGGTCTTCAAGCACTTTAGTCCCTTTAATAAGTGGGAGCTTGATCCCCAAATAACATCTCTGTTAATCATACCATTTAAAGTTTATATTTTGATCCTTGTAAATGATATAAAAGTTACACTTTGAATATTTCAAATTAAAGTCTCAATTAATTAATAATTTCAAACTGTTATAATGAAAACGTTAGTTGGAGAGGTCAAAATGTATCTTTTTATTTATTTATTGGGATTAAACTGTTACCACGATATTACTAAAAGTTAAAATACAAATTTGATGTTATTATTTGAAACAATTTTAATAATTGACTCTAACGAGACTAGATTATTTTAAATAAATAGTTCCTCAAATGGTATATTCATTGGGAAGCAATGTATGCAAGTATTTTCTTATGGAATTAAATTGATAATTATAAGGAATTAAATGAACAATAATATAATTATGATATGAGTTTTATAGAAACTACAATGAATGTCATACATCAATTGACAAATATACTATTTAAATGAATTGGGGTACATACTAATTACTATTCAAATGAATTGTAAGAAGAGTTAATCGAATAGCATAATGAAAAAGGTTCTCGTTAGTGACAAGTCCTTGAGTTCGAATCTCACCTTATTACTAATTTACAAAAAAAAAAAAAAAAAAGGAATTGTAAGAAGTAAACTAACAGAGGCCAAACAACATGCTTATCTTTGGTACGACTCCTTCGATTTTATTCCATGAATAGATGTTATCATGCCATATTTGTAACATATAACTTATGTTCTAAAAATAAAGAGGAAGCTTTCATCATCAATAGCAATTATATATATTATAGCATTTTCCTTTCGTATATATATCATCTTTTCTTCGTTATTGTTGGAGAAAATTGCTGAAATAGTCCTCGATAGTATAATCGAGTTGCACTTTAGTCCCCAATAGTTACACGGTTGCACGTTACTCCCTGAAAGTGGTCAAAAAGTTGCACTTTAGTCCCCACGTCAAGTTTTCTGCTAAAATTTCAGGTTTAGGCGTTAAAACTGGGGTAAAAATATAATTTTTAAGACGTAAAGTTGATTTTTTGCCCAAATTGGTGCTAAAATGAAACTCCACAACCCTAATTGGGGTGAAGAGAAAAGGGAATTTTGGAGGGAGGGAATTGTGGAGTTTTATTTTGACACCAATTGGGACAAAAAAATCAACTTTAAATCTCTAAAATTATATTTTTACCCCAATTTTAACTCTTAAACCTGAAATGTGGACAAAAATTTGACATGGGGACTAAAGTACAACTTTTTGGCAACTTTCGGGGACTAACGTGCAACCGTGTAACTATTGGGGACTAAACTGCAACTCGATCATACTATCGAGGACCATTTCAGCAATTTGCTCTTATTGTTGTTACATAAATATATGCATAAAGAAATGGTGTCTTTGTTCTTCAATCCACACATATAAACCTTTTTATTCTGATCTACTTCTTTTAGGATAATAATGATTTTGAATTTATGTACCTATGGCCGACCCAAACTTGTGAGTCTTCGATAACAGATGAAATGTATTATCATTATAAATGGCTCGAACCGATGATGTTTTATTACAAGAACAAGAAATGAAGTGTATTATGACTTATCAATTATCACTCACCAAAAAAATTATCAAAATGGTCTCAGATAATATATTATAAATTGCACTTTAGTTCCAATAAATATATAGACTGCGTAAATGGTTTCTGATATTGGCATAAAGTTACAGTTTAGTCTCTTTTGACAGAGACGTTAACTTTTGATGGAAATAGGACCAAAATAGAATTTTCGAAACTTAAATAATTCTTGAACATATGCACTTTAGTCTCTAATATTGGTCAAAATGTGCATTTTAGTCTCTCTTTCCGTCAAAATTTAACGTCTTTTTCAAAAAAGGGGACTAAGGTGCACTTTTTCACCTAATATCAGGGACCATTTGCGTAGACTGGACATTTATAAGGTCTAAAGTACAATTATCAGAGACTGTTTCAACAATTATCTCCCCTAACTAGCTAAACTTCATTGTTTTGAATTGCCTCTCTTCACTTGAGCATATACCAAACAAGTGATGATGCCCCTTGCTCATCACTTGCATATATATGCACCAAACAAATCCTTATAAGATCAAGAACAATAACCCTAACCCACGAGTGAACATATGTCCCATATGCTATATGCATTAGTGTTTTGAACTGATTAATTTATTATGTCTGAGAAAATTTTGGGGTATTATTGAGTTAAATGTCCTTTTCATCATCACCTGCAATCACGTGAAGTAGCACAAAGAATTGCTTCATATCCACTCACTTCCCTAATCCACATCCCAACTTTTTGTTAGTTTGTATATGTCTTCAAAAAAAAAATTATTTTTTATCCCAAATTTGATATTTCATCGCTTATGCTGATATCAGAAGTTAACGGAATAATTAACATGAAGAATAATATGTAATCTTTTGGTCATTTTTGGGAACTAAACTGTAACGTTGTCACTATTGAGAACTAAACTTTAACTTGATGACATTATCGGGAATTATTTGTGCAATTTACTGGTATGGTACACATACATACACTCTTTTTTGAACTCTCTCTTAACATATATAGTGGCATATATACAATATAGTGCATATGATAATTGGTTTTGCATTGCCTAAAAGAAGTATGGATGTTGACACATTCAAATTGATGAGCCTCCTACTTCTACTTCTACATACATAAATTCAACCCTTATGGATGAGCTCCATCACACTCAACTCATCTCTTTCAACTTCTCTATCTTTAGACCTACCCTTAATTATATTGTTCTACTATTTTTGTATGTGGGCATCTCCTTACAAATTTGATGGAGATGCTCTTATTTATGTTGTCCCCATTTGAGTATTTATCTTAAAATTACTTGAAAAAATCAATATCATTATTATCATAAATCTTTAAGATCCATATTATTGAGCTAGATGTTGTGAAATGTCATTCATTATATTCATAGATATATAGATCTTTGATTGAGTGGATAATTAATTATATATTATTTAGCTCTAGATTTATTTATTTATGTGTATATGATGCATCCTTATAGTAACATCAACACTAGTAACAATTTGTACGACCCTTTAAGAGTACTAGAGGAAAATAACTGTTACTATTATTATTCTTCACCCTCCTTTTTCCCTAGTTCTCCTTCTTTGTATAACGGATTTTTACATGAAGATTTTCTTGAAAATCACCATGAAATTATTCAACAAAAACAACAACAAAATTCTCTTGAAAACATAAAAAATGATGATGATAATTGTAATAAGAGCAAAAGGGTTGGTTTAGACAAGCCTAATAGTCCAAGAAAGAAAATTTCCAAAAAAGATAGGCACACAAAAATTGAGACTGCTCAAGGGCCAAGGGATAGAAGGATGAGGCTTTCTTTAAATATTGCAAGAAAATTCTTTGATCTTCAAGATATGTTGGGGTTTGATAAAGCAAGCAAAACTGTTGAATGGCTTCTCACAAATTCCCATTCAGCAATTACTGAGCTATCAACTAACTTCCAACAAATCGGTGCAAATAGCTCGCTGTCTTGTTCCACTTCTGAAATGTTTACGGATGAGTTATCGTCGAGTAATGGAAACTTGGAGAAGGGATATGGAATGGCTAATGGAAAGAATTCTGAGGCGAAGAAAGGTAACAAGAAAGCTGTTCGTACGATTCGTCCACTTGCGAAAGAATCAAGGGAGAAAGCAAGAGAAAGAGCAAGGGAAAGAACAATGAAAAAGAGGAGTAATTTGCAGAAGAAAAGAGAGTTTATTGCAGGAACCACAAATAATGTTGTTGCTGGTAATGAGATTGATGCAGGTTGTTGGATCCCATCTACTACTACTTTTCTTAATTACCATCAAAATGGTGGAATTATTGATGAGGTATATTCAAATGTCTTACTCTCAACCTATAATTTTCATTTTCTTTTTTGAATAATGAACAATTAATTTAACTTTAGTTGTTAAACAAATAAGATTTGTGATTAGGGCAGAGTTGCAACTAGTTCTTGATATTAATCATATAAGTATTAATTACATAATCAACCTATCAAGAACTATTTCATTCATGTCTAGGGTTAATTTGAACTTAAATTTGCATTTATTTAGTTAACTATCTTATTATGATGGTTAAGGGAGTTAGTTGTAAACTCAAACTTCTCTTAGTAATATTTGGACAAAATGAACTTATGCTCCAATCAAACCAACCATGGCCAAACATTTGTATAGTGTAGCTACAAATGTTTCCTTATATTTGGTTCCCATACTAAAATACACTCCTCTAATTTGCTTTTTTCTTTGTCGTTCTAACTCTTCAACGTGTTAAGAAAGAATAATATTTTATACATATGTCCCTAGTTAATAAATTAATCGACATTTACATTCATGTATTGGTATTATAGTTATTTCACTTTTAGTACATCAAAGGGACTTAAGAGGATCAAAAATTACTTTGGAAATATAAAACGTTAACTACAAAAAACAAAAACAAAAGTCTAAAAATGTCAATTGAAAAAACGGAGGAAGTATGATTGATATGTTTTGTTATGTAGTAATAAAAACAGTCAACAACTAATATACATGTTTGGTGTTAATTAAGTCTATATACATTGTACTGTCTCATTCATTATTTGAAAGTGATGGTATTAATATCTTACCTATAATATATAACTTCAAGAATTGGAATATGATTGTATTCCAGGCTTCCAGCACAGGTAGAATCGTGAATGTGACGGTTTCATAATTTTAAGAATTGGAAATATGATAATGAAGCATAGTAAAGATTTAGCTTTTTGTAATATCATACAATGTAAAGATTTAGCTTCTCAAAATTAAACTTGTTACTGATGAGTGATACTTTTTTACAGCTTACAATTCCTGAGCTAGATCATGTATATGGACATTTTGGTGAGGCATGCATTTGGTAACAAATAAAAGGATGGTGTTTGAATTAGCATCAAAATAATAAGATTGTTCACTATTATTCAATGAAGCACTACCTCTTGTAAATAAAAATTTCAGTAGTCCTAAGTGAAGATTGCCATATATGGATTATGATGTATAGTTTTGTATTATTCTTTAGAGTTTTAAATAAATGTTTGTCATATAGATCAATAGATGTAATGTATCTTGGGATATTTCATAAATTCTTCGTAAGATCATCTAATTGTATTAATGTTTATCATATCAATTAAAAATCCTATCAAGTTATTAGTTGTCTGAACAACTACTATTAGCAACAACCAAATTATTGATTCGATCTATTTTTAATGAATTTTGTTTTAATGTCTTTTTGTGAGCTCATGTGGGATTATTAATTTGATTTTGTATTATTAATGGACCAACAAAAATGAATATTGATCTACTATATAAAATAGGTACTCCCTCCGTCCCTAAAATTAGATCATGAATTCCCATTACACGATAAGAAATAATATAGTCTTGTGGGACCTTGTTAGATTCGTCTCAATATATATTTTTGAAATATTAGCTTTTTATAATTTTTTTACATGTAGAATAATAGATATTTATGTTTTAAATCGTGTTCTATTGACTACCAAAAGTCAAAATGTGACAATCTTTTAGGGACGGAGGGAATATTTTTTATAGTTAATTAAGTATTCTTAATCCATTTTTCCTACATGATATATCGAACACATGATCTCAAGATACATATATATATAGTTGCTAGTTAGTTTAAGTAAAAAAATCAAAATCTATGTTATCAAATAAGTGTTACAGAGTTTTTTAAATGTTGTACAGTAATGTAGACTAAAAAGTTAAGGACCATTTTTGCTCCTACATATATAGAGAGGCTCAATTGATTTTATATATTCTATTTAAAGTTCAATTCAAACTCTCTATCCTAACCAATTTTGATTGATATATACATTTCATCATATTATTTAAGGAAGGTAGTGATGAAAATGATGTGCATCATACAAAACTATAAAAGCTAAACCAGTTTCAAGAAAAGTACTAATACATTGATGTTCACATTTGAAATAAAACATATATAGTTTTATGTTTGATCACACACGTCATGTTATCAATAGCACTTCAAAAAATCCATACTCAAGCATCATCTAATGTTCATTTATTATTTATATCAAGAGATAATTGATGAAATAATCTCAGTATAAGTGAGTGATTGTTGCATTTTAATCTCTGAAAGTGGTAATGACGCACAAATGGTCCTCGTAAATGTGTAACTATATTAAATACAAGAAACAATGGCACAATTGGAGGAACCCCCTCTTTTAAAGTGTTTAAAAATAAAGAATTTTAGCATTGTTACTAGCCCCCTTCAAATATCTATATGTTTTTGTCTTGATTTATTTGATATATACATATATAAAGTTTATGGAATCAAAGTAAAGGGTATAATAAGTTATCAACTTTTCAGTTAAGGGCGGGAGGTAATTGCTGAAATGGTCCCAGTAAGTGGGAGTCCGTTGCACTTTGGTCCCTGTAAGTGGGGCCGATGCGCAAATGGTCCCTGATAGTGTGTAACTGGTGCGGAAATGGTCCTTATTTTAACGGATCCGTTAGTTTTTAACGTTTTTGATATTTTTAAGGTCATTCTGGGGTGATTTCATGATTTTGAAGAGTTTTGGGCATCCTGGGTCGTGTTGTAGTTTGGAACTTCAAACGGCTATAACTTTGCGCTAGGGTGTCCGATTGGGATGAATTTTATACTGATTTCATGTATTTTATGACCCAGACCACCTTTTCTTATCTGCCATTGGATTCGTCTCGAAAAAATACATGAAATCGATATAAAATTCATCCCAATCGGACACCCGAGCGCAAAGTTATGGCCGTTTAAAGTTTCGAACTACAAGACGACCCAGAATGCCCAAAACTCTTCAAAATTATGAAATCGCCCCAAAAATGAACTAAAAAATATCAAAAACGTCAAAAACTAACAGATCCGTTAAAATGGGGACCATTTCCGCACCCGTGACACACTATCAGGGACCATTTGCGCATCGGTCCCACTTACAGGGACCAAAGTGCAACGGACACCCACTTACTGGGACCATTTCAGCAATTACTTCTTAAGGGCGGTCCTTTCCTTTATCCTTTATGTCCTTGTTTGATAATGAAGCCATAATAGTTGTCCATGTTACTACACCTTCGAGCATGACAAATTTGACTTTGTAATGTATATGCCAAATATTCTATCAAATATTACACGAGATCGAGTAGCCGATGAAGTTGGTAAGAATTGTTGGATAATTAAGTAAATTAAATAGCAAAATGGATCCATCATCAAAATGTTATTTAACTTGTATTACTACTCTAATTACTTGCATTGGCTAAACAATCATTATTATTGCTCAAATGGGAGTAGCTACTAAATCTTCTAATTTAGGTTAATTTGGGTGCACCTCGTTTGACGCCTCTAGATCTATGTTCCCTCATTTGTGATTCTTGTCTTAACATATCTTATTAGAAGTTCCATTTGAAGATCCACTTAATTATTATTCGCTAATGAACCATTAATCTGAATTGAAAAATATTATAGGGAGTAGCTAGAGCTAGTCGTTGAAAAATCACTCGAAGGCAAGCTGAATTGAAGAATATACATCAAGCGGAGTTTCTCAATAATTATATACTTGTGTAGTTATTACGGGGTATGCTCGTAATCTGATTTCATTCTTTTATAAATTCAAAAACATTCAATTGAAGTTAAAAATGCTAGATAAGAATGTAATCTAAAGAGTAATTAAAGACATTATATTAGGGACTATTTTACAACATAAAATCGATGGACTAGGGCGCTCTTAATCATAACGCGTACGAGTATAATAAGACCAAATTAATAAGACAAATTTGGTAGACACTATTCTATCTCATATTCTCATGAGTATGTGTCTTGAGGGAGAAGATGAAAAGAAGAAGAAAATGAGGTGAAGTTGCTGGAATCATCAGCTAATTAAGCGGATGCCATTTGAGTGCAACAGTTAGATGAGATGATAGTTTATTTTATTTTCCAATTTGATATCATTTAATTTGGCCCCCATCTATATATCTACCTATATATTCAACAAGCTTGTTGAATTAGGGTTGTTGACCTAGGGTTCAAACCCTACTTTTTCCTCCACACAATAGTATCTCTAGACACCTCCCATACATCTTCCCTCTATTTTCACCATTATTACACCTACATATAAATCCACAAAGTACATCCAGAGAGGGGGTGGGGTTGGGGGTGGGGTGGGGTTGGGGGTAGGGTGAGGTGGGGGTGGAGCTACAACTACAGTTGAGGTAAAATATTACTGTCACCATTTTCATAGAGATGAGATAGGCATCCCTGGATTCTTTCTGTTTGTTCCCCATCTAGCTATATCATTTCAGTTTTTTTTTTCTTCGAATTGGTCCTTTTTTAAATTTTTTTTTATGGGATATAATAATTAGATTCAAAATGATGAATCTTGATTTTTATTTTAGCTAAATAAAAATATTTAAATAAGAAATTTTACCTGAAATATAAAAAACTGTACTGGATCTGTCGGATCGGAGCTTAACCAGTTAACCCTAGTTTTGTTTCTTTATTACGGTAGTCTTCGTTGTTCACTGAATCTTTGGATACTGATGAACGGAATATAATTGCAGTAGATTTGACCAATGTAAATTCTTTAATATTGTTATAAGTTGGGTTTCTACTATTAATCGTCATGATGTGGATAATATTCTTTTTTTTCAATTTTTTATATTTTTTTTCAATTCTTTTTTTTTAATACTCCCTCCGTCCCTAAAAGATTGTCACATTTTGACTTTTGGTGGTCAACAAAACACGATTTAAAACAAAAATATCTATTATTCTACATGCAAAAAAATTATAAAAAGTTAATATTTCAAAAATATATATTGAGACGAATCTAATAAGGTCCCACAAGACTATATAATTTGTTATCGTTTAATGGGAATTCATGATCAAATTTTGTAATGTTTGACTAACAAAACTCAAAATGTGACAATCTTTTAGGGACGGAGGGAGTATTTTTTTCCCTAGTAAAAAGAGTTTGGTTTTGGTTGTTGTTTTCGATAAAGTTTCGGTTTTGCAAATAATATTTGATTTTTTTATTGTGATAGTTGTTTACCAAAAAAGTACTAAAACCGAACCTTTTTATTTCGAATATTTTTGCCAAAAACCGAAACCTTTTGCTAAAACAACTATCAAAATCGAATCTTTTTTACTAGGAAAAACAATCGAAAAATTTGAAAAAAAAATCTAAAAAAAAAATTTAAAAAAAGTGTATCAAGAGGTAGTTTAGTCATTTTGTCCCCCCACTTTCATTAAGATAATTAATTTCTCAAAACTTTCATTTTTACCCCAAAACTTCACTATTCACGCTGAAAACCAATAATATTAACGGATCAGGACCAAAATGCACAATTATACACATTTTTATGAACCATTACTGTAACAGTGTCACTTTCAAGGACCAAACTGCATAAGACTCTCACTTATTGAGATCATTCCAATAACTAACTCTTTTAAATGATGGGTGTGGGCGGGCCACATCCATGGATCTTTCCCAAATATGATGTGATGATGGCCCATTTGGTGTCATGTGTTATATTTGAAAATTTACCATTGTATTTTATTAAGACACCAAAATCAGAATTCAAAGATCCATCATAGTAGTACAAGGTGGAATTCTTCGGATAATTATTTTATGATGAAGAGCCTCTTTCTAGAAAATTATTACTCTAATATTATCATTATTGAATACTGGTAGTTTATTTTCATAAATTATATGTGAATAGTACTCCCTCCGTCCCTAAAAGATTGTCATATTTTGACTTTTGGTGGTCAACAAAACACGATTTAAAACATAAATATCTATTGTTCTACATGAGAAAAAATTATAAAAAGTTAATATTTCAAAAATATATATTGAGACGAATCTAACAAGGTCCCACAAGACTATATTATTTCTTATCGTTTAATGGGAATTCATGATCAAAATTTGTAATGTTTGACTAGCAAAAGTCAAAATGTGACAATCTTTTAGGGACGGAGGGAGTATTACCCTAGTCTTCCCAAGAAAAAGGATTGAAATTCCAGAATAATTGACATTTTTATTATGAGGTGTAATATGTTATGACACCTACACCTTACTAACATAAGATGTTCAATTGAAAGATATACTCCGTATTATGTATGTACCTAGGCTTTTTTTTCATTTTGTCCCCTGATCTATTTTTATCTTTTTAATTTGTTCATAATATTTTTATCTTTTTAAGTTGTACCCACATTCTCTTTTCGCTAAAAATGGAGTCAAGGCGACAAATTTGAAGTATACAATTTAGTTATTCCACACCACATCGATCCAAGTTAATCACACCCCTTCTCTATCATCTTGCCCAACCCTAACCCCAACCCCCCCTTTTCATTATCAAACACTCACCAATTTTTCAAGATGGTCTCGGTAAGAGAAATCATGAAGAGCGAGATGAGGTCGAGATTGATAAAAGATACAAACTCCGAGCATAAGGAAGAAGATGAATCACCCAGAATGGTCTCCGACAATCATTGGGAAATCCTGTATCATGTCCTCCTCAACCAGCTTGATAGAGAATTGCTGAAATGGTCCCCGAAAGTGCCACCAGATTGCACTTTGACCCCCCATAGTGGTACGGGTGCAGCATAGTCTCCGAAAATTGCAGTTTGGTCTCCACGTTAATTTTTCCGTTAAAATTGGGGCAACAACATAATTTTTAATACCTTAACATAGATTAACTTACTTTTGGGGTCAAATTAAAAATCCCAACTCTGTTCCCCCGAAATAACTTAAACATATAATTTTTAAACACTTAAGCTTACTTTTTGGTTACTTTTTTTCAATTTAAACTTTCGATTACTTTTTTGTTTTTTCTCGATTTTCTTTTTCGATTTTTTTTCCATTACCTTTTCCGATTTTTTTTCGATTTTTTCCAGATTTATTTTACGATTTTTTAAATTTCTTTCCCGATCTATTTTTAAATTTTTTAAAATTTTCTTTTTCAATTTATTTTTCAATTCTTTTCGATTTTTTTATTTCTTTTTCGATTTTTTTTATCGTTTTCTTTTTCGATTTTTTCTCGTTTTCTTTTTTGATTTTTTTCACGATTTCTAAAAATGAAAAGAAATCGAAAAGATAAAAATTGAAAAAGAAATAAAAATCAAAAGAAATGGGAAAAAATCGAAAAAAATCTATACTGTCCCTCTTTATTCCCACCTAATGTCCATTTTAACTGAAAAAGAACACTAAGGACAACTTGAAAAGATAAAAGTATTGAAAGTTAAATTTAAAAGATAAAAATAGTTCAGGGCAACATGAAAAGAAGCTATATACCAAACAGTTTTAACTAGGGAATATTGTTATTAGAAATGTCACATTGTTAAGGGCTCAAGGCTATGCCTAATTGCCTATAATGATAATGTTCCCTCTATAAAATGGGGAAAAAGAACAATTAAGAAAAAAACATACCTTTGTCAAAATTAATTACAGGATTTTAGTAGACCTTTAACATAAATGTTTTTGGAAAATCCTCCCAACTTACAGAAGCAAGAAAGCTAAATAAACAATTTACGTAACAAATAGAAACCCGTTTACTTGAGGAAATTAGAGGGGCTACCCTAAAGACTTTTATATTGTCCAATCGTCACCATTGAGATAATAATTAATAATCTCCACCAACTTTGAAAATTCAACTCTTCACAGAATCATGCTCTATATTTGCTGCTTAATTAACTGACATTCAATTTGGGTCAACTTTTTCAATGGAAGACTATTGAATTGGTCACAATTACTATTATATACAGTATTACGATAGCTACTCCTTTCCTCCGTTCCTTTTTTAAAAGTATCATTCATTTTTGTACAAAATTTAAAGAGAATTTATCTTGCAAATATAATTTTTCCTACTTTTACTCTTATTAGTTTAGTAAAGTGAAAATTATTTTAGAAAAATAATTCTTAGATTAAGAGACATAAAAAGTAATGCTTTACTATTTCCTTCATTAACTTTTTAAATAGACATTCTCCTAATTAGAGGCTAACGTCTAGTAATGGTGCGTTTGGATTGGGGTGAATCTAGGTGAAGGTAAACATTAAAATTAACCTAGGTTAGGGGAATGTAGGGGAATGCAGGTGAATGTAGGTGAAACTATTATAATTCCTGTTTGGATACAATTACCCTTCACTAGGTAAAACAAAACAATTATTAACTTGAAAAACAACATTATAAAATTATTAACTATTAAACTGACATTTATATCCTTCTCTTTAATTCTACACAAAATACCTTGTTTTTGTTTGCAAATTAAATGTTATTAAATAAAAACATTAGCAAAACATAAATATGTTCTATAATAAAAAAAAAATATAGGAAACGTATCAATAATCTTTAGCAAATTAAACATGCACATGTTTAACAAAAGATAAACACAAACAACAAATATCGTGTACTTAATGATTAGCACACATATAGTACACAAGGTAGTTTATAACAAGGAATATGTCAATGCTCGTATATGTTTATTTACTAACATTACAAAGGTGATTTGATAATTAGAAGATTAATTGAAAAAATGATTAACACTGATTATTGCACTAGGAGAAAAAGCTAGACGTAGCAACAAACAAATATAGTACACACGGATTGAAATTAAAAAGCAAAAAGATATGATCTTTTTATTATTCAAGCGAGAAAGAAAGAGCAGCCAAGAAAAAACTATTTTTTCAAGCGGAAAGAAATAGTTGGCAAGAAATGCAAGAAAGAAATGAAGCGGCAATTTATATGATGAAGGAAGTTTTTTTTTAGAGGCAAACAATATTTGGCGAAGAGTAATATTATTGATGGGTAGTTTAGTCTCATCTAATAATAATAAAAAAAATTAATTCGTTAACCTAGCATTACCCACCGATTTGGGGGTGAATGATTTGAGGGGGAATGGAGGAGAATGTGTTAACCTACATTAACCTAGATTCACCTACATTAACCTTAAAAAAAATAAAAAGTTGGTTCCAAACGGGGTGAATGACAAATTTCACCTAGATTCACCTAGGTTCACCCCAATCCAAACGGACCATAAAGAGCTAGGATGAAAAAATTGAATTGCACAAAACCATTATCCTCCTCATATACCAGAGTTGGGTGTGTGTCATGGGCGGACCTACTATGTAGTATAGGTATTCACGTGAATATCGTATATTAAATCAAATAGCTCAAATAGTTAAGTTTTTGGTTAATTTATAAGAAATCCCAGGTTAAAATTCCCTTCTATACACGTTCTTTTTGTTTTTATTTACTTCTATTTTTTATAAGATCAATGCCCAATTAAAATTTTCTATTTTTAATTATAAAATAAATATCTTATATTAAAATTATAGGTCCGTCCGTGTGTTCTCTTAAATACGAAAGTTGATGTGAAATATGATGTTCATAACTTTGTTGAGTTACCACTCAAAAAGTGACAAGTAATTTAGTTTAAATGGGTGGTAATTTGGTTTAGTTAATCAAAAACTAAATGATAGAAACAGAAGTGACGAACAGTTTGTAGTTGAAACACCTTGACGGAGTCCGCTGACCATTTCTAGAGATACTGTGTCTTGTGAAGAACGCTTTGTTTATTCATATACGACTTTTTGAAGCCTACATTACTTCTATGAGAAATTGTTATTACTCCATATCTACATAAGGAATTAAGAATATTGAAAATATTTCATTCCTACATTTTGTGAATAAAAAATCGTTATTATCTATAAGAATGACTCCGTATTAAAAATAAAAATGACATGAAATTTTGATATGTAAATAGAGGTCTGAGCTAACAATTATTTTATTTACTCCATATCTTATTCATGAAGTCCACTACATCATCATCTTCATCCTTTTAGATCGTCGATCAAGTTTTTGACATTATTGAAACTACTAAATTATATTAAAACTTGCAAGGTATCCTTTAAAGAGAAGAAACATATCTTCGCAACACATATTTCAATGTGTCGGTACATTTCGAAAAAACAAATATCAAATGCATAATTCGATACCAATATCGACGTAAACCATGTATATACAATTGCACTCAAACTAGTTTTTACCCTCTCAAACTGTTAGGGTTATGGGTGACTAGCCTATAAGCCCACATAAGATTAGGTTTAGGTTATATTTTACCTATAAATATAGGTTTGTGTATTGTATAACAAAAAACAACAATTATCATTCTCAATGAAAATATCTCCCTCTCTATAATTCTACATGGTATCAGAGCCCTAGCAGCCTAGGTTACCTCCCTTAGCAAATTTTTTTTTTCTTTTTCTTTTTTCTTGCTTCTATCAAACGCCCATCATCACCATGGCTGACCATGACAATGACGGTCGAATTGATCCTGCTTCACCCTACTATTTGGGTTCAGGAGATCAACCTGGAAATTTGATTACTCACATCATTCTTAAACGTGATAATTACTCCAGTTGGTCAAGAAGCTTTACCACCTCCCTCAAAGCTCGTCGCAAATTTATGTTTGTCAATGGCACCATTATCAAACCTACTGACAATCGCCAAATTCTAAATTGGGAAACTGTCAACTCCATGATTGTGTCCTGGATTTTGCGAAGTATCGATTCCAAGCTGCTCGTCTCAATTCCACACTTTGATGAGGTGAAGCCGCTGTGGGATTACTTGGCGAGGCGTTTCTCCGTTGCTAATGGACCGCGTCTTCAACAATTGCGTGCTGCAATTACCCACTGTAAACAATTGAAGGGGATGTCCCTTGAGGATTATTTTCACAAATTGACTACCTTATTTGATGAACTCTCAAGGCTTAAGCCTTTACACCATTGTACGTGCGGGAGCTGCACTTGTAATGTGGTAGTGCATCTTAACACAAACCCACTAATAATTAATAACTTAGGCCAAAGGAGCAAGTACTACAATACTAATTTTTATATTTGGTAGAATGTCATCAATTCAAATGGCCACTTATTATTGATCATTGTGCTTTACGGTGGAATTCTTGTATATCATTTCAAGCCAAAGGCCCAAAGTTGAGTTCAAATTTTCAAACTAATAATTTCAAGCATTTTACTCCATTTATACCCTAAAAAATTAACCAGTATAGAAAAGTCTATATATCTCTCCTATAAGGGGATTAAATTGATTATGCTCATTGAAGTTTGACCAAGATATATATTAAATGTAGCAATTCGTCGGTCTTGCTTACTCTATCTCATATGCGTTGACTCAACTAACTCGAACCTTATTAATAAAAAAAACCGTTGAATATTGTACTCCATCCTTGTCTTAATTTTAGACAAAAAAAAAACACCACAAATAAATATGTATTTCACTTACTAGTAATCTATTAGTACATCAAGCAAAAAAGGAACTTTTCCAAGTCTCCTTCGACTCATTCTCTAACTCCACCTATAAATATGTATTTCTCTTCAAACACCCAAATCATCCTTCCCTAGTTTTTTTTTCTTTTTTCTTCTTTTTTATGTTCAACTACTTCAAATTAAAATCTCCTTCATTTTTCCAATAATATGGCATCGCAAAAGAGACTGGCTGAAACTATACTAGACCCTCTTATATCTTTTTGGAATCTATGCAAAAAGGCCACAACTAAAAAACCATCTAATAATAACAATAATTCCACAAAAGCATCACTCTTAAGCAATAAACCCAAGCAACTTTTGTCTATGATGAGCAACAAGACATTCAACAAGAAGAAAAAAGCCGAGGCGTCGACCGAGCAAAGTGGCTATGGAGATGGAGGGCTATGGCAAAGGTCAATAATGATGGGTGATAAGTGTCAGCCTCTTGATTTTTCCGGCGTAATTTATTATGATCACGACGGTAAGAGAGTTTCGGAGCTGCCCTTAAGGTCTCCTCGTGCAAGTCCTCTCCCGAGAAATATTTATGGAAATAATTAAATTATTATGATTTGATCATAAAATCAAATTGAAGAAATAGATTATTAATATTTTTATGCATGGTAGACGTTTGTATATTTTTGTATTTTTTGCAGCACAAAGTCAAAATGGTTGTTTTAGTTTGTTGTGATTTCTTACTTGTATTGAATGTTAAAGTTGCACACTTTAAAAATTGTCTTAATTTAAATCAATAAGTTATTGTCATGTCATCATGTGGTCTATATTATAAACGCGTATGGAAATTCGTCTTACATTCAAACTTTGCATGCCTAAGTGGATCCGGTTCCACGTCCCAAATCAACAAACTGGGCCAGAATGACCCACTAAAAATATTTGGCCATTATTCGGTTCGAATCCTGTGCATCGGGTACCCGTCATTTATCAACGATAACCGGCTTAACCCATTTTCACATGGAAAAAGAAACACAAGAATTAATGAGGTGTCGCTTGATTGAAACAACCTACCATTTGAAACAGAGAAAATCGTTTGTTCATGCGTAATAAACGTGCCTCGTTCGTTTAAACTGACCCTTCGTTTATTACTTGATCGGATTGGTTTCTAACCAGGCTCGGGATGAATACCCACCAAATATTTGGATGGCTTGAACCGGGGTTATACATCGGCCCCGTCTGATCTGCTAACAAATGGGCTGGGCAGTTCGAGGGCCTTTTCGGCTTGGTCCATAAATGGACACGGGCCAGTCACTAGGTCCAATTGGTTTAACATGTTTACTGACTACCATGATCAAGCACCTCTTGCAGTGGAATTTTGGTCGAATGATTTCTCGGTTACAATGAAAAATTGTTACTTAGGGCCTGTTTGTTAAACTTTTTCAGCACTTAAAATTAATGTATTAAGTACTTATTTAATTAAGTCTGTTTGTTAATAGAAAAAATTAAGTACTGAATATAATCAGATCTGAATGAAATCCTTAACAAAAAATTAAGTCAAAATTTGCTACTTATTTTTCTCCTCTTAATGACTTAATCCCACAATTCTTTGAAAACCCCAATTTGTCCTTCCTTAATTATTCCAAACTCATACATTCTTATTCAAATCAAATTCAATTATTATTATTATTATTATTGCTATTACTAATTTCCTTCGTTATATTCTTATTCTTCTTCTTCTTATTATTAAGATTACTATTATTATTATTATTAAATATTAATAATAATTATTATTATTATCATCATCATCATTGTTATTATTATTACCATTACAATAATAATTATTATTGTTACTATTATTATTATTATTATTATAATCATCATTATTCTCACTATTATTATTATTATTATTATTTATTTAATAATAATAATCATTATTATTATCATTATTATCATTATTATTATTATTACTATTACTTTAATTATTATTATTATTGTTACTATTATTATTATTATTATACTCATTATTATTTTCACTATTGTTATTATTATTATATGTTATCATTATTAATATATTATTATAATTTTGATTATTATTGCCATTATTTTTATTAATTATATTTATTATCACTTTATTATTATTATTAATATCATTATTAATATTTTATTATTCTCATTACTATTATTATTATTTTCATTCTCATTATTATTATTCTTATTCTTACTATTATTATTATTATTCTCATTATTATTATTATTATTAATATTTTATTATCTTCATTACTATTATTATTAAGATTATTATTATTATTATTATTATTATTATTATCATCATCATTAATATTATTACTAATTTTATTATTATTCTTATATTATCGTTATTTTGATTCTTAATATTATTCTTTTTCATATTATTATTAATATTCGTGTTATTAATGTTAATATTATTATTATTATTTTCATTTATTATTCATATTCATAATATTATAATTTAATTATTTTAATTCATTTATTTTTTCTGTAATATTTGTAATTTAAATTAATAATATTTCTGTAGTATTATTTATTTATTTAATATTTGAGTTTTAATATTATATTTGCTCGTTGACTTTTTATAATTTACTGAATGACAATAATTATTTTGTTTTAATTTTATTAATTGATGACTCATAATATTATATGAATAATAATATTATATTTATACATATTACAATGTAGTTTATAATATTTATACATAAGGAAGTGTGGTGGGGACGAATTTGTCAATATAACATAACTTGAGCAATTTTCAGTGAACGGTTATCAAACACTTAAATTTTTCAGTATTCAGATTCAGTTTTCATTCAGATTCAGACATTCAGTATTCAGTCACTTGTTGTCAGACTTCAGACTTCAGATTCAGACATTCAGTTTTAACAAACAGGCCCTTACATATTATTATTAATGATATATTGTAAAATATATTGTTGTCTTCTCCAAATTGCACACCTAGGGTTTTACTTACACAAATAATCTTAACAATTTTGTGACAATTACTATAATGACCCTATCTAAATAAATAAAAACATTATGATGAAGGAAAAGACCAGCATTTGTATATGTGGTTTAGCTAGTAGCAACTCTTATCCACATTATCCCAACTAGAAAATGAACTTTTTCATTAAAAAAGAAATGTTGAGCAAGAATTCAAGAAATACACAATTAATTATTCCTATATCAAAGATATGCAGTCATCATCATCAAACTTAATCCAACCTTTAAAGTTGTGTACCCATAATTGGAACACATCAACACCTAAAACCATCACCATTTCAAGACAATGCTGCAGAATATCAAGAAGAGAACTTTCCATTTGCACAAATTCATCATTACTTCTCTTGTTTGGCTCACAAGCATTAGACCCATTATTGGGAATTTCCACTGCAAGAGCTGATGAAGAAACTCTTGAGAAGCTAACTCAAATTCAGGCAGAAGAAGAATCACAAATTTCTGATGGTCAGTCTCAGCTCCCTTGCAACTTCTGAGTTTATTGTTCTATAAAGTTTTAGACTTTATGTTCCCAGATTCTTGAAATAAATCAAAGGGGTCATTACATTACTTACGCTTTTGATATATTGTAAAGTAGTAGATATTGGTTGCACTTCAATATTACGTCATCTAGGAGACTGTGCCTCTTGAAAAGTACGGGACATGTTGTTATTGATGTGAAATTTATCTGGTGAATTTGAAAATGCAGCTATGTTGCCTTTAGATAAGTCCATCATTTTAGTAACAATAATTAGTCAGGAGCTCAGATGAACCATCAGTAACAACTTATTTCCCAAAATTCACTTCAAATGTTCTGTATCTTTAGTCCTCTTTGATAGTCATGTTTATTTATTCCACTAATAATCATCAAAACTCTACTATTTAGTTCAATCTACTAATAAGATCAGATTCGTGTTCGAATCCTATCATTAGCTTTGTTATGTGTTCCCCATACGGACAATCATATTAGTATTAGATCGAATTTCATTATGTCATCACTAATTATATTTGAAAACATGCATATTCCAACAGGAAATCACATGAGCCTTAATCAAACCACATCAGAAGAAAACAGGACGGAGACAGAGAACCCGACCAGCCTAAATGAGATCGAACAAGAAGTAACCAAGACGGGGACTGAAATCCCAGACAACATAAATGAAGTAGAACGAAAAGAAACCACGATGACAACTGAAATCACGGACAATCTAACTGAAGTAGAACAAAAAGAAACCACGATGGCAACTGAAATCCCGGACAACCTAACTGAAGTAGAACAAAAAGAAACCACGACAGTGATTGAAAACGTGGACAACCTAGATCAGATTGTACAAAAAGAAACCACAACGGGGCCTGAAATCCCGGACAACCAAGATCAAATCGAGCAAAAAGAAACCAGGAAGGAGACTGAAAATGTTGCATCACAGTCTCCGTCCAAAAGGGTATTTCTTGAAGTTGCAATTGATAGAGAGCCCATTGGTAAAATAGTCATTGAGCTAAACAATGAAACAGTTCCTGTCGGAACATCAAGATTCATCAATCTTGTAAGCGGAAAAGCTGGAATTAGTTACAGAAGAAAAGAGTTCCTCAAGATCACACCAAACTACGTCCAACATGGAGGGGTAAGATCATATGGTGTGGATGCTGAGCTTGCTAGTAAAACAGGGACCAGTCTAGCTATTGATAGATTAGTTGATGAATGGGACAAACAAAATGGGACAATTTCTGGGACAAAGAATGTAGCTGGAAGTGTTAGTCTCATTGTGAGGGATCCATCGAAACCACCCCCGAAAATGAAGCTGGTTGCGAGGAAAGGGAAGCTGGAAATTGATCAGGAGGAAGTGGGAAAGGACCCAAATGGCACAGAGTTTGTGATCTCTGTTAGGGACTCACCCGAGTTGGACGAATCAGCGGTGGTGATCGGGAGAGTGGTCGAGGGTATGGAGGTGGCAGAGAGGATTGCACAAGTCAAGACTGTCAAAGAGAATACCACCTCTCCATATTTCAGGTATAACGACCCTCATATTTCACTATATATCGGCTCACGGTGTGGAACGTCTAACCGGTGCACAAACATGAGAACTTCAAACAAATAGTACTTCTTTAAATAAAAATTGTCCAATTCTGCATACGCTATATTATCTCAAATTCATTTTGATTGACGTTTTTGGCGTACGTCGATGGTCCGTTAGCTAACCCCATTACAATTTGTTATTATGTTTGGCAGGGTAGCCAAACTAATAGGCGATAAAAGAGCAGTAGTTGCCGAAAGGGGGTTTAATAGGCCTTACTCAAAGGTGCAGATCTTAAATTGTGGTTTGATAAATTGATCGATATGGAACGAGCGTTGTAAAACATTCATTATTTTTTAAGAGATTTAGTCGATTGTCAATTGAAATTGTGAATCGTCACTAATAGACTGCTTGTCCAGTTGTTATACCAGCACAGCTAAACAGTATAAAAATACAAAAGACAATTGATACTAAATATCTTAATCCAGTTCAAAATCAAAATAATCAGGGGCACCTTGCCCATGGAGGAATTCACTATAAATAGATTTTACAAGGAGAAGACTTATATTCTCAATCGCCCTTAACTCGACTCTTCAACAACTATTGAATTTTATCACTACGAAACTATCATCTCGTTATGACTAATACAAAGAGTATAATGTAAATAGCTCAGGTTGTTAACTAATTAATAGTGAATTAATAACCTGAAAACCAATCTAGGAGTAGAAGAAAGATCTCCTAAAATGGCTAGCTTAAACTTTCGTTGAGTACACAGAAAAAGTGATGTATTGCTTGTGTAATTATCAATGATCTTCACGACTTGTTCAACTTTGAATGTGTAGGCTAGAGACCTAATAAAAGTAGGCTACTCTTCAATGTAGATCCCTCTAATGGTAGAACGTATAAAGCTTGAATGAGGAACTTTTTATATTCGGTATGGGATTTGAATTTGGAATGTATAGTTGCAGTATTATACTTCATCAAATCTCTATAACATATGATATTATAAATCACGACCTTTAGATATATTCCATTATCAATCAACATAGCACCAAGATTTGCTTAGCTAGAATAGGTGAATAGCACATCCTTTTATTTTAACACTTATCCTTCAAACAGCAACTCATCACATTGCAAAAGCACGAAGTTATAACATTTAATCTCGAAAAAATCTTCACTCGACTTCATGTTTCAACTGATATGTGATTATTTTTATTCAAGCGATCCAACATCGAATATCTTCTTAAAACCAACTAACAGTTCAAAAACTCTATAATAATCTAATGTTTCAATGGCTCTATAGAAATTCTCACCTTCACATATACGAATATAGACAGGTACAAATATATATCATGAAAGAAGCCATTACCTAAGCTCATGTAACGCTACTTGTTACTATTATGCCAATGATGAGCATTTTAAGAGTAAGATTTTTTTTTGCTACTTTTATTGATTTTATGATTGGAGATGTTACATCTAAATATTAGAATTGCAATTGTCCAAAGGGATATAACATTATAATAACAAATCAAATCTAACTACTCCGTAATATATAAGTAAAATATAAGTGAATAATGAGAGTGGTTTCATTATTGGTTGGGGTTGGTTTTATTTATTTGTTTTATCATGCCCTTTCACAATCGTAGCCTGAAAAGAGATGGGCAAAAAGTAGTGTAAGAAAATGCGCAAGTGTTGAACATGGCCTCGTCTCAATTATTCCCAAATTACAATTTATCACCTTTTTTAATGAGATAAATTGTAAGAAAAGGTAAAACATTAGTATGATACGACCATAATATTGTAAATAATGTAAGGTATAAGTGGACTCTAATAACTGATTATTCTATCTTTTAAGTGAACTAGTTATAAGGGACGTGCGTTGCATGTAAGAGATTTTTTCACATTTTTTTGTGTATACATTATTATACTCTACTTAGTACTTAAGTAGTACTCCCTCCGTCCCTAAAAGATTGTCACATTTTGACTTTTGTGGTCAATTACAACAAAATTTGATCACGAATTCCCACTAAACCAAAAGAAATAATATAGCCTTGTGGGACCTCGTTAGATTCGTCTCAATATATATTTTTGAAATATCAACTTATTATAATTTTTTTGCATTTAGAATAAGAGATATTTGTATTTTAAATTGTGTTTTATTGACCACCAAAAGTCAAATGTGACAATCATTTAGGGACGGAGGGAGTAATAACTATTATAGAGAAACTGTTTAAAGCAAATCACTTTAATTTTTCGAAAAATTACTAGGTACAGAATATGCATTTGTAGTTATTATATACTCTAGTTAGTACTTAAGTCACTTAAACAAGTTTTAAAATTAATGAGTTTTCTATATTAAACATCTATAATAATGGAATGACCAAGTGAGTCACTTTTTGAAACATGTGTGATCCTATAAGAAATATTGAAATATGTGATCGAAAGGTAAAATGATGTGAAATATGTGTGGTCGAACGTGTTTTATACTATATTATTTAATGTATGATCGCATGAGATATATTGAAACATGTGTGATTGAATGTATGTTTCTTTAATACAAAAATATATACTCCTGCTGTCCCTTTTTGTAAGGTTTGTTTGACTTTTTACGGTCAGCGAGACATGAGTTACAACGTAAATATCTCTAATTACACATGCCTAAAAGTTATAAAAGTTGATATTTCAAAAAATATATATATATATATATATTTTGAAATGAATCTAACAACATCTCGCATGACTATATTATTTTATATTTGTTAATGAAAATTTATCGTCAAAATTTTCAAAGTTTGACTTCAAATATAAAAAAATGTCTTAAGAAAAAGGATGGAAGGCGTACAAAATATCACAAATTATGACTCAAAAATGCAATATAAACATATTATTAATAATAATAATTGACAAGAATATATTATTATCTAAACTCTAAAGGAGTACGAAACATCACAATTTATGAGTCGAGTGATTATTTTAAAAATTGTTTTAAATAAGTCGAAGATAATGTGAGAGTCAGTATTTTGAAAAATAAAAGATAAATATTATCATTAACCTAGAGAAGTTATGCCATCAGAAGCACAGCCAACCTGAACAAGCATTTTTTAAAAATAGAAAAGAATTATATAAATATAAATAGATATAAAATTAGCATATATGTTTATATTTTAATGTATTTTATAATATTTGAACATCCATTTCAAAATATATATCAATTTTAGTCCACTTTATTAAAAACTTTAATTAAATCCATGTTACTGTACGCCATTAATGTAAATCGGAAAATCAAAAAACTTAAAGGTTAAAAAAATGTGAACGAGGCACGTATGCATATAAAATTCCCTTGACAATCCAGCTAAACACGATATAAGATGATACACGATATATAGTACTAGTTGACGAAATCTTTTAACTAAAAAAGAAAGCATTAAGCTTTATGCATGGAATTAATCAATTAATCAATACAGTTCCTAAGAAGTTTCCACTTGAGGACTGTGCTATGAAAGAAAATCAGAGTATTTTTCACGAGATGAATACAATATGTATATCCCATACTAATGCATGCAATTATATTTGAAAGCGTAAGGTGCAATTAATGGTTGTGTTATTGTGTACCTTCTAGAATTGCATTCATCGGTTTCTTGATATAATTTTTTAAAAAAATGAATTTTATTTACAAAAGTTGCAAATTTTTAGAAATATTGGATAGGTCATGTTAAATAATCAAAAGATTGTGTTGATATAACCGCTCTCATTTGATGAAATGAGATTTACTATGTTTTGATTTGAACAAGTATACACAACTCCTAGAAGAATCTTACTTACAAGTTAGTATTTCAAAAGTCTTTTGGAACGCTTATAAAGTATTACGGTTTTTCTATAATGTGCACTTAAAGCACAGGTTAAAATTATCAATGAAAATATTTGATAAAAGATTTAAATTTAAAACTTAAATAAAAAGATTTTTTGATTATGATCCCTTTATATTCTTTTGGATGTGATAATTAGAGGCAATTGATGAAATAGTCCTATTAAGTGGGTTATTCTAGTATATTGATTCTCGTAAGTAGCATCGTTGCGTAAATGATCCTTGTAAAAATGTATTTGATGCGAAACTAATCCCTAAGTTAATGATTCCCTTAATTTAAGGATATTTTGTAGTAGCACTGCAGATGAATAACTTGCTCCACAGAATGGTCACACAAATAAGCAAAAGGTGTCCAGCATGCAAACAAACAAACAAACCCATCGTTCATTTAATTTTGTTTTGTTTTTTGTAGTGATGGTTAGATTAATTGTCACTGTCTCAGTCACATGAATCACTCTTTCATAATTCAACTTCATTATTATTCACATTTTGGCACGGCTTGATGTTTTCTGTGTTACAGACGTTTGAATAGACGGTATAATTTTTGGCAGCCACAACTTGATTGTAGTTTTAGAACCAACAAAACGGAATGGGTTTACGTGCCAGAATCGATTTCTATACAATAAGATCAATACCCTTGAGCTTTTTCATCGATAAAAATTATTAACGAAAATCTGTTATCACTATTCATTCCGTATATTTTAGTTAAAATCTCGAATGGAAATGTAAAAGATTACCGACCACATTCAAAAGTCACATTAGGCAAATCCGGTGTTTCGACTAAAAAGTGATGGATAATTCACATGAAAATTCATTATGCATATGTAATATCGATATGAATTTATGATCGAAGTTAAATAACTGAACGCCAAATCTGGGATTTGGGATATTAGAATGAAATAAAGTCAACAAAAGTTTGGTCTCACATGTGTTATGTCCAAGTTTATAGTAGCGTCAAATAATCCAACTCATTTAATGATTTCTGGTATACTCTTTTTCACTTTATATATTATTAGTACATCTGTATATCTATTAATGGAATACGTGTAATACTTATCGTAAACAATTACGAATTCTATCCCTTTCTCTAAGTTAACGCATTATATTCCCATATACATGTAATAACCAATTTGGAGACATACTCAACTAATAAAGAGTTAGAGTAATAAGTATCTCTACTGATTGATGACATATTCTGTTATTTATCTTATTCGTCTTTATGTACAATGTAACAAGACAAAGGTACGTGATGACTGTTTGAATAACAATTTTATATTGTAACTAGCGTAATTTATTAAGTGCATACTGCATGGTCAAATCATCAATAAAATCCATATTTTTTTTAATTGAGTTGGATTTATTTCTGGATTAATTAAGTAATGTAGTTGTTAGCTAAATGATGATGTATCTGTGAGCAATCATTATCTAGAAGGCGAGGCTTCAAAATGTCTACTATACTACTATAGTATCATCATTCTATTTAAGATGAGTCTATCCCATGTGAAGTAAAAAGATTCATTTGTTCTTGAATTTTCATTTTTATGTATCTTTTCATTCATTTCAAACTTGTAAAGCATTGCTGAGATTGAATTGTTTCAGATTATTTATTCTGTAAAATGGGTTTGCTAAGAATTCTCTCACAGAGAACCACACAGCATAAGATGAATGCTGTTTCAGTTCTTGGAAACTTCAAATTTGCTCAACCTTTTGTTCGTTATAAATCAACGGCTAGGCCTATGGAAGGGTTCTATTCGTCGAGCGACGTCGATGATGAACAGGATGATTTTCAGGTGATAATTTTCATATGGTTAACTCGAAAACGGTCTCCCTGTTTCTGCAGGGGTAAGACTGCATACTATCTGACCCCCTTACGAGCCTCTTCAGAGTCGCATGTTTATGTGCTGATGTTGATGAATGTTGATATGTGATATGCAGGCTTTGGACTTTCCAGGAGGGAAAGTGAGTTTTGTAACCCAGTTGAAGTTCATTCCAGAGGCAACGGGCAGCAGAGTTCCGTGTTATCGTGTACTCGACGAATATGGTTGTCCCATTTCTGGTAGCAGATTTCATCAGGTGGAGAAGGAAACAGCAGTGAAAATGTATAGGGATATGGTGACCCTTGAGATTATGGACACCATATTCTATGAAGTGCAGAGGCAAGGGAGGATATCGTTCTATTTGACCTCGACCGGAGAGGAAGCTGTCGCCATAGGATCAGCAGCAGGCCTTTCTCCAGATGATGTTATATTCCCTCAGGTTAGTCCATCTCGGATTAGTACTGTTTTCGTTAAAACTAAAAAAGACCGGCTTTGTCATTGCAAGGACTCGAGCTCTAACAGCTAAATGTTTTCGTGTAAGGAAACAGAATCTTACTTATTTTCTTGAAATTTTCGATGCTTTGAATATATCTATGGTAGAATAAGAGTTGTACATGACCCGAGCTATGTGCAAGCAAGAGAAATTTTAGAACACCTTGATGACCAATTGAGCCATAAGCTCAGCTCAATGTTAACTAGATATGGCTCGGCTCATGTATACCTCTAGGCACAATGCAAATGGTTTCGTTGTTTCTATTTTTCGAAGAAAATGAATTATGACTTCAATGAAATTTTGAACTCTTGGTTTGATGCACCATGCAGTACAGAGAACCCGGTGTTCTGCTATGGCGTGGATTTAGTTTACAAGAATTTACGAATCAGTTGTTTGGGAATAAAGAAGACTATGGTAAAGGAAGGCAGATGCCTATACACTATGGTTCAAGGGAGCTCAATTATGTCACTATATCTTCACCACTCGCGTAATTATGTTCTTCCCTTTTACGATGTGGTTGTTTGATGTATGAAATTGGAGGAAACGTCTATACATTTTTCAAACACTTGCATCGAGTTTTCCTCCAATTTGATTTTAAATCTTGATTCTGCCATAAGCGGACATATACTCGCATACTCTTCTGACCTCTGTCGATGTCTTTGCTTCAGTACCCAACTTCCTCAAGCAGTAGGGGCAGCATACTCACTCAAAATGGATAACAAGAATGCTTGCACTGTGGCCTTTATGGGAGATGGTTCCACCAGTGAGGTAATCACTAGATCCTAAAGCATTTTCGACGTCAAATACTAAGAGCTCAACTCTTTATGCATTCATCAAATTCGGTATACTAATATGTGCAAGAACAATATTTGACAGGGAGATTTTCATGCTGCTTTGAACTTTGCTGCGGTTATGGAAGCTCCGGTTTTGTTTATTTGCAGAAACAACGGGTGGGCAATCAGCACGCATGTATCAGAACAATTCCGAAGTATGCATCATCTAGACATTTTACCATATGCAAAACAATATTTGATGAAACAATCGTCAATATTGAGCAACACATTATTGCAAAAATCTAGCACCCCAATTGCCTAATTGAATGTCATTATCTTTATCAGGTGATGGTGTTGTTGTGAAAGGCCAAGCTTATGGGATCCCAAGTATTAGGGTTGATGGAAACGATGCCTTGGCGGTTTACAGCGCCATAAAAGAAGCTCGTGAAATGGTCGTTGAAGAACAAAAGCCTGTACTTGTCGAGGTATGTAAGAAGCTAGCTAGCCTGAAAACACTTTCTAATGATACAGAGAAAACACTTGCTATTATAAGTTAAGTCGAGGCATTATGCTGTTCGGAGTTTGAACAAGACTTTGATTACATCTAGCATACCGATTACCATGTAACAATTTTGTGGCGTTTTAGGTCATGACGTACCGCGTCAGTCATCATTCGACATCTGACGATTCGACCAAGTATAGGCATGTAGATGAAATCCAGCATTGGAACAAAACCAGGAGCCCTATTCCCAGGTTTAGGAAATGGATCGAGGGAAATGGCTGGTGGAGTGATCAAAATGAATCTGAATTCCGTCGTATCATCAGGAAACAGGTTTTACTTGATTATCAATCTAATTAATAATTGTTTTTAATCATAACTATTGTATAAATTGGTCTAATTTCTCTAACTAATTGCTCATGTTTAAATGTAGGTAATGCAAACACTTCAAGAGGCTGTTAAGATAGAGAAACCTCATATGGCAACATTATTTACAGATGTGTATGATCATCTTCCATCAAATCTCAAGGAACAAGAAACATCACTCAAAGAAACCATCAAGAATCACCCAAAAGACTATCCCAATGATGTTCTACAATCTATTTAATATCATGTGAAGAGGCTAAAGTAGACTAGTAATCTTTAGGAGGCTACTACATAATGAACTACGCCTCCCATTAGGCTATTAATACATAGTTCCCTACTCGCTCTCGTCGATAACTTTACTCTCCTCCCGATAACAATAGTCCGGGCACGAGGATGGGGGTATCTACATTTTGAAAATGGTGTATATTCTCCCAAGCATATAGGTATTACAATTTACAATAATAGAGAAGGAATTTCAAGAACGACAATAATCAGTTATCTTAATGCTTAAATAAAAAGCTTTCTTATGTAACCTGAAGCATGTGTTCACATGATACAAAAGATGAAAACTAAGAGAATGAAAGTGAAACGCTATTTTCCTTGAGAATAAATATGATCAGCAATAGTTGGGATGTTCTTATATCTTTCAGAGACGATGTTCAATAATGCTAATGGTACAAACTAAAATCTCAGAGTACAAAACTGATGGATTCAAATCTTCTCATGGTTTTTGAAGTTGCTAATATCTTACAAATTGCCTGGTATCATCTTCACCTTTGCGCCCATATGGGGAGTTTTCGTTAAATCCATGTTTCCCTCCTTCGACCTTTCGCATTTTCTTCCTAAACTTGGAAGCACTGCTGTCTATGTTAATATTAATTTTGGGGGGACCAGAGAAACAGAAAGAAGCAGCAACCGCCTAAAAAAATGGTCAATGTTAGAACTATATAGCCAAGGGAATTGAAATTCATCGACTCTTGAGCGAAATCACAAAGTGGATTATAGCCAACTCTGAAACTTGTTGAGGGTGCAGAAATTGGAAGAGAAGATGCAGTACCTGCAGATCAAGTCTGTGTACATTGAAAATATCCTTCATTGAATGTGAATTATATGCGAGTATATAAGCCCGATATGCTTCTTTAGCAGACTTGTTCAGATAATAATTGTTTGCAATCAACTTTTCCTGCAAGCATTCAAATCTGAAATGTCATTTTCATTGCTCACAGTACTGTATATTTAAAACAACACTATTTGAGCGCTCAAGTAGTACCAGGTGAGACTGAACATTTGCCATCTTCTTGTCATCGAACTCATACTCTTTCACAGGTACTTTTGCAGCCTGAAATAATTAATAATCATACTTCAAAATATATGCACTATTGGCTATATATTCAAACAACTTTGATATTCACAAAACACGACTGACGTTTATTTTCTAAATTGATAGCCATCTTTAAGAGACAGTGCTAATGCTCAATTGATAGGGATTTGACATGCATATGGAAAGACATCTTTTATATTTTATACCTTCAGATAGCTAAGAAACTTAAGCTCTTCTGGAATCAAGAAGAGCAAAGCATTTCCTTTTGCACCTTCCCCACGTGCTGTCCGACCAACTCTGTGAATATATTCCTGAAGAAATTACAAAACCATGAACTCAGCAAGAGGAAACCTTGAAATACATAAGTCTAATATGGAAGTCATACAAACAAAAATAACACATCATTTACCTTAGGTTCATCAGGAGGATCATACTGCACAATCCAATCCTGAGAGGGGGTAAGAGATTAAATCAGTTTGATGTCTCGATAATGATCCAATTTTAGTAAAGTCGTCTCTAGCTCAATGAATTTAAACTTTTCATTCAATATAGTGGCATTGCGATCTTAGTCAATTCAGATAATTTAATAATTATCATTGTAGTTACGATCTCTAGCACGGCTACTTCATGATGAGAATATACTTATGTTGCCAGTAACTAATGTCTTGCACACACCGAGGGAGGGTATGCGATGGCTTGAAGTAAGAAACATACCACAGATGGAATATCAAGACCACGAGCGGCAACATCAGTACATAACAATATGCCCTTCTCGGCTTTGCAGAAATCAAAAAATGTAGACGTCCGTTTCTGCTGTTTCTGTTTCCCATGGATGTCATCACAATCGATTTGAATATACCGAAGAAGTTCTGAGTGGAATTTCACAGAATTACATGAAGAGAAGAAAACCATCACTTTCTTTGATAGGTTTCTCTTCAAAAAAGAGTACAGAAGGATAAATCTCTTTGCACTTGGCACCACACAGTATCCTTGTTGGAGGCCTTCATTAGTGACCTACAATTTCGAGCACTATGTCAAAGAGGTATCAAACGTATGACGAAAATAACTAATATCAAGTTTTGCGTACCCTTTTCCTCCCGTCATCCACATCAATGTAGACAGGAGTTGTCCGAAATGATAAGCGGGCAAGGTCTTCCACCTGCAAAGGTTATGTAAAGCCATTCAGTAACATTAACAACAACCTCATCATAAAAGCAACGAAAAATCATATACTCCAATTGGATTTAGAAACAGAGATCAGATAACATCTACAACTACATATATTTCATGTAACATGAAACAATGTTCTGCTTCTTTTTTCTGACACATTCCCAAGAAATATCGACCAATCAACATAGGAGTGTCAAAAATAAAAAATTATAAGCATTTGAAATCCCTACCTTCTTGGTTTGCGTAGCAGAAAAAAGGGCTGTTTGCCTCTCCTGCAAAGAAAATAGATATCAGTTCATGGTGTCCACTAGTTCCAGTATAGCAGACTAAAATTGAGTCTGGCATGCAGAAAAATTGATGGAAGACAGAACACTAAATATTTAACACGTCATATCAGATAGAATTTTAGTTTGATGTCTGAGATTTTTAATCATTGCAACTCCTCTCTACAGGATGAGATAGCAAAAGTTCTTTTAGACTTCCAAGATCAAAAAGAAAAAAGAGGGTCATTATTGTATTAACAGAATTAAGCATTAGTCCAAATAAGTACCCTTCTTTCCCTCACTACATAATGTTTTCTCATAGTCAGGGTTTAAGGACAAAAATTAAGCTGAAAAATAATGTAGTAGGAGACTGTAAAAAAAATCCCTCTACATGTGATGATAGAGCAACTTCTCAGCCAATTAACATAAAAATAAGGAGAGAAAACAATAATTACACACCAATTACAAAGGCAAAAAAGAACATTGCTAAAATGTCAATTATTATGAGAAAGGGAGCAAACGACTGGACATGGATTATATTTGTATTGTTGTACCCAGAGTCCTAGACTTACAAATGACGTTATAAATCTTGCTATACTTCTACATTTAAGTTCCAACAAACATATATAGGCTCAGGAAAACACCTTCACAGTATTACTAATCTGTAATAATTGTATAACAAATTAGAACAACCATTAAACATAAAGATATACCTTTGGCAACAGCTTAATAATCTGTTTCATTTCCTCTTCAAAGTTGGCTTCCAAAATTCGGTCAGCCTCGTCGATAATGAGACACTGTAAGAACCAGAATTAATACAAGTTAGCAGAATGACCAAAAAATACAACACGTTTCAATTCATGGCTTCTTACCTACAAGAGAATCACTCGAAGAAGAACATAAAAGAAAAGATGAATGGTTCATTCATACTTTCAAACTTCACAGACCTCTTAAGCACATCAAGTAAAATAAAGAAAAAGTTACAACATCAAAAGGGGGAGGGTACATGCTACCATGTTTATAAACATTAAATTCTTGAAGTAATGCTGAGAAAGTATAATCGAACTCACTTCAGATATCTTACAGCATCAAGAATGTTAAAAAAGAATAAATGAAGGTGTGTACCTAATTGTTTACAGGCAAAGAATCTACAATAGTTCTTCACTTTTTAAGATCAACGGGATTGGATATACAAGTTTAAAACCTTGTGATAAAACCCGAGAAGTTGTCTCGACAAGGACAACAAAATTTATAAACAAGGTTGTGAGATGGATTTAGTAGTCAAGTACTGCTGAGTAGAGCACTTGTCTGTGGATCCATATCAGTGGTTGTCTGGCCACTGCTGATTTAAGCTCAGCTTTCACTTTATGCACACAAATAAAGGCTGCTCCATACTTAAAATTACGAGAAGCCTAAGAAGGTGCACTTTTGAGAGGGGTAAATACCAACATCAATAAGAAAATAAATTTACAAAAAAAAACTACGACCTTTAAAAGTTCATTTTAGATACCTGCTTGTATAAAATCGAATGGGTAGCTGACTTCGCCTCAGATCATAGTCACAAACCAACAATCTATTCACATATAGACACATCAAAAGACAGGGGAACAACTAAAGGAGTTTTACAACGAACCTTCAAATTTCTGTATATAAATCCCTTGGTATTCTGAAGATGGTCAAGAAGTCTGCCAGGAGTCCCAATTAGGAGGTTTATTCCTTTGGAAATACGTTCTGCCTCTCCTCTTCTTGCTGCACCGCCTATTACCAATCCTACAGTCTGAGAGTGATACTTCAAGAGGTCTACTGCTACCGCATGTGACTATGGATTGAGCAAAAGGATGTAAATCAATAACCAATATCAACACTTCAGCTAGATTACAAAATGGTATAGAGAGAAATCATTGTTCAGAAGTAAGAAATTGCTATATGGACAGCCAGCGATACATGAAGGTCAAACAAATATGGTTAGAAAACTAAACTATCACTATGTGAACAATGTCCCGAACATAAAATGGAAACCAACATTGTTACAACAGCCTACTGAAGAAACATCTTGGACTATGTGAACCTGTCTCAATGTACAAGTGAACATAGGAAGAGAAACACAGGAGCATGTTAATTGGAAGAACTAGGACTTTAGTACCTGAATGGCCAACTCCCTTGTCGGGCAAATCACAACAACACCAGTACCATTTCGAGGGCTAAACTGGGCATTATACAACAACTCCACCGCTGGTACAAGAAAGGCAAGAGTCTTTCCGGAACCAGTTCTTGCAGCCCCAAGGACATCTTTTCCTTCAAGAAGGGGCGGAATAGCTCTAGCTTGAATCTGTAAATGTAATTAAATCAGTAAACCGAGCTACTTTAACTTCACATATGTGTTTTTATAAAATTGAAAACAACATCACATACTGATATAAGTTTATAATTAAACATTAACTAACAAAACTTCAAATAACATAAAAACCACATCTTTATGACATATTAACCAAGCTATAAACATTGCACAAAACAATTACCAAATTCCCTTCAATTAGCAAAAAGAAACCAACAAAACAATATACAATAAAAAAACCCTAACAAAAATCAACATACCTGAGTCATATACTCAAAGCTCATATCCTTAATAGCTTTCATAGTAGGTTCTGAAATAGGCAAAGTTGAAAACGCCTCAGTACTCATAATCCCACCACCAGAAGCCCGAATCTTCACCGCTTTCTTTACCTCCTCTTCAACTTCCTCTTCAACTTCCTCTTCCCCCTTCTCTTCCTCCTCATCCTCCTCAGATTCTACCCTCACTCTCTTCAACCCCTTCTTCTTCTTCTTCTTCTTCGTTTTATCTTCTACAACAACTTGTCCCTTTTCTTCTTCTTCTGCTTCAAATTCATTATTTTTTATTTCATCATTGTCCATATTTATGGATTCAGAAAGTTCTTGAGAAGCTGAATTGGTGACTTTGTTCTTATTTTTGTTCTTTTTTCGATTTTTCTTGTTCGGGGATGAAGATTTCTGGACAACAGTTTTGGCATTTTGGTCCGCCATTAGAGAAGAAGAATTGAAGAAAGCGGCAAAAAGAGGGGTTTAGGACAGGTTTTAGGTTTGGTTTTAAAGAGGATGCTTTGTTTCTTGAGTTTAAATAATTAGTTGGGCCGGGTTTGTTCTTTTTAATTATGGGCGAGTCATCTACTATTAGTCCATTATTACTCGAATATCAACTTGAAATATATTTGAGTTAACTCGAAATACATGTAATCGACTTAGAATAAAATCGAATGAAATTGAAATAAAGTCGATAAATCCAAAGAAATGAACTAAAAAAAAAAATCGAAATAATAATTTATTCTACTAGGCAAATAACAATGGATTCGTCAAAATTTGGATTAAGGTTATTGAATTGTTCGCTTCTAATAATAGAACAAAAGAATTTTGTTTCTGGTATAAATAACCAAGTAACCGAGAGAAATTGTTCGGTTCTAGTAAATCGCACATATTCTTAATATAGGGATTTTCATTCTTACACTTCAAAATGTTAATAACATATCCCACTTTATCATTTTTTGTAAACTTTCATAGAACAAATTGAATGATAGAATTGAAAAAATGAAATGTCGTTGTCTACGTTTTGAGCGTAAAATCAAAACCTAATATAGATCTTCCTGTGAAGGGTGATTTGTTTTTAGCCAAAACTTCTTTTTTTGAAATATCGCATGAGTTAACCTTTAGGATTAATTTAGTGTCAAAAATGTGTTTGATCAATTTTACCATTGTCTATTTGCTTCAAGACGTCAAACTTAACATCCTTTTTACAGAATGACCAGTTGAGACACTTTTTGAAATATGTGTAATCGAGTAGGACATATTGATACATGTGTAATCTAGTAAGATATATTGATGCATGTGTAATCGAACATTAACAAAGTGAGAAACAATTATAAGTTGGATGATTCTGCAAGGCTTTTTTCCTCTTGAAAATGTCCATCTCTTTAAACTAGCCCATGTCCTACTATTACAATTTACAAAGTACCCTTCTATGCAAATATAGAAGCATGCCAAGAGCAAGCCATTATCAACAAAGTTGACACTCATCTCAACATTTTTCTTAAATATCTGTATGTCCTCCATAGCACAATATCCCACAGCAGATGACCTTCTTCAGCTGAAACTTCACTGTCTTTCCGCCGCGGATCCATTTTCCAAATTTTGATATGTGATTTTCCTGTCATGAATGCCAAAATAGTTGCCCGATGAAGATCCAAATTCCGGTACATGACATCGAAGGGGGGGAGGTAGCGTGATTTGATATAAAAATGATGCAAGACAACCTACTTCTTGCCTTCTATGTATATGAGAGGTCCTTATAAGCATCAAGCATTGGGAATGTTTTGTTCAAACGTCTAAATGTTTCTTTAGAAATCACATGCATCTTCAATAGACAATTTGCGACCTCCATAGCCTCTGCTCGCCACCCTGAAAAGCCGATACCTTCAATTAGAAGAACATAGGTAGTCTCATTTGGCTTGGCCCCTCTCTCAACCATTCCTTCAAGAAAATCAACAGCATCGTCTATCCGATGAGCTTTGCATAATCCAAGAACGATAATGTTGTGGGTGATAACCGTCGGTTGGAGTCCACTCATTTGCATATCCTCTAGTAAACCAACCGCCTGGTCCACTAATCCATCTCTGCATAAACATGAAATTAGTGAATTGAATGTAATTTCATCAGGATCAATCGATTCTGTTATCATCTCCGATAAAATCTGCAACGCCTTGACTCTATCTCCAGCATTCCACAATGCACTCATCATTGTGTTGTATGTACTTACATCTGGAGGACAACCCAAATCAGCAAGCTTGTAGAAAACTTGCAACGCCCCATCAGCATTCCCGTTCTTACACATAGCCGATAGGATAGTGTTGTAGTTCACTATACCTGGTACACAACCATTCTGTAACATATAATCTAGACAGTCAATTGCTAAATCTACTCTTCCTTCTCTGCTAAAAGCAGAAATCAACGGATCGTAAGTATAACTATTCGGAGTTAATCCAGTATCCATCATTACCTTCAATAAATTAATTGCTTCATCTAACCTCCCATTTCTGCATAAAGAACTCATCAAGATACTATACGTCACAACATTTGGTTCACAACCACTTGAAAACATCTCATCCATTAATTTCCCCCCTTCAGTCCACCTCCCCTGATTCAGCAATGTTCTTAATAACATATTGTACGATATCACATCCGGTTTGCAGCCCTTATCCGGCAACCTCTTCACAAATTCGAATGCCTTATCCATCAACCCTTCTCTACATAGTCCCCTAATTAATACATTATAGGTATACATATCAGGTTGAAGGCTTCTAGATACCATCTCATCAAAAAGTTTCATAGATTCTTGAACACCACCCTCAAGGATTGTCGCTTCTATAAGTATCGTGTAAGTAATCACACTAGGCTCAACCCCATCTTGCAATAATCGATCCAGTACCTTCATAGCTAGACTAAGCTTCCCCCTATTGCAAAGATTTCCTATCATTATATTATATGTAACAATATCAGGAGGAAAGCCTCGAGCCCTCATTCGAATCAAGACTTTATTCGAAGCTTCAATATCATTCATCTTACAGAAACCAGTAATCAAAGCATTATATGCAAAAACATCAGGCTCACCATGATTCTCTAGAATTTCCATAACTCTTATTGCCTTATCCACTTTTTTCGAATGCATGAATCCTTTAACTAGCTTCGTGCATAATATCACATCAGGCTTGAAACCAGAATTCACCATACATTCAAGAAAATAGAGAGATTCATCATACTTGCCTGACCTGCATGATCTATTGAGCAATTTAACAAAATGGGATTCTTTGAAATCATTAGACAGCAAAAGGGTCGCTCTGTTTCCTTCAAGAAACTCGACTTTTTCCAGAGTTTTGGTTTTCTCATTCGAGTCGGTGTTGAATTGTACTTGTATATAGAATTGCTTAAGCTTTTTGGGGAGTTTTGATTTGTAATGGAAGGAGGGAAACTGAGAGAAAAAAGAAGTGGACAAAGATGAACTCATTGGTTAGATTTTTAGGTGAATCTTTTATGACATCAAGCCAAAGAACTACTTCTGTTATCTTATCCCTAGAGATGCTAATCAACACACCGTGTCACATGCCACGGTTATTCACTTGTTTTCTTTTTCCTTGTAACTATACATCCCTGTCCGAAGTTTTATTATAATACGATCGACTAGCTTTAAGCCTTTCCCACTACTCATATCGATTATATGAATATAACATCTCCATAAACTATATGTTGAATTATACCTCTATTGAACTCATTAACTCTAGATCCTTGATATAGGACATATAGTCTATGTTCGACCATTATTCGGTTTTTCAGTCCCATCATTTTCAAGTTTCATACGCGTGCCACAAATTTTGAATTGGAAGGGAACAACACCCCGAAGAGAGAACGATAATCATAACTGGGAACCAAGAACTGACTTAAACGCAATATTTACAGTTATATATATTAAAAGGAGTACACAGACAATTAAGGGCTTTTTTGTACACCACATAAGATAATAAAAGGAGTCTACTTATTTCCTAGAACTTAAGAAAATACTGAAATCCTTTGTTTAGCTGTTCAAACCAGCTTCAGGCTCTGCATCTGTTTGTTTAGGCACCGAGGCACCACCATTCATTCTTGCCCGAGCCTCTGCGAACATTCTCTGTTGTTCTGCTAGTGCTTGTTCCTCGGTCATTTCAGCTACATTGTTCAGCCTTCCTCCGCTCCTCACAGAATCCTGACCAATTCAGTCAATTAGGTGGACAAAATTATCAAACATTATTGAATTTTAGTAACTGGTGAAGAACACAGACACAAAACTGAGTTATCTACTCACCTTTTCCATAGTTACATATTTTTAACATTGACCTATATAATAAATTAACCAAACACTTAACACTTGTTTCTATTATAACTTTCAACATTCATAGTTTCTATATTTTTAGCTATTACCTTCCCTGTGTATGAACAAAATTACTAGAAAAGCCACCCCAGAGAAAACTTAATTTGAGAGCTTACCATGGTCTCGAGCTTGTGCTGCTCGTATGCTGTATAAACTTCCTCGATGTATTCCCCAAAACCAAGGACCTGAAAAGATTATTGTAGGATACAAATATTGAAGTTTATACAAAACATGAGCATTCTGGACCAACATTATTCTGAATAATGAAATAAACAAATAGATATATCTATTTCAGCTCAGACAAGTTCAAAAGATCAAAGAATACCTGTAAAGCCTTGAGTACATGTTCTGGCGCAATGGTTTTTCTCTCTTCTTTGCTACATACTTCATTTGACTCGGATGAAATAAGATTGATAAACTCTGTCAAATGAAAAATGTATATCAAACCTATATTCGCCAGGTGAATCCAAGAGTCCAGGTTCGGGGATCCATATATGTATCAGGAACAACTAGTAATAACCTCTAGCTTACAAACAAGCTCAATATATTATAGCAGCAAGAAGTCCATTCTCGACAGAAAACATGATTAACAGTAACACCACATATAAATCAGATAAAAGATCAGTACCTACGAAACCACAGCTGATGTGAGAGTTGGAACTATACAAACACATAAGATCAATGGATGTTTCAAGCATACCAAAAGAGTGCATTTTTAAAAATTTAATATTCTCAACTCATTGCGAAGAGATAGTGGGCACGGCCTAAGAAAGAAAGAGCTTCGCTCGGTTGGTAGAATTCCTTGGACGGTCATTCGGGAAGTCCCTCCGAAGACGACTTTACATAATGCATTTGCAAGATTATAAGGAATGGAAAAAAAGAGGTAAGGGTATGGGATAGAAGAACAATAGAAGTCGTGACTCGTGACTTGTTCTCAGCAGGACTCAAAATTGGCTTTACTTTGAAGAGACATGGTGAATCAGTTTAAGATCATGTTCAAGCTGGCCTTAAAATCTAGTAGCCCTAATTCTTCCTGAAGGCCCTTGATCTAGAAATTGGCTTTGTTGTTCTTCAGGTTTTCAAACACATCAACTCTCAAAGAAAGCAGAGCAAGTACAAGCGATAACTAGTCAACTAGAAAATAAAATTAAACTCATATACCAACCTACGCAACAATCGATCAAAAGATCCTGAGCGTCTCTTGCCACACGAACATCTGGAGGCAGCATCTCCTTGATTATCTTTGTCATGGTTGCTGAACTCAAATAACGAAAGCATGTATAAGTAACAAGGAAATGAACAAAAATTGTCCACAATAAATATTTTGAAGAATGGAATATTGCAACCAGATTAAAATATCATAGGAATATGCAGAAGTCCCAACTAAATAAAACGCTCAGTACTAATCAATCAAATATCAGCGGCCAGCAGCCATCTTAAACTAAGAAACCAAACCAGGAGAAAACCAGAGTTAGCTTGACACATAAATGTATTGCGACAAACAATTCCTCATACACCTTTCTAATCAAAGAAGGACAATCATACTCTAAGAACTCGGAGTCCTCGCCATACATAACCTATCTTCTAAGATTATCTTCAATTAAAAACCACTAAACTCTTTAGTAAATAAATTAACTGCCAAGCAAAGTACATCATAAAAAAAACATTTGGTGAATACATTTAACTTTTCCATACTTAGTGAGAAATCAAACCTTTCGGAAGCGAAGCATCCTCCTTGATCCTTTCAACTATATCAGCCGGGTCCATTTTTAATCTACAAACTTGAAATATATTATTATACTAACAAAACCAGTAATAATCACTATAAAAAAAATATGAATTACATATAGATTTAGCGTTCAATAAAAAATCACGGAAATATCAATGACTTGAATTATCAAAATTATCAAGTTCTGTAGCTATAATTAACACACGTAACACTGATTTAAATAGAAACAATCATATTAACAATAAACCACATTAAAAATACTACAACTTGATATCTTTTTCACCAAATAGTATACGACATGCATAAAAACACTTATTATTCAAAATATAAAAAGTCAACCATAAACAAGGCAAAACTGGACAATCTTTTTGAAGCGGATGTGTATAAAAGCTTACTAACAAGATAAGATCCGGTGTCTCGAAGTTAGGTAAAGCCGTGAATAATTTAAAAATTCAAAGACGAGCTAAATCTAACGTATAACAAAAATAATTCAAAATTGGAGAATCTTTATGGACAAACTAAAGCTTACAACAATAGGAAATTAATAAGATCTAACCTACAGTAAAAATTCAAACTAGATAATCTTTTTGAGACAAAATAAAGCTGATTATAATTGGAAATTAGGAAGATCTAACCTATATTTAAAAAGTGAAACTGGAAAATCTTTTTGGGACAATTGATTATGAGGTGCGGTGGTCGGAAATTGAAGTCGTGGAGGTTGAATTTCATGGCTACTGATGAGATTATAGAGAGGTTGACTACGATTAGGGCAACTGATTAAAAGTCAAAATTAGTGAAAAGTAATTTTGACTTACGTGAACGTCAAGCGCTGGGGTGAGCGTGGGGGGTCAATTGAGCCAGATGGAGCATGATTACTGGTGATTGATCCACTACATGCATTATATTTTAGTTTAGTTGGGAATCCACATTCTCAAATTTTCTGAACTCTACGAGAGAAAAGTTATGTAAAAAATAATTTTTTAATAAAATATTTATTTGAATAAAAAAATTTATGTGATAGATTATTAAGAAACGTATCTTATAATCATTAATTCTAATTTTTTTTATTAATAATAATAATTACAATGCACAATCATCCATCATCCCAAATAACTAGTCATAACATATTTAATATAGCTTATTTGTAAAGTCACGAATGTAAGCTTTGCCAAAGTTTAACCAAATTTGTTGGTAAACACTCCCTCTGATTTTTAAGTTGTCGTTTTAGCCTAATTTTTTTTCTTTTTTAGTTGTTTTAGCATAATTAATTGTAAATTTACTAAATCAATGTAATTTTGCTTACTTTATCATTGAAGTTATCAACAATTCAATGATATGATGACAATCGATTGTCAATTTACATTTTTAATGTACTTTCTGGATTACTTTTAATTTTTATTAATATATGTGCAAATGGCTAGAACGTCAACTAAAATAGTGAGAGAGTATCATATTTCTATGTGTTTATCAAAATATTATATATAAAGATATTATTTTCTTTATTTTTCTAGTTGTCGTTCTAGCTCTTTTCATGCCAATTAAAAACCAAATGACATTTTACATATATATCTCTAGTAAATGAATCAATCAACAATTACATTCATGTATTGATATTATACTTATTACAATTTGAATACATTAAATGAGAACTTAAGAGGAAAGACTCGTTAAATATTGGTTTGAAAATATAAAAAGTCAATTACAAAACAAAAGTCTATATATCATGTTTAGAAATACATGTATCGTATATAATCAAAATTACTCTTACAAATAAATTGCTTTGCTTTTTCATAATTATGAACGTTAAGTAACCATATAATTAAAAGTAAAACTCATTAAATGATATTTGATGAGAGTAAATGAGGCTTAATGACAAGGCTTGTAACTGTACATCTAGATGCATTTGGCAACAGTTTATAAATGAAATAATTTATAAATGAAAATTCTAAAAAATAAAATTTCCACTCGATTTTAAATGTTTAAAAATCCTACAAAATAAACTATGATCATATAAATCGTTTTAAATCCTTTTTAAAAAAGTGGCTAGTCACGGGAGTCTATAATTATGGCTACTGATACGCAACAATAACTTAACAAGTACAAATTCCTCCAGTTAACATCTCTCTATCACTCCATCCTCTTTCACTATTCCTCTTTTTTTCTCCATTCAAATTATCCATCTCATCTTTTTCAGATTATCAATCACATATACATATATAAATTTCTATCCAATTATTTGCTCAAAAGTATTTATGGGTATTCAATTTTTGGGGTAGATAAATCAAAATCAAGATAATTAACCAAGAAGTCAACCAGACCCCCTTGATTTTTTTTTTAATTTGATTTTGATTTACTATAGTAAAATGGTTTTGGCCACTGGATGCAGCGGTTCATCGATCTGTTCCTGGAAATACCCTTGGAGTCCATGAATCGATCGATAAACCTCTGCATCCAGCGCTTTACCATATTTTACAGTAGTTATCTTTTTTTGATGTTTTTACTGCTTGTTCATTTGTTTTTTCGATTTTTAGTTTTTTATATTTTGCAGCTGGATTGATTAATTCATTTATGTATTTAAAATATAAATCTCTGGGTTTTTTATTTATATATTCTATATTTAGTACTATACATCTAGAATAATATGGTTATATATCTTTTGAAGCTTAGTTTGCAGATCTGTTTGTATAATTTTATTGATAATTTTATGTTTGTCACTATATACGAGAAGAAAAAATGTTGGTTATTACGTCATAATAGGAGTACAAAACGAATTTATCACGTCACGTAAAACGATAGAAATCTACTGCAAGATGTGCGATTATATTAACTCCATAAAGACCTTATTTGATGCGTCATAATGAGTCATTACTCGATACTAGCTCGATGTTTTCTTGATTACCAGTAATCTCCGATAAGATCGAGCGAGTCTTGACACTTGATCAAATTGTGAGATACATTTCCGGGTGTATGGAGTATATACTACCGACGCTTGCCTTACATTGCTCGACTCGTTTACTTCTACTTGGCTAGAATCCTGGATCTAATACTCGCCCGGACTTGGCTCGACGCAATACGAAAAAAGTCTAATCGTTGTGTCGGGACTCGGGTGTGTGGTCAAACGAGTACAATTGTCCATTTCCCTTGTGTGATTGTGGTTTCCCCTTTTGTTGTAAAGATAAAGATGTTAAATTTTCCTATAAGTGGGTAAATATAGTAATGATATGGGCCATCTACTCATCTTTAGTGAATAGGGACATGAGCAAGAGTGAGTAAGAGGAGAATATTGAGTGATGTGGTTTTACACTGTTGATGAGGGTGGCACAATGACACTCTTGGAGAATCTAGGCAACAATTCAAACATCATGAATGATGAAACTAACAATAGTATTGCTCTCAATGGCATCAAATTCTAAACTACTTTACTAGGAATCTCTATGCCCATCTTTGATGGTGCCAAAGTGAGGCTACATTCTTGCCTTTTTTAGGGAATTTTTTGGAGCCTTTAATACATGATACAAGCTAGGGGCCTAGGATCATTTCAGTTCCGTTTGATTTACTATCTGTTTGAAGCGAACCGAAAGCGTTTAAGTATAAGCATGTACGAAACTATTGCAAATAAGTACATCGTGGATTGAGGTCCATGGCCACTTGATAATAATTATCTTGAAGTATAGTGACCTCTAGTATGATCTTATGATCTAAATCGATAAGAGTATACGATTTGATTAGCTTCATGGTGTATTTTTTTTGCACGCTTCTAACTTAACTTAGTCATTGTTTGCATATCTTGAAGTATAATGTTATTAGTATAAGATGATATTTTTTATTGTGGACCTCTCAAATCAATATGTAGATTATAATATTACAATTTTGATAAACTTTTTAACAATTTTTATGGTAATAAAATGCAAAAAAAGGGTTAGTGCTTTGGATAATTAATTGAATTTAATCGTAATTCACTATACATATATAACTGAAAAAATCAGATAATATCACATAGCTCCAAATTCTCCATCCAATTGTGTTTTTCAACGGCCTTTTTGCAATGGCCAAATAGGCAAAATAACAAACAACCTATAAAAAAGGAAGCATAAAAATGGAGTGGACAGGGACACAAAGGCCCGGGAGGATAAAAAACACCAGAAATAGACCCAAATTGAGTCACTCAATAATGATGCAAATGTCTGACTTTCAGGACATAATTCAATTGGTAAAGAATTAAACTATAAACATCATAATTTTCGTCTCTTCTTGTAATATGGTTTGACACTCATAAGGAGCGAACCTTAAGTTGAATTGGTAAACAGAAAAGATCTAGTCTCTGACAAAGTGAAACACCTCCCGCAATTTACCTCCGCCATGAAATCCAGTCTCCTAGGCAAGGTGCATGAAAACTGTTCTTAGGACGACATTTTCACACTTTAATAACAATTACAAAGACTAGAAAAGAGTTGGAAACGCTACACACCCAAATAACACATAGCACACACCAAATTATCTTATTTAAGGAATGAAAATACTATCTTGCGTTAAAGTGAATTTGTTAGACCATTTAGAATGAGGTGTTGAATAAATATGTTGAATTGAAATGGAGAAACGAGGTGTTGAAAGTATTCAACATGTTGAATGTGGGTTGGTGAGCCCATTGCATCATAATAATATCAATTATTAAAATAAAATATTATCGGACGTAGAATAATTGTATGGTTTATAGGAGTATTGATTAGTGGATGTGGAATGATTATTTTTAAACAAAACCATTATAATATATATGTGTTAAATGAGTGTTAAATTATTATGTGGAAGATAGATAAAGTAATGTATAATATTTAAAAATTAGAAATTAGGATATTGAACGTGAAAATTATTGTAGATGATCTTAATTACTACACTAAAAAATAGTAGGACTTTCACTATCCCAAAAAACTTTGAAAGTGTATTGAGTTAATCGAATAGTCTAATGAAAAAGTCTATTATTCGAAACTCACCTCATCGCTCATCGCTAATTTGCCTGAAAAAAAACTTGGGTTTGTATAACAACTCAGGAAAACAGGACAGCATTCACTATTTTCTAATCTTGAATGCCACATGTCACTTTCTCAGTGGTTGGAAAAGTAGCCAAGATTACATTACACGTCAGACTCTCTAAACCAATCAAGATCAGTTTGACCATTATCACATTGTTAAGAAGTCTCTTACACAGAGTAAAGTGGTGGCAAGAGGCTGAAGGTGATGGCACTAAGAGCTTCAACCACCGCAAGACCACCACTTCCACCACCACCACCACCACCTGCTCCTCCCAAAACGATTATCCACACCTCCTCTAAACCCCCTACAAAGCTTCAACTCAAACAAAACTCATTGCATGTTTGTGGTTCTACATCAACTACTGCCCTTTCACTTTTTGCTATACTCAATGCTACTTGTGATGCTCAGGCAATAACTATCCCCAAAGAAGAGATAGTTTCAACTCTTACACAGGTTAGTCGTAGGCAACGGTTGAACTAAGAGAGGCGTAGCGCGTTAATGCCTATCGAACACTTCACTATGCTACATTTTGAGGCTAATTGCCACTTGTAACTTCGGTTTGAATCAAAATTAACATGTTTCTTGAGTTGCTTGATTTTGCTGAATTTGTTAGGTGGAGTCAGCAATTGATCAAATACAAGAAGTGGGTTCAGGGGTTATTGGAACTGTGGTGGAAGTGGTGAAGCCTGGAATTGATTTGGCATTGCCCATCTTTCAGTTAGCTGGAGAACAAGCTCTGAAAATCGTTTCGCCTTTCATCTCTGAGGCCTCAAAATCAGCTCAACAAGCAATGCAGAGCTCCGGTTTCGATACACAGCCTGTCATGACTGCAGCCAAGGTGTGATTCGTTATTGCATTTTACTTAAACCCCATTATCAACAAATGAAGCTCACTCTCAACGAGGTAAGGGAGGTCGGAGGATATGCAACCTTACCCCTGTCATAATAAAAAGTTTGTTTCCGAATTAACTCCAAAACAGGCTACTAGTGCTTCTAAACATCTACCCCTCGTAGTAAGAATATCGAAATATTCATACATGTTCTGGTTGTTGCAGACAGTTACTGATGTAGCTCAACAAACTACTAAGGTATTCGAAGAAGCCAAGCCCATAGCTACATCAACAATGGAAACCATCTCATCTGCAGATCCTGTTGTAATAGTCGGAGCTGGTGGAGCATTGTTCATAGCATATCTCCTGCTTCCTCCAATTTTATCCACCATATCTTTCAATCTACGAGGCTACAAGGGTAATTTTCAATTGTTCTTATTGATTACTATCCTACCAAGGGTGACTTATACTGTTTTCGTTGGCAAATGTTTCGTTCTTTGGCAGTAACCAATTATATTAACTAAAATCCCATTGGCGGGATACTAGAACTATGATAGCAGGTTCACTTTGTGCAAACTTGAAATTGTTTACTGTGTAATTATCACATGAAATATATGTTTAACTTACATAAAATTGTCTTGAATAATTAGAATATGTTCTGAAGACTGGTTTTGACTGAACTTTTCAGGTAGCCTGACTCCTGCTCAAACTTTGGACCTAATGTGTACGAGAAATTACATCATGATTGATATCAGATCTGAGAAGGACAAAGACAAGAACGGTGTTCCACGCCTTCCCTCGAGTGCTAAGAACAAAATGACAGCCATCCCGTAAGTCATCATTTCTTAATTCTCTCTTCAGTTTACTCGATTCAAATGCATCATTGAGTATAAAACATTCCCTGCCCAGTGTATATTATCAATGTATTCTAACATGTTTCAGGCTGGAAGAATTACCTAGCAAGGTGAAAAATATTGTCAAGAATGTAAAGAAGGCGGAAGCTGAAATAGCAGCTTTGAAGATTTCATATCTCAAGAGGATTAACAAGGGCTCTAGCATTGTCATCATGGACTCGTAAGTTATCTCTATCTTTTGCTCATTTTTCACTTGTAATCATTCATTTTACCTGAGTATAAAGAGTTCTGTCTTCAAATGCTCAGATACTCGGATTCTGCAAAGATGGTTGCTAAAATGTTGACAAGTCTTGGCTTTAAGAACTGTTGGATTGTTACCGATGGCTTCTCTGGAAGTAATGGCTGGTTGCAGAGCAGACTTGGAACAGATTCGTACAATTTTTCTTCCGTTGAAGTTTTATCACCTTCAAGCGTCGTCCCTGCTGCAGCTAGACGCTTTGGTACAACTAGTTCAGCTAAATTGCTACCTGGAAGCTCTGAATGACTTCTTCTTCGTTTGAGTGGTCTGATCTCTTAATTTTTTCCTCCTCGCTGCATTAAAATACATGTTGTACGGAATGCCTTTCTGCTTAGTTAGTTATATATTTTTAAGCAGTTCATGTAATTCTTCGATTAATGTACTTCTATACGCACAAGAGTCAGGATCATTTTAAAACATCTAATGTATTTCATAAGAAGAAGTAACTCCCACAGTAGTTAAAAACAAATAGTGCAAAATTATTGATTCACTATCAGTATAACTCTGCATGAAGGTTAAGGTTTATATGAGTTATAAGAACCGCCCCTATTACCCTTTAAAGCACAACATCCGATAGAGTACACGATAATAATGATAATTGTTACAATAAAGTTGGCGATCGCTACCGCCCTCCATTCATCCTTAATGTTGTAAAGTACTGAAGCTTTGCAGGACTTGCACCCAAAGCATAGTTCTGTCTGGATATTGCTCCAAGTCTTGCAGTCGCTATCCGGGACTGCAGGACCTTCCGTAGGCATTAACCAGAAAGTTGCATTCTGGAATTCTAATCCACAATATATTGGAGGCTTGCAACAACCAGACTGTCAACACACACAAAAACTTGTAAGAGTCAGTTTAGGTTCCAATAGTTCTAATTGAGATCACATTTCACTATATTCAGATTTTTAACAAGACTTATATGTTTTTTGTTTGCGAAGTTCTCTGTCTTTTATTCTTTTCTGACAAGAGAAAGAAAACTCATACATGAGATATAAAAATCCCGACACAAATATTCCTAAAACCAAAATGATAATGCAGAGAAAATGATATGCAAAAATGTTATTGATCATTTGTATCCTCTTTGTACCTCATCCACCGCCCGCGTTTTTCAAATTTGTATGACATTCTTCATGCATTATGTGGTTATATCATAAGAACTTGTGTCCATAAACACTGTGAAACATAATTGAAGGACAAATAGTTGGATACATATACACACCTGCGTTGGCGAAAGCTTTGTGAGTAAATCTACACCTAAATCAGTCTGAAATTTGTGGCAAAGCTCCACCTTCACAAAACAACTCTTGATATTATACCAATTATCACCATCCACAACATGGTTCTGCAACCAATTCGAATAATCTCCAAGTCTTGCATTCATGAAGCCTCTCTTAGACAAAACATTGTTAACCGCTTCACTCGTTACAAGAATGGTGAACATGGTGAAACTTAACATTCCAACAATGAGGATGAAGTTCAATGCCACGTAAATCCACAAAAAGAATGAGGAGTTGCAACATGAGCCGACGAATCCAATCAACGACAACACGAACAATCCCAATCCAACGTAGAGGAGGGGCTTATGGAGGGTCCTATTGCAAAGATTGTCACCATGGTTGATACCAATGTATAACCAAAAGCTAAAGCCAATAGCTACGAGAGATACAACGAGGAAGACGACGTTGAGTATCGTTATGACAACATTGCTTGCTCTCGCCATTTTTACATCCAAGAATCTTGCTCTGGCTGTGTTTGATATTGTTTCACAATGTATTCTGGTACTCAGGGGGTAAAGATAAGGGAACTGATATCATTCCAACGAAGATATGTTCAAAGATACTTTCTGTTTGAGCTTTTATATTTCAATATGGATTTTGTTTTATTTTTCCTATCATAGTGCAAGACCTCTAAAAAACGGTCGAACCAACGATTCTCGTCTAAATGTAGCAAAAAGATTTTCATCGCCCAATATAAGTAACGATTACAGGAGAAAAAATAATGTAAATGGTTAAGGCGATAATGTAACTTGTATTTTTCCAAAATATAGGAAGTTACCCATTTGAAAAGGTTGACTAGCTAATCCTTTTTTTTGGGTAAATTAATAGCTCGTCATATTACTCATCTGTCATGACTTGATCGATTAAACTACATTGAATTTAAGCCTTTAATTGAAATTTCACAACCGATAAACGGAACAAATTTGATAATAAATACATTACCACAATAGGGAAACTACATGCATGAAAACAATTAGTTAGAATGAATCTAGAAATTGTTTTGAATGAGAGAAGCATATAAGAGTTGGTTCCAAGTATCAGGAACTCCAGGAAGACACCAATGGCTACAATCTGAACCACGAGAACCTCTGAAACCGTATAGTGAAGGGTGCCCATCTTTTCTCAATTGGGATAATCCAGTAATACCCAAAAGATAAACTGGTGTCCTCATTCTCCTCAACACCCTCCTTATTATTACTTCTGCTGGATGTGGTCCTCCCGGGTATTTCGAATCAAGAATTGGTTTTCTTTCTCCCCTGCAGTCCCTCGCCTTTCTGTTTCCCCATGCCTTTGCACTGGAAACATAATTGTTAGTGGTTATTCGGAATATATATCGAACATTCTGTGGTGGAACTACGAGTACATTTTTTCTAAAATCATTTGGTCGGCATAAATATTCTGGTTCCGTCAATGCATATGACGCCTTCAATTGTCCAGTTGAGGGTTATTGTCTTCCCTTATGTCCTATTTTCATGTTTTATTCTTTATGCCTTTCTATAGAATATTGTAAAATGGACTTACTTTGCATGGTCTGGTGAAATGCCTTGAAAGATGACTTTAGTTTTCTTAGGATCCACATATTTGTCTATCAACTTCCCCCATGTATGCAGTGCTTTTTCGAAAGCCATTGTTCGATTCATGTCTCTTAATCTCGTGCGCCCATCTTGAATGTAATCCCATCTAGAAATAATATGACAAAATTTGTCAAAAAATGTGGTGTATCTATATTACAGAATACGAAGTATATCATTTGAATGACAGTAGTCTGAAGCGAGGAGGTCTAACAGAGGAAACTATGGATAATTGATCAAAAGAGTTATTCTATCTACAATTAAAACTTACGGTTGATTTGTTCCAGTATGAAGCCACCAATGCCATGAATTGAAGATCATGATGTCCCTTCCTTTCCACTTCTTCCAATCGTTCATGGAATCGAGTTTCAGAACTCGACCAGAATTTTCATTTATGATATCAACAAAAAATGCACTTCGGTATAACGTTACAGAGACATTGTATGCCTACAAAATGTTAAAGTTTTACTGGTTACAAGTTTCTTTAGATAGGTTGACTACATCTACGTAAATGATCTTAACCGAGTGTAATAAACAGTGTCGTATAAAGTGTTCATGACTTACAGGGAACTTGAAATCGGACATATCTTTTGATCTAGCAAGTCTATAGCGAGCTCGGGGAAGTGCCTTATGAAGCATGCATGTAAAAGATTGCCATTGATTCAAGCTCAATGAATCCCCAATGAATATAATCCTCTTTCCTCTTAATCTTTTCAGCAAATCTTTCCCATTGAACCTACAAATAATCACATTGTCATTATCACTCAAAGTAACAAAACAATCTCATTATTACGACGCCAATTTTAAATGTTCCAAATATATTCTAGAAATTAACCGCCATATTAATTGACTGAACATCAACATGTCTCGATCAAAATAACTCCTGTCTAATAACCGCGATAAAGAGAGTTATATATACATATAGAATGCAAGTTTTTTTCACATGGAGGCTGTTTCCGAATTGACTCAATGAAAAGGTTTGAATGAACACACCTTGGTAAGTTGCATCTGGAGGGCTGCCATCTATACTTGAGATACAATTGATCAGGTCGACCATTTCTTTGACAATCAAACACATTTTCTATGAAAGGACAATCTGTTGAGTTATAGAGAGGGTAAGAATCATCATAAACCCATCTTCCATCAAACAAATTACAACTTCTCCTTTCTCCTCTTATTTTACCAATCATTTCAACTCCTTTTCCATCCACTTCTATCAACATTACCCAACAAACTCCTAGTACAAAATATGTCCCAAAATACTTGTCCATTTTGCATAAAACAAACTTCTCTAACTACAACAAAAATCAACTTTAAGGCCAACCCAAGTTCCTAGACATCATATATTTATAAGCAAAATTATACCCCTTTTCTTAAAAAATTTGAATTGGGATTTTAAAGAATTATTAGTTTGAATATTACAAGAATAAGTTAGCGTGGCAGATCTGAAGATGGTTAAATAATTGTTAATTAAACTGTTATGTCAGACATTAGAACAAATAAAGGAAGCAACATACACTCCCTCCGATTTTTGGATATCACGTTTTAGACTTTTGGTTTTTTATGTGACGTTTTATAAATTTTAATGTACTTTTTGCTTATTGTTTTAATAAAATTATCAACTAACCAATAATATAGTGACGATCAATCTATTTTACAGTCCTATATTTTTTGATTACTTTTATTTTTATTAATTAATGTAAAAATGAATAGAACGTGATATAAAAAAACGAGGGAGTTTAGAGTAGAGTAGAATCGAGTACAAGTTTGATATCTTGATTTTGAGGATCCTTCATTAGCGGCTATTAATTTGGTTACAATTAATGTGTAATGTGTAGGTGTAACATTGGGTTATGTAAATATCAAATATTTAAAATTAAATTCATTCGATGAATGAGACATTGTATGTTTCCAATTTCAATGTCGGTGACATATGCTGGTATTGAAAAATTAAAAGTGTTGATTGTCACAAACTCACAAATGCATGCTAAATCTTTGAATGGTTGTACTTTACTATTTTAGGGTTGAAATTTCAAAATCTGGACTTGGATCTCAAAAAGGATACATATAACATGCTTCATCATGTAAAACTTTGCATTAAGGAATTTTTTTCCTTTGTATTTTTGTTATTTCAACAATGTAATTATCAAGTACATCAAACAAATTGATCAAAGTGAATGTGTATTATGCTAGTATTAATGATTTGATGGAACTCCAAACAAATCAATGTGAATGTGTATAGTAGTAGCATAGTACAAGAAATAATAAAAGTATTGAAACACATACATCTTCTTCATAACTTCAATATTGTTAAAGACAAGAAATTATTTTATTTAGTCTTTGCGTAGTGATTACATCGAGCAATTGAATAATTTAGGTAATCTTTCGAAAAGCTTTACCTAAATAAGTTCAAATTGATCAGTTTTATTATTTTTATTACATTGTGCATGTTGCATGCACTCGTTCAGAGAAGGTATCATATGCGTCCAACAAAAGTTTTATCCAGGGATCCAATGTATAATCTACTCAAGTATTCATAAACTTCAGTAATTATACTAGTATTATACTCCGCGGTGAGGTTAATAGAGCGAGTAATGATTCTTAGCTGACTAAGTCGTTGTGCCAAAGTTACTACCCTTGTTGGATCCGTAAAATCGTTTACTGCAACCCAAAAATCTCCGAGCCGTGTTCTTTCAATTCCAATAGGGAAACCTTCAAGTGTTCTGAAGTTTTCGAGTGTATTACGTCTTGGACCAGTAAGCCAAAAACGTTGAATCCTTTTAGCAAGGGTTTCTGCAATCAAGATATATGAACCGGTTGAGCTGACTGCCACTCCAGTTGGTCCAGACAATCCACTAAATAATTGAGTGACTTGGTTGGTACTTGGATCGTATTTTAGTAATTTCCCGGTAGTATCTCCACTAGAAATTATTCTTGAAATATTCCTGAAACGAAGAGTTAAAAGAGCAATAAAATTAAATAACAATTTCAAAAATAAGTTTGTTCCAATTAGGAGACTGTTCCATATATCGTGGGAGTTTCCAAACTTACGTGTTTCAATATATTTTGCTTTTTAAAAGCTGACGATATTTTAAAAGTGGCAGAATCGAGAGTAATAGTGAATTTTGGAACCTGGTTTGTCTATAGATGGATCCACCGTCTGTGAAATAAACAACTCCATTTGATTGGTCGACATCCAATCCGACAACTGAGTTGAAAAGAACACCACTTATGTTGTTGGCTACAAGTGAAGCTGGCCCTCCATTTGGGCCCACAACTAGAAGGCCCGATGTTCCACCAGCAATATAGAGTTGCTGAGTTGCGTCATAAAATTGAATGCCCAAGGGTCTTGAACATATTGGGCCTAAATCCCCTACGTTGGGTCCAGTACAGGCTATTTGGGTTCTGGCATTTAAATAATATAGGTGAATTACTATCTAAAATCGGTATTAAAATATTCATGTAGTAATGAAATTTAAAATAAATTAATAAATAATAAGATTATTATATGTGTGCAATCTTATACATGAATTATCAATTAACTACTTGCTAATATGTTGGTTCTACTAAAGATCGAAATTTCAGTGGTTCAGTTATGACAAAATTATATGCGTCTTAAGTTTACTTGTTTTCTAGATGGATATATAAACACTTTGAAATTGACGCTTAAAAACTATATTATACAAAATAAGAAATCAAAATACATATTTTTTGGACATTATGTGATATGTCATAATATATATGTATCGGTATGTTTTTCAAACTCATTACATATTTGCATGTTACGTTATTACCATCATGCATGCATACTTTGACAAAAGACTACATACCTAAATGCCGCAGTAGTAGCGAATTCTGCAAAAATGGCATTCGATGGTTGAAATCTGAATATTCTGCCATCCTCAACACCCGTATAAACCCTTCCTCTTTCATCAGCAGAATAAGAATAAGGACCTGTGGCTCCTGCTGGAAGTGGTAGCTTCTCAATCCGAGGAAGAAGTAAAGCATTAATATAGAAAACATTGATGAATTGCAAACAAATCACGATTATCAAAATCCAAGAAGACATTATAACTTAAGTAGTATAAAGATTATGAATATAACAATATTGGTTTATTGGTATTTTGTGTGTTTGTTGTCTGACCACAATGTGGTTCTTATATACAAAACGGATTATAGAAATAATTATTGAAAGTTGACAGTTGAATTTAATTGTGCGCCTTTTTTTGAGACTTCTTGTTATACATTTGGAAACACATTAAAGGCATAATCCTCTTAGACTATTTTAATTTGATAAGACTTTTAATATTATAGCAAGACTCTATATTTAAGGGGAGTAGTTGTAGTATTCAAGCATGTAGCATAGTCTACATACAAAAATTTAAAATTCTCAAACAAAATGCTAGAGAAATTGGGTTAATTAGCACTTTTGAGAGAAAAAAATTAACTTGAAGCACCTTTTTACAATTTTTAGCAAAATGGCACAAAAGGGGGATGAATTGACAAAAATACCCCCTTATAAACTTAGATTTTTTTTTTTCCAGTTTTTTTTCGATTTTTTCTTGGTTTTTTTTTTCAATTTCTTTTTTATTTTTAAATTTTTTTTTCAAAATCTGTTCGATTTTTTTTTCGATTTTTTTTCTTTTTCTTTTCGATTTCTTTTTTTTTTTCGATTTTTTCGATTTTTCAATTTCTTTTCGATTTTTTCAATTTCTTTTTTCGAAAAAAAGAAATCGAAAAAAAACTGAAAAAATCGAAAAGAAAAAGGAAAATCGAAGAAAGAAATCGAAAAAAAGAAAAAATCAAAAAAGAAAAAAGAAAATATCGAAAAAAGAAATCGAAAAAAATCGAAAAAAGAAAAATTCGAAAAATAGAAAAAAGAAATCGAAAAGAAAAAGAAAAATCGAAAAAACAAATCTAAAAGAAAAAGAAAAAAAGTCGAAAAGATTTTGAAATTTTTTTTAAAAAAAAAAACGAAAAAAATCAAAAAGAAATTGAAAAAAAACTAGGAAAAAATCGGAAAAAAAAACTGAAAAAAAACTCTAAGTTTATAAGGGGTGTATTTTTGTCAATTCATCCCCTTTTGTGCCATTTTGCTAAAAATTGTAAAAAGGTGTACTAAGTTAATATTTTTTCTCAAAAATGCTATTTAACCCAATTTATATTCAAAATGCTATAACAGTTCTCTCCTTTAAGTAGACAAGACTGTCTTATACTTTACGCTCTAATTTTTTTATCAATTAAACAATATCCTAATGACGCATAATCTACATACTATTAGTTTATGTAGCATGGTCATAATAATAACACTAAACTCAACATTCTTTAGATCGGCACTAATCCTAGACTATCGATTCCAGTAGGCTTCTAATTGTCAAAGAACGAGCCGCCCTGCACATTTACTCTCTCTTTCTCTCTCTCTCAACATATTCTTTTCATTTTTTTAATTGTCATTTAATCTAATTATTTTTAATTATCGTTCTAGCATAATTAATTATAATTTTAATATAAAATTTGCTCACTTTTTATATTGAAATTAGCAAATATTCAATAACGTTAATGTCATGAAAGTTCACCGAACTTTGCTAAACTTTTCACTTCAATCAACCTCTTTTTAAAGTAAGTGTTTTGGATCACTTAGTTACACTTTTTCGCCAAAATTTTGTCACTGGGCCATTTTGAAAGATTTTTGGTGCATTTTGTAAGTTTCTAATGAGATTAATTTTACCCGATTCACATTTATAGACATTGAATTATCTCTTTTTTTAATTTCTTTAGTATATTAGTTTTTCAAGTTTTATTTTAATTAAAAAAATAGAAAAATTTAATTTTCTTAAAAACAAAGTAATTTTTTTTAAACTATCATTTTAAAAACTAAAAATATTATTTTTAAAAATTAAAAAATATTTTTTAACAAATTTAAAGAAATTAAAAAAAAGATGATTGAATGTCTATAAATTTAAAATATTTTTTACCCTCGTTAAGAACATACAAAATGCACCCAAATATTTCAAAACGGCCCAGTGATCAAATTTTAGCGAAAAAATATAATTAAGTGATCCAAAACACTCACTTTGAAAAGAGGGTGATCGAAGTGGAAAGTTTAGCAAAGTTCAGTGATCTTTCATGCCATTAACCCTATTCAATAATATAATGCTATCAATCAATTGTTATTTTATATTTTTCAATGTACTTCTTAAATTTTTACTTTTTATTTTATGACAACTAAAAAGAATTTGGTGCGAGCATTATTTAGCAACAACTTACTGTGTTAATGATACGAAAAATATTACTACTATATCTTCATTTTGTATGTGGAGGGCTGCTATCTATACTTTGCAATACAATTGATCAAGCCGACCATTTCTTTGACAATTAAACACATTTTCTATGAAAGGAAAATCTGTTGAGTTATAGAGAGGGTAAGAATCATCATAAACCCATCTTCCATCAAACAAATTACAACTTCTCCTTTCTCCTCTTATTTTACCAATCATTTCAACTCATTTTCCATCCACTTCTATCAACATTACCCAACAAACTCCTAGTACAAAATATGTCCCAAAATACTTGTCCATTTTGGAAAAAACAAACTCCTCTAACTACAACAAAAATCAACTTTAAGGCCAACCCAAGTTCCTAGACATCATATATTTATAAGCAAAATTATACCCTTTCTCTTGAAAATATTGAATTGGGATTTTAAAGGATGATTAGTTTGAATATTATATTACAAGAATAAGTTAGCGTGCCAGATCTGAAGATTGTTAAATAATTGGTAACTAAATTGTTATGTCACACATTAGAACAATTAGAAGGAAGCAATATATACTCCTTTCATTTTTTTATGTGACGATTTAGACTTTTATTTTTATTTTTTTATATAATGTTTTATAATTTCTATATATTTTTTGCTTTGTTTTTTTACTGAAATTGTCAATCAACCAATATTATAAATACAATAAATTAACATTTTATATTTTTAATATACTTTTTTAATTTGATACAAACGAGAAGGGAATATGGAGTAGAGTAGAGTAGAGTAGAATAGAATAGAGTAGTTTAATATCTTGATTTTGAGGATCCTTCATTAGCGGCTATTAATTTGCTTACAATTAATGTGTGAGTGAATTGCACAAACAGTCCCCGATAGTGTCATCAAGTTGCAGTTTAGTCCCCAATAGTGGCACCATTGCAGTTTAGTCCCCAAAAGTGGCTAAAAGTTGCAGATTAGTCCCCACGTTAACTATTCCATTAACTTTTAACACCAACACGCGATAAAATGTTAAATTTGGGGCAAAAAATGGTTTTTTTGAAGACACAAACTCATTATTAGTGTTAGAAATTAATAAAATTTTGCATTTCAACTTCGTAATGAATTTTCATGAGATACAAAAAATGAGTTTAAGTCTTAAAAATTTATTTTTTGGTCCAAATTTGACCTCTCATCGCGTGTTGGTGTTAAAAATTAACGGAATAGTTAACGTGGGGACTAATCTGCAACTTTTTGGCCACTTTCGGGGACTAAACTGCAACGGTGCCACTATTGGGGACCAAACTGCAACTTGGTGACACTATCGGGGACTATTTGTGCAATTCATTCATTAATGTGTAGGTGTAACATTGGGCTATGTAAATAATAAACATTTAAGCTTCCAAGCCTAGTTTAGTGATAAAGAGTATTGATGTTGTGGTGGTCCCTTCGCCTTTCCGTTTGTGTGGTTTCGATTTTTTTTAGATTAATTCTCAAATTGATTGAAGTGGTGTACATGAATACCCCTGAGGCACATCTTATTCTAATCTTCGACATCAATTTTTAGGACACAAAGTTGTCAGGACCCTTACTTTAAGGATTTCAAATTCTTTTAACAAATATTTAAAAGTAAATTCATTCGATGAACGTGACATTGTATGTTTCCAATTTAAATTCATTAGAAGTGTTGATTGTCACAAGTTCACAAATGCATGCTAAATCTTTGAATGGTTGTACTTTACTATTTTGGAGTTAAAATTTGAAAATTTCAAGTTGGATCTCAACAAGGATACATATAACATGCTTTTGTTCAATGATTCAAAATGTGACATAATTTTCGGAATCTTGAATTACATAATTATCACATATGTATAATAAAATGTAATTGACACACCTTATAGCGGTAAGACGTAATTAAGATGAGTCGGTTTGGACTAAAATGATCCTAAATGGAGAAGAGTTTCTTTCTCTTGACCTATAAACTTCTTTATTACTTTAGTTTTTAGATTGACGCCTTTTGATGGAGAAAGGAGCCTATTTATTATAGGTAGATAAAGAACATTCTTCATCTCAAAATAATTGTCATATAGGAGATACTCGAATAGCCTAGTGGAAAAGGCTCTCGCTAGTGACCAGAAGGTCCTGGGTTCGAATCTCACCTCATCGCTAATTTACAAAAAAAAAATTGTCATATTAACCATCCATCAATGCTAATGATTGTATGAATCGATATTATTACATTCCAATTCCTTCCCGATACCTCCCAAGGAAAATCTCGAATTGGATCGCAAATTGACGGATTAGTGTGAGCTTATCCATGCGGTTATGCACTCTTCGAATAGGAATCCATTTTCTGAAAGATCCTGGCTTTCGTACTTTGGTGGGTCTCCGAGATCCTTTCGAGGATATTATTAAAGTAATAATGCTTAAATAATAATATTCTTACAGCTTCATCATGCCAAACTTTTTCCTTTCTATTTTTGTGATTTCAACAATATAATTAACTGATAATGACTCAATAACCTGGTGACATCTAATTCAACTTCTAAAAAGGAGGTGTTAGGTTCAAATCTCGTTGAAAACAAATTTGTCTCATATTTATTCATACTCTATTAGTTAGTAATTTTTGTATTTATTATTTGAAATACTATTGAAAAAACAATGTAACTATCCAAGTACATCAATTATACAAATGATAGAAGTTTCGAACAAAAAACCTTGTGATCAATAGCACTAGCTGTTTTACTAGGCTACATATTTGATTAACTCATTTAAATGGAAATAATGACGAAGTACATCAGTAATCACCACGGTACTAAAATTTGGATACTGGCGGAGGATACTAGCCAATCTGTCTGAAGTAAGGAGTTAAACTTTAGGAGTTAGAATTTTGCTTCAGTGCAAATTTCTCCTATAAGTTTCACCTAAAGAACCCTAAGGAAAGAGTTACCAAAAATGATATTGAGATGTTTACATTGAAATATCCAATGAATACTACTCCCATGATATTAATCATTCTTTCAAACCTTTTGTAACTCAAGTATCCAAGTTGATGTTGATGCTATTATGCTGGATATTGATGGGACTCCAAACAAATCAAAGTGAATGTGTATAGTAGCATAGTATAAGGAAGAATAGAAGTATTACAACACATACATCTTCTTCATAATAAGTTCAATATTTTTAAAGATAAGAACCCATTTTATTTAGTTTTTGCATAGTCATTACATCGAGCAATTGAATAATTTAGGTAATCTTTCGAAAAGATTTACCTAAATTATTAGTTCAAATTGATCAATTTTATTCTTCTTATTACAGTGCACGCGTTACATGCATTCCTTCAGAGAAGGTATCGTACGCGTCCAACAAAAGTTTTATCGAGGGATCCAATGTATAATTTACCCAGATATTCGAAAACTTCAGTAATTACGCTAGGACTATACTCCTCGGTGAGGTTCACGGAGAAAGTAATGATTCTTAGCTGACTAAGCCGTTGTGCCAATGTTACTACCCTTGTTGATTCCGTAATAACGTTTACTGCAAGCCAAAAATCTCCCAGTGGTGTTCTTTCAATTCCAACCGGAATGCCTTCAAGTGTTCTGAAAATTTCTAGTGTATTACGTCTTGGACCAGTAAGCCAAAAACGTTGAATCCTTCTAGCAAGTGATTCGGCAATCAAGATATAGGAACCGGTTGAGCTAACTGCCACTCCAGCTGGTCCAGACAATCCACTAAATAATTGAGTGACTTGGTTGGTACTTGGATCGTATTTTAGTAATTTCCCGGTAGTATCTCCACTAGAAATTATTCTTGAAATATTCCTGAAACGAAGAGTTAAAAACACAATCAAACAACAAGTTCAAAAATAAGTGTGTTCCAATGAGGAGATTGTTCCATTTTTCGTGGGAGTTTCCAAACTTATGTGTTTCAATATATTTTTCCTTTTTAAAACGTGACGATATTTTAAAAGTAACTAGAATAATAGTGAATTTTAAAACCTGGTTTGTGCAAAGGCTAATCCAGCGTCTGTGAAATAAACAACTCCATTTGATTGGTCGACATCCAATCCGGCAACTGAGTTGAAAAGAACACCACTTATGTTGTTGGCTACAAGGGAAGCAGGCCCTCCATTCGGGCCCACAACTAGAAGGCCTGATGTTCCACCAGCAATATAGAGTTGCTGAGTATCGTCATAAAATTGGATGGCCAATGGTCTTGAACATACTGGGCCTAAATCTCCTACATTGGGTCCAGTACACGCTATTTGGGTTCTGTAATTTTAATAATAGAGATAAATTATTATCCAATATCGGTCTTAAAATATTTATGTTGTAATGAAATTTAGAATAAATTAATAGATAATAAGATTATTATATGGGTGTAATCTTATACATGAACTATCAATTAACCTATTTGCTTTTATTTTTGTTCTACTACTTGTTTATATTATGGTTCTATTGAAGATTAAAATTCCAATAGTTTAATTATGCACTCGAAATTATATGTGTCTTAAGTTTACTTGTTTCGTAGATGGATGTATAAACATTATTTTGAAATTGACGCTTAACAACTATATTATACAAAATAAGAAATTGAAATACATATTTTTCGAACATTATGTGATATGTCATAATTTATATGTGTCGGTGTGTTTTTCAGTCTCATTGCGCATTTGCATGTTATTACCATTCATGCATGCTTCGACAAATACATACATAAATGTTGCATGTTATTACCGCTCATGCATGCATGCTTGACGAAAACTACATACCTAAATGGTGCAATAGTAGCGAATGCTGAAAAAATGGCATTTGATGGTCCAAATCTGAATATCGTTCCATTCTCAACACCTGTATAAATCCTACCTCTTGAATCAGCAGAATAAGCAGAGGGACCTACTTCTCCAGCTGGAAGTGGTAATTTTTCAATCTGAGGAAGAAATAATGCATTAACATGGAAAACATTGATGAATTGCAAACAAGCCACGATTATCAAAATCCAAGAAGACATTATAACTTAAGTAGAATAAAATTTATGAATCTAGTAAGATTGGTTAATTGGTATTTTGGGTGTTTGTTGTATGACTACAATGTGATTCTTATATACAAAATGCATTGAAGGAATAATTAATGAAAGTTGATAACTAAAATTTAATCGTTTGCCTTCTTTTTGAGACTTCTTGTGATGTAGTTGCACATACATTAAAGGCATGGTGGTAGGCGTAATCTTTTAATTTTGAACTTTTGTAATTTGATAAGACTTCTATATGTGTAGCCTAATTTATGTATTTTATGTAAAAACTGTCATTTTTTATCCTCTCTTCATTTTACTATGGCATATCAATTATGATGTTTTATATCTAATTAAATGTTTTCTGCACAATCTATCACGTGTGAGTTTATTCTGTTTGTTCAATTATTTTTATGTACGATTGATATGATATACTCCTTCTATTTTTTATTTGTCTTTGTCGCCATTTGCACATAGATTAATAAAAATAAAAAGTAGTCAAAAAGTATATTGAAAATGTAAAGTGAAAATTAATTAAAATTATATAATTGATTGGTTTATAACTTCATAAGAAAAGGTAATCAAAAGGTAAATTGAAATTGCATCAATTTGGTTGTTATCATATATAAAACATATATTGTCTAAACTCTTTTGGAAATGAATTTAATTTGACATGTCGATCCCATGTTGATTGTTTAGTAAAATTAAAAGAATTTAAAAAGTGTGTTCTAAAACCCCGATTTAAAATGGATGATTTCATATGCTTTAATTGATACTATTCATATCATTAAACTGCATCTTCTTTTCATGTGTTCGTTTCATAATAAGAACTGCAATATTAAGCGTGGTTTACCTAGGTAATTCTGAGTTTGACACATATGTAAGACAAAACGTATTGGAAAGAACGGTGACGGTTTGTAAGGCTAGTACAACAAATCTAATAACACACCGATCAGTGATAGTTCCGTTGCAGGGAATTACACCGAGTAACCGTACCATACAATCATGACCCACCCCATATTTGACCCAAAATACTTAACTTGGAACCTGTTCGAAAGTTTATTAAATTGGACTTGAGTATAATTCTTTTATTTGATATAAAAAACAATCGGTTAATCAACCGACTCAATAAAACGATAATCCCCTATCTGTTAGAACCCGACTCGTCAATGATGATAAAAAATTTCAAAATATTATAGCACGGCTATATAATTAAGGGGAGTAATACTGGTATCCAGCATGTAGCATAGCCTATACATACTATGCAGGACTTTTAGTTTGTAACAGTAGCACGGTCATAAATCAATATAATAACTCTAAACACAACATTCTTTAGATCGGCACTAATCCTAAAACAATCCATTCCAGTAGGCTTCTATTTGTCAAAGAATGAGCCGCCCCTCACATTTTCTCTATTTTATCTTACATATTCTCTCCGTTTTTTAGTTATTGTTTTAGATTAACTTTCTTAGTTGTCGTTTTAACATATTAATTGTAATTTGACATTTTCAATTTATTTTTGTTCGTCTTTAATAATAAAGTTATTAAATATTCAATGATATATGATGACAACCAATTGTCATTTATATTTTTCAATATACTTTTTAACTACTTTTACTTTCTCTTAATCTATGTTTGAATAAAATGACTAGAACGACAATTAAAAAAATACTCGGAGAGAGCATTGTTTAACAACACCTTACGTTATTAAGGATATTAAAAACGTTATTATTCTACCCTTATTTTGGGAGAGTCACTTCAAGATATGAACTCAAACCAGAATATCTTGAAATGCTCTAAACTTTTATTTCATTGATATATGGATATTGGAGTTGTCATTAATTATGCTTCGAAATTCACATGTTTTATATTAGAAAATTAATGAAAAAAGAATACTGAAATGTTAAATAATATGATAAAAAAACACAACAACTTTAACCTAAACAATATGTTAACAAAAGAAAGGGAATATTTAATTTAATAAGTTCTACGGCCTTATATATTGTGTACATTTTAATGATGTGAATGGAAGAGTTAATTGCAAAAATGGTTCCAGTAAGTGGGGGTCTGGTGCATTTTGGTCCCCATTTTGGCATTGTTACAGAAATGGTTCCAGTAAGTGGGGGTCTGGTGCATTTTGGTCCCCAAAAATGGCATTGTTACAGAAATGGTCTCTGAAAGTTTTATATTGGTGCAATTTGGTCCCCATTCTGTTAGTTCAGTTAAATTTAAGCGTGAATAGCAATTTTTGAGGCAAAAACCAAACTTTTTATAACTTAATGACCCTAATTTATTTGTGCATGCGTAATTCACTCCCAATTGATCAAGATTCTTGTTGCTCCGTTAAATTCTTCTACTTCTTCTTTTAATTTTTTCGATTTTTATACTTTCCGATTTCTTTTTTGGATTTTTTTTCCGATTTGTTCTAGATTTTTTTTTTTGTTTTTTTCCGATTTTTTTTTTGATCTTTTTTCCTACTAAAAAGGGTTCAATTTTGGTACTTGTTTTACATAAGACTTTCGGTTTTGGCAAAAAATTTGGTTTTCGTTGTTTTTTGGCAAAAAGATTCGATTTTCGTACTTTTTTGACAAAAGGTTCGATTTTATAATTGTTTTGCTAAAAAATGTTCAATCTAAGTAGTTGTTTTGCAAAAAAAGTTTTAATTTTGGTAATTGTTTCACAAAAAGGCAAGAATCAAACATTTTTGCAAGAATATCAAAGTGATGTTGATGCTATTATGCTGGATATTGATGGGACTCCAAACAAATCAAAGTGAATGTGTATAGTAGCATAGTATAAGAAAGAAATACAAATATAAATGTAATTACAATTCATGCTATATAATGACTCCCAAATAATAAGTAATACAAAAATATTCACAATTAAATTCGAAAACTAATAAAAGTTGACGTGCCACAATAAGTTCAATATTTTTCAAGATAAGAACCCATTTTATTTAGTTTTTGCATAGTCATTACATCGAGTAATTGAATAATTTAGATAATCTTTCAAAAAGATTTACCTAAAGACGTTCAAATTGACCAATTTTATTCTTTTTATTACAGTGCGAGGGTTGCATGCACTCCTCAGAGAAGGTATCTTACACGTCCAACAAAAGTTTTATCCAGGGATCCAATGTATAATCTACCCAGGTATTCAAAAACTTCAGTAATTACGCTAGTACTATACTCCTCGGTGAGGTTCACGGTGAAAGTAATTATTCTTAGCTGACTAAGCCGTTGTGCCAATGTTACTACCCTTGTTGGTGCCATAATAACGTTTACTGCAAGCCAAAAATCTCCCAATGGTGTTCTTTCAATTCCAACCGGAATGCCTTCAAGTGTTCTGAAAATTTCTAGTGTATTACGTCTTGGACCAGTAAGCCAAAAACGTTGAATCCTTCTAGCAAGTGATTCGGCAATCAGGATATAGGAACCGGTAGAGCTGACTGCCACTCCAGTTGGTCCAGACAATCCACTGAATAATTGAGTGACTTGGTTGGTACTTGGATCGTATTTTAGTAATTTCCCGGTAGTATCTCCACTAGATATTATTCTTGAAATATTCCTGAAACGAACAGTTAAAAACACAATCAAACAACAAGTTCAAAAATAAGTATGTTCAAATTAGGAGATTGTTTCATTTTTCGTGAGCGTTTCCAAACTTATGTGTTTCAATATATTTTTACTTTTTAAAACTTGACGATATTTTAGAAGTGACTAGATTAATAGTGAATTTTGGAACCTGGTTTGTGCAAAGGCCAATCCAGCGTCTGTGAAATAAACAACTCCATTTGATTGGTCGACATCCAATCCGACAACTGAGTTGAAAAGAACACCACTTATGTTGTTGGCTACAAGTGAAGCAGGCCCTCCATTCGGGCCCACAACTAGAAGGCCGGCAGTTGCACCAGCAATATAGAGTTGCTGAGTATCGTCATAAAATTGGATGGCCAATGGTCTTGAACATATTGGGCCTAAATCTCCTACGTTGGGTCCAGTACACGCTATTTGGGTTCTGTAATTTGAATAATAGAGATAAATTACTATCCAATATCGGTCTTACAATATTTATGTAGTAATGAAATTTGAAATAAATTAATAGATAATAAGATCATGATATGGGTGCAATCTTATACATGAACTATCAATTAATCTATTTGCTTTTATTTTCATTCTATTATTTGCTTATATCTTGGTTCTATTGAAGATCGAAATTCCAATAGTTTAATTATGTCGAAATTATATGTCTTAAGTTTACTTGTTTTGTAAATGGATGTAAAACATTTTAAAATTGACGCTTACCAACTATATTATACAAAATAAGAAATCGAAATACATATTTTTTAACATTATATGATATGTCATAATTTATATGTGTTGGTATGCAATCTCATTGCATATTTGCATGTTATTACCTCATGCATGCTTTGACAAATACATACCTAAATGTTGCATGTTATTACCGCTCATGCATGCATGCTTGACAAAAACTACATACCTAAATGGCGCAATAGTAGCGAATGCTGAAAAGATGGCATTTGATGGTTCAAATCTGAATATTGTTCCATTTTCAACACCTGTATAAATCCTTCCTCTTGAATCAGCAGAATAAGAATAGGGACCTATTTCTCCAGCTGGAAGTGGAAGTTTCTCAATCCGAGGAAGAAGTAATGCATTAACATAGAAAACATTAATAAATTGCAAACAAGCCACGATTATTAAAACCCATGAAGACATTATAACTTAAGTAGAATAAAATTTATGAATCTAATAAGATTGGTTAATTGGTATTTTGTGTGTTTGTTGTATGACACAATGTCATTCTTATATACAAAATGCATTGAAGGAATAATTAATGAAAGTTGATAACTGAATTTAATCATTTGCCTTCTTTTTGAGACTTCTTGTGGTGTAGTTATTGCACATACATTAAAGGCATGGTGGTACCTATAATTTTTTTGAACTTTTGTAATTTGATAAGACTTCTATCGCTGTAGCCTAATCTATGTATTTTATGTAAAAAATGTCATTTTATATCCTCTCTTCATTTTGATATGGCATATGATGTTTTATATCTAATTAAATGTTTTCTGCATAGTCTTTCATGTGTGAGTTTATTCTCGTTGTTCAATTATTTTTATGTATGATTGATATAGTATACTCTTTTCATTTTTTATTTGTCTTCGTAGCCATTTAATTGCACACAGATCAATAAAATAAAAAATAGTGAAAAATATATTAAAAATGTAAACTAAAAATTAATTAAAATTATATAATTGGTTAGTTGATGACTTCATAAATAAAAATAATCAAAAGGTAAATTGAAATTGCCTCAATTTGGTTGTTATCTATACTATAATGTGGGAAGCCTTTGTTTGGTGAAGCCTAGGAGATCATCTAAGCTAGCCATGTGGCATCATATATGTTTGCCACCTATCTAAGAAAACATTTAAAAAATAACTACCCTTTAATGTAACTACCCTTTAATGTTCATATATTTTAATGACAAATAGTTAATAGTGAAGAGTATTTTTTCTAATTAATATGTTTAGATATACAATTTAATTTTTATTATTATTTTATGATGTCATATTTAGGTGAATATAGTTATAAAAATTTAAGAAATACTATTTGAACGAAATTGCACAGGTTGAACTGTGCAGAGATTACTAGTCATATATAAAACATATATTGTCTAAACTCTTTTGGATATGAATTTAATTTGACATGTCGATCACATGTTGATTGTTTAGTAAAATTAAAAGAATTTAAAAAGTGTGTTCTAAGACCCCGATTCAAAGTGAATGATTATTTCATATGATTTGATTGATATTAATCATATCATTAAGTTGCATCTTCTTTTCATGTGCTCGTCTCATAATAAGAACTGCAATATTAAGCATGGTTTGCTAGGTAATTTTGAGTTGGACACATATGTAAGACAAAATATGTTCACTGCTACAAAAAGTCACTTGGACTACCCCTGAAAACTCACTTAGACTACACCTTTGAGTGCAGAGAATAGAGGGGCCGGCCAAGTGGATCTCACTTGGACGACACCACACGGGAGTGTCGTCCAAGTGAGCACTTGGACTACACTCATATGTGGGTAGTCCAAGTAAAAATATTTATTAATTTTTTTTTTAAAATATTATGATATTTCACCTGAATTATATATATATATATATATTAGTTTTTTTTAATTTTTCTATATGAATATTTATACTTTATTAATTCATATAATGCTTAAGAACTATATATAAAAATTTAATAATAATTCAAAAATCATATATAATCAAACAAATTATATTTGTACGGTTACAATATTTATTATTTCAATCATTATTACAAAAACTACAAATAAGAACTAAAAAACTAAAATATCCTAGCTTATAATAAAATAAGTAACTTTACATTAAAATAATTTAACCACTACAAAATTACATAAAATATTAGGAAAAATTTAACATCTTCTTCTCATCCACATCGATTCTTCATAATTTTTCACCTAATAGACAATAAAAAAAATCAATTAGAAAAACATGCAAAAGTAGCACTTTACAATAAAATAAATAATATGAACAAAACCAAAAAAAAAAGAATTCATTAATAATATGAAATAATACGTTGGAAAGAACCGTGACGGTTAGGCCAGTACAACAAATCTAATAACACACAGATCAGTAATGGTTCCGTTGCAGGGAATTACACCGAGTAACCATACAATCATGACCCACCCCATACTCGACCCAAAATACTTAACTTGCAACTTGTTCGAAAATTTACTAAGTTGGACTTGAGTATAGTTCTTTTTTTTGATATAAAAAACAATCGGTTAATCAACCGACTCAATAAAACGATAATTCACTTCCTGCTCGAACACGATTCGTCAATGGTGATAAACATTTTCAAAATATTATAGCACGGCTATATAATTAATGGGAGTAATGCTGGTATCCATGTAGCATAGCCTATACATCTTAGATTTAGTTATAAAGGCAGGATCGCGTGTGGGCCACGCGCGTGGTCCATACCGATCCTGCATCTGGTATTTGTTTTATTTTTTCTGTTTTTCTGCATCAGGAGTTGTACACTATGCATTATAAATTGTACCTCCCCTCAGGTGTCCACTCGCCCAAGAGGAAGTGATGCACACACGCGCGCTTCCTGCAGTAGAGTCTTGTACGTTATGCATTAGTATTTGTACCTTTACAAAGATAGGTTCCTGCATTAGACACTTGTACGGTACGCATTAGTACTTGTACATTTTGTTTGTTCTTACTCCCTTTAATATTTACTATTTTACTTTTGACCCCTTTAATTTTGTTTCATGTTTTGTTTTTCCACAATATTTCCTCTCCTTAAATTTTCCAGCACGATTTTCATTTCACATTTGTTTTTCGCCACATTCTTTAATTTTTTTTTTTTCCTTTTCCCAATTTCTTAAAAATTTATTCTTTTACATTTTTTTAAATAAACCGGGTTTCATTCGACATGATTTTTTTTCCTTTTCAACCATATTCTTTTTTTTCGATTTTTTTATAAGTTTGTTTGTTCTGATTCCGTTTAGTAATTTGTTGTTTTAATTTGATCCCTTTACTTTTGTATCATATTTATCTTTTCCCTCACCATTTTTTTTCTCAAGTTTTTCAACACGATTTTCATTCATATTTGTTATACTAAACAATTGTTTTTGTTTTAATTTTTTCGATTTTCCCAATTTCATATGACACTTATTCTTCCTACATATGTCTATAATTAATAAACTATTGCGGCACATCTATCAATTGAAGGTCTATAAATTATTAAGCTATTGTATTTATCTAAAGGCAATAATGTTTTTTTTTCTATTATTAGTTTGTCCCACACTTAAGAGGATTACATAGCTATAATAAATATCACGTTTTTTATTAGTTAGTCTTATAATCGAAAGAATTACATAACGACAATAAGATCTCGTCTTTTAATAGTTAGTCCCGTACTCGAATGGATTACAAACGGTCCGTCGATCAACGAGCCCATCAAATTCTCCAACACGAACGTACTTAAAAGGATTACTTAGCTATAATAAAGATCACGTTTTCTATATATTAGTTAGTCCCGTAATCAAAAGAATTGCATAGCGTGATAGCGACAATAAAAATATCGTCTTTTATTAGTTAGTCCCGTACTCGAATGGATTACAAACGGCCCGTCGATCGACGGGCCCATTTTCACTAGTACTATGTAGTAGGACTTTTAGAATTTGTAGCAGTAGCACGGTCATAAATCAATATAATAACACTAAACTCAACATTCTTTAGATCGGCACTAATCCTAAAACAATCCATTCCAGTAGGCTCCTAATTGTCAAGAATGAGCCGCCCCTCATATTTACTCTACTTTTTCTTACATATTCTCTCCGTTTTTTAGTTATTGTTGTAACGCCCCGCCCTCCAACCGGGTCGGAACGTTATTTGATTTGATGGACTGGCCTCACAAATCATCACGGATCTTTCCATCACGTTTTGTCCTCACTCACGTGCTCACGGGGACACTTCCCAGTGGGTCACCCATCCTACAATTACCCCAGGTCAAGCACGTTTAACATTGGAGTTCTTCTGAGTTGGGCTACCGAAAAGAAGATGCATCTTGATGGTATGAGTAGTACCAATCAAATCATATCAAATATATCACACCACCCACTCTGGGACGGGTATTACAATTGTTTTAGATTAATTTTTTTAGTTGTGTTCTAGCATAATTAATTATAGTTTTACATTTTCAATTTATTTTTGCTCATCTTTTATATTAAAGTTATTAAATATTTAATGATATGATGACAACCAATTATCATTTATATTTTCTAATATACATTTTTACTTTTACTTTCTCTTAATTTATATAAAAATGGCTAGAACGATAATTAAAAAATACTCGAAGGGAGCATTGTTTAACAACACCTTACGTGATTAAGGATATTAAAAACGTTATTATTCTACCCTTATTTTGTGAGAGTCACTTCAAGATCTGAACTCAAACCAGAAAATCTTGAAATGTTGTAAACTTTTATTTCATTGATATATGGATATTGGAATTGTCATTAATTATACTTCGAAACTCACATGTTTTATGTTAGAAAATTAATGAAAAAGAAATACTGAAATGCATAATAATATGATAAAAAAACATAACAAGTTTAAGCTAAATAATATGTTAACAAAAGAAAGGGAATATTTAATAAGTTCTACGGCCTTATATATTGTGTACATTTTAGTGATGTGAATGGCAGAGTTAATTGCTAGAATGATTCAAGTAAGTGGAGGTGTGATGCATTTTGGTCTCCGAAAATGGCACTGTTACAGAAATGGCCCCTGAAAGTGCATTTTGGTCTCCGAGGGGACGGCATCCTCCTATAATAGTTAGCAGTACTGAACAAGCGAGTCATCGGTCCGGAGGACCGCCTTTGCAAAATAAAAAAGGAACTCGCTAGGCCTTCAGAACAAAGGCGATTCTTTTCATACTTCAGACAATCTGGCTAATTCTATATACAACTATCTTTATTTCTTCTATTAGAAAGGCGTAAAGGCGAACCTATAGGCCCGTTTAGCTCGTTTCCAAAGGTAAGCGGTTAGGGGTTGACAAAGTCAACGCTACTAAGAACCGGGTGAAGAATGAAAAACGTCCGCTAAGGCCCACGGGATAAGGTTTGCAGATGCGATCATGAATCGAACCAGATCGAATCATTCAGCTGTCAACGGACAAAACCGGAACGTCGACCGCAAACGAAGGATGGCCAGGCCCCGGTTCCCGGGATTAGGGTATTCCCTATTATGAGCCTACTCAGATCAGAACAAAACTAGTTGATTCTCTTTCGCCTATTATTGGCCGGCCGGCTTGGTCCCCATTCTGCTAGCTCCATTAAATTTAAGCGTGAATAGCAATTTTTGAGGCAAAAACGAAACTTTTTATAACTTAATGACCCTAATTTATTTGTGCCTGCGTAATTCACTCCCAATTGATCAAGATTCTTGTTGCTCTGTTAATTTTTTTCTTCTTCTTTTTTAAGTTTTTGTACTTTCCGACTTTTTTTTGGGATTTCTTTTGGATTTTATTTTTTTTATTTTTTCCGATTTCTTCTAGATTTTTTTTCGATTTTTTTCCTACTAAAAAGGTTCAATTTTGGTACTTGTTTTACATAAGACTTTCGGTTTTGGCAAAATTTGGTTTTCATTGTTTTTAGGCAAAAAGATTTGGTTTTCGTACTGTTGTGACAAAAGGTTCGATTTTGATAATTGTTTTTCCAAAAAATGTTCGATTTTAGTAGTTGTTTTGCAAAAAAGTTATGATTTTGGTAGTTATTTCACAAAAAAGGCACGAAACGAACATTTTTGCAAAAACTACTATCAAACAGAAAACAAGCAACTATCAAAATTCAACCATTTTGCAAAAAAAAAAAAACTACGAAAACCAAAATTTTGTCAAAACCAAAACTTTTAGCTAAAACAACTACCAAAATTGAAACATTTTTACTAGGTAAAAGAAAAAGAAAAAAAATTGAAAAAAAAATCAAAAAGAAATCGTAAAAGATCGAAAAGAGATAAAATAAAAAATCAAAAAAAAATCGAAAATGATTAAACTAGATTGATTTCTTAATTTTAGTGTATATTGTTAGTTTTACCTTAAATTTTATTTATTTACATTTTAGGCCCTAAATGGGGCTATTAAGTTAAAAGTTTTGTTTTTACACCAAAAATTGCTATTCACACTTAAAATTAACGGAGCTAACGGAATGGAGACCAAATTGTACCAATATACACACTTTCATGGACCATTTTCGCAACGATGCCACTTTCGGGGACCGTGCACCAAGCCCCACTTACTGGGATCATTCGAGCAATTAACTCTGAATGGAACTAGTAATTCAATAACCTCTTTGTAATTGTGACAGGGGTACCATAGTCATTTTATCTTTTAAACTGGAAAAAAGGAGTTCAGGGGGCAATCTGAAACGATTAATAGTACATGGGCAATCTGAAATGAAAACGATACTATATGAGCCAAAATGCGAATAAGCCTTTCATTATAATCGACTCTATAAATTCATCTTCCAGCCCGGGGCCAACAATTTTCTTAATGTCCTCTGTTTCATCCCAAACTGATCTCACCCAACCTACCCAGCTGCCTTGTTGAGAATATCGAGTGGATCCTTACTCTATTCTCCCAACCATTAGCCACCCAATGACTATAAATGGAAATAAATGCGGAATATAACGACACCGAGATTTATACAGGTTCCCTCACAAAGTGTAAGACATGTCTGTTGCTGCTATAGACAATATTAAATAGAACAAATAAAGGAAGCAAGATATACTCCTTCCGTCTTCTTATATGACGTTTTAGATTTTTTATAACATTTTACAATTTTAATGTATTTTTCTTACTTTTTTTTAGTTGAAATTATCTAATCAATAAAATATTGACAATTAATTGACATTTTACGTTCTTAATATAATTTTTCACTAGTAATTTTTTTAATATATGTAATAATTGACTAGACGTGATATGAAAAAATGGAGGAAGTATAGACTACATTTATTTTTGTGCCAAACGATGGACTCGAACCTAGAACCTCCAAATGTGGAGGTTAGAGTAGAGTAGAATCGAGTAGTTTGATATATTGATCAGGATCCTTCATTAGCGGTTATTAATTTGGTTACAATTAATGTGTAATGTGTAGGTGTAACATTGGGTTGTGTACATATCAAGGCTTATTTTCTTTTGGACCCCTGAACTATTCAGATGTTTTCAATTTGCCCCTGAATGAATTATTTTTTCAGATCAGGGACTGAACTATTCATCCTTTCAATTTGCCCCATGAAATGTCAAATTCAAATTAAATTTCATTTTAAAAGATGGACAAACTTGAATAACACACTTATTAACTTTTTGGGCATCTTTTAATAATAACAAAACTATACATTTTAAATTAACCCCTCTTTCTTCCTCACACCCCACCCCCACCCCATACCCCCTCCCCCCCATATACATTTCAAAGAAGCCAAGTAGAGGTTTTGGTAGTTGGAATGAGTTGAAGCTTCTGGAGCATAATAATGTCGAATGCATAATAATGCAGGTATAATACTAACATGGTATATGTTGATATCATGTAATAGATCTAAGAACATCGTAATGTACTAATGTGTATGATGTTGATGGTTAAAATGGCAAAAAGGACCATTATTGGCCAAAGAGAATGATTATTGAAAGTGAGTATTTAAACATTCTTTCCAACTAATCATCCAGCCTTCCGAAATTTAAGCTTCTGGAGCATAATAATGTTTCAAAGAAGCCAAGTACAGGCCGGAGTTGCTTTTCTTCATGTCCATTTTTTGGGCAAGCGGGTGGGGGTGGGGGTGGGGGTGGGGGTGGGGTGTGAGTAAGAAGAAAGGGTCGTTAATTTGAAATGTATAGTTTTGTTATTATTAAAAAGTGTCCAAAAAAATTAATAAGTGTGTTATTCCAAGTTTGCCCTTCTTTTAAAACGAATTTAATTTCAATTTGACATTTTAGGGGCAAATTGAAAAGATAAATAGTTCAGTCCCTGATCTGAAAAGATGAATTATTCAGGGGGCAAATCGAAAGCGTCTCAATAGTTTAGGGGGCCAAAAGAAAATAAGCCAAATATCAAATATTTAATGGCAAAATGGCACCATCGATCACCCATGTTTACCAGAATTTTGCTGATGAAGACTGCGTCTATCTATCTAATAATTATATATTTTATTGAGATTATCAGTTTTACTATTTAAATTATTATGTCATAAGACGAGCCCATTTGTATTAGGGTTGTTTGAAGAGCCCACTAATATTAGGGTTTTAATTACATTATTATAAATAGTGGTCCAGACAATGTATTGAAGGTAGTTGATTATGATCCATGGTAAAGTGGAATTTAGAATTCACTGGTAAAGTGACAAGATATGGCTTTGTGCAGTGTCATCATGATCCCTGTTTGTTTGTTCTTAAACAAGGAAAGATGGAACTATTCTTAGTAGTGTATGTGGATGATATAGTCATCACTGGAAATTCAGAAGAAGGGATCAAGGGTGTAAAGGATTTCTTGAATTGTGAGTTTACCATAAAGGATATAGGTATGGCAAGGTACTTTCTTGGAATTGAGATTGCTAGATCAAACAATGGTCTGTTCTTAAGCCAACAGAAGTATATCAGGGATATAGTGTCAGATTTGAAGTTGGAAGATGCAAAATCAGTTGCAACTCCTTTGCCTTGTGACGGGCATAGTCATGATCCTGATTCTCCCTTGGTTGATGTCCTACAGTTTACAGAAGGCTTGTTGGGAGGTTGTTATATCTGAACTTCACTAGACCTGACATTACTTTTAGTGTTCAGTTTCTTAGCCAATTTATGCAAGCCCCCACTCAATCACAATGGCTTGCAGCAGTACATGTGGTGAAATACTTGAAAGGTTCTTGTAATCATGGTTTGTTCTATCAATCAAACATAAGTGATTTGGATCTAAAGGCTTATTGTGATAGTGACTGGGCTAAATGTCCTGTTACTAGGAAGAGTGTTACTGGATATTGTGTATTTCTGGGGAATTCTCTTGTTTCCTGGAAAGCAAAGAAGCAGCCTATAGTTGCAAGATCATCAGCTGAGGCTGAATACAGAAGTGTTGCAGCTACAGTATGTGAAATCAGATGGCTAAGTTTTATTCTGCAGCATTTAGGTGTTCAAGTCAAGTTGCCAATTGAGCTTCATTGTGATAATAAATCTGCCATTGCTATGATAGAAAATCCAATCTATCATGAAAGAACTAAGCATGTGGAGTTGGATTGTCATTATGTGAGGGATTTTTATAAGGATGGCTTCATTACACCACTCTATATTCATACAAAGGATCAGTTGGCAGACTTGTTTACCAAAGCTTTGCCAGCTTCTGTCAGTATGTCTTTGTTGTCCAAGATGGGCTTTCTTGCAGCACCATCTTGAGGGGGGAGTGTTAGAGTTAGGCAATTATGGCAATTGCTTTGTGTTGAAGGATAATTTGTTATTTGGCTCAGCTGGGATTCGAACACTGATCAAATGAATTGATTAAAGGAGCTTCAGTCGGTTAAATTCATTTGAAAATTGGTTGGAGTTTCAGGAAGCCAATCGTGTCTCGACACGTGGCAATGCTTATCCAACTAATTGAAATTAGTTCGTTTTGTTAGTTGTTTGATCGATTTTATCTCTTGGTTCTTGATATCATCTTCCTATATATAAGTGTATGAGTAAACACTTAAGAACACAGAATCATTGTAACAAATACTCAAAAGATCAAAGTTCAATATGATTTTATATTTCTTCTTCAATAAAGTTTGATTCTTTACTCTTGTTCTTTATCTCCATTTCGATTTCTTGTTTCTTGGTGATAATTAGGATTCAATTATCACTGAATCCTACAGTGTTAAATCTATCTTTAATATTTATCAATGACCAACTATATGAATTATTATCAATTGATAGATTATAAAACTCGAAGCGTTAAAATTTGTTCTCTTTACTAACATATGCATTTATAATACAATAAAAATTTAGTTATGCTCCTTAATACAAGAAAGTATAAGAGATAATCGAATAATATAACAATGGAGCCAACGCCTTTGATCCATGAGGTACTGAGGTCAAAAGTTCGATCTTATTGTTTGTTGGGGTGAGGGTGAGAATTATTAAAAATTAACTACTAAACAAAAATAATACAAGAAAGTATAATAGTAATAATATTCGATATTAATAAATTGACTAAATTGACTAAATTGACTAATCTAGGTAATCTTTTGTGAAAAATCACCTAAATAAGTTCAAAATAATCAAATTTTATTTATCACTTATAAGTAACACACAGACTGGATTAAAAGAGACTTACATGTACCCTTCAAAATGAGTATCGTCCAACGAAATTTTTATCCAAAGATCCTATGTATAAACTACCCAAATATTCGTAAACTTGAGTAATTATACTAGCATTATACACCTCAGTGAGGTTCACAGATATGACAACGGTTCTTAGCACACTAATCCGTTGTGCTAATGTTATTACCGTTGGTTGTTCCACAATAACATTTAAGGCCACCCAAAAGTCTCCCAATATTGTTCTTCTAATGCTATCCGGAAATCCTTCTAGGTTCTTGAAAATTTCAGATGTGTTCTTTCTTGGACCTTGAAGCCAGAAACGTTGAATTCTTTTAGCGATTGATTCTGTAATTAATATATAGGAACCGGTTGCACTAAGTGCCACTCCAGTTGGTCCAGACAATCCATCGAGTAATTGAGTAATTTGTTTGGTTCTTGGGTCATATTTTAATAACTTCCCGCTAGTATCTCCACTCGCAAGTATCTTTGAGATATTTCTGAGATGAAGAGGTAAAAAGTTATAAAAAATCAAACTATAGTAAATAATATAATTAGACAAATTATGTAGTTAATTTGAAACAAAAAACACGTGATTTTGAGACCTGGTTTGTCTAAAAATTGATCCGGCATCTGAGAAATAAACGACTCCATTTGACTGGTCTATATCCAATGCTTCAACTGAGTTCAAAACAGCTCCACTTACGTTGGTGGCTATGAGTGAAGCGGGCCCTCCATTTGGGCCCACAACCAGAAGGCCCGATGTACCATCAGCAATATAGAGCTGCCCAGTTCGGTAATAAAATTGGATGCCCAATGGTCTTGAACATATAGGACCCGAATCTGTTTCGTTGGACCCATTACAGGCTTCTTGGGTTCTATTTTAAATCAATAATAAAAGATAAATTAAACAATTGACATTTTACTATTTTACTATGTTGATTGTTTGTTTGAAAACCCCACACTAAATTAGAATGGAGAGACAATTTTTTTAAGTTATCATCTTAACAAAAAGATTATTTCAAAATACTTATCACTTTGATATTCTAATATTTTCTCCGTCTTTAAATGTTTGGTATATTTTAAATTTTCGTGGTTAACAAAAAATAATTTAAAACGTACATATATATTGTTATACATGCAAAAAAATTATTAAAATTTGATATTTCAAAAATATATATTGAGACGAATCTAACATTATCTTATATATGACTATATTATTTCTTGTCATTTAACGAGAATTCATAGTCAAATTTCGTATTATTTTAAAAATTTTGACCAAAAAAATGTAAAATATGTCTTCATTTAGGGATGAAGGGAGTATAATGTTCGATTTTATTTTCCTTGTAAGCCCCCATTAATGAGAAATGCATTATAGAAGCTTCTAATAGTGCCAATATCCTCACTAAATGACGTTTTATTGATTGATTAGGAATATACCTTTACGTGTATATTCATTCTTAAATGAATATATATTAATTTACTTAAAATTGTTAGAATGACATGTAAAAGATTATTCGTAAGTGATACAAAAATAATGCTACCTAAATGTCGTCGTAGTAGCGAATCCTGTAAAAACAACATTTGGTGGTTGGAGTTTGAGTATCCTCCCACTCTCAACACCTGTATAAACCCTTCCTCTTGAATCGACGGAATAAGAATGGGGACCTACAGCACCTTCTGGAAGTGGTAGCTTCTCAATCGACGGGATTGCATTAATATGGAAAACATGAAATTGCAGACAACAAACCATTAGTATCAAAACCCACAACATTGTTACTTGTTATGTCCAACAATTATGAATCTAGCGCGAGATTGGTATTTAGTGTGTGTTTTTTTGTATGAGTACAAGATTGTTGTTATATATAAAATGAACTGATAAATAATTATTGAAAAGTCGATAACTGAATGTAATCATCTGCCCTATTTTTAGACTTCTTATGATGATGCATTTGCATACGCATTAAAAGCATGGCGGTGAACATAGATTTTGAGAAAAAAAATTATCCCCTTTCCTAGTTTTAATATCATTCGTAAAGTTTTATATGCAAATTATGTTACTTTTATTTTGATTTTGGAGTGTTTGAATGACCTAATTATTTGATTACTTAATATTGAAGTATTGTTGCTTTGATTTATTAATGACATCGTTCATGTGCTTTTCATTAATATATATATATATATATATATATATATATATACTAATTTAATGTAAAAGTGGTACCAATTATTTAAATGTATCACTTTAAGATGGTACAAGTAAAAAATCAAAACAAGTGTACTAAAGTTGTTCTATATATGGACCGATTTAGTATGTGTATTAAAATTTGTTAAACAAATTAATACTGATTACCTAAAATGTAAAAATAATTTTAAGTAAATGACATTAATGAATTTCTTTAGAAAAATGATACATCTTACCCTAAAATACATTATAAAATGATACTATTACACTTTTAATTATTAATGAATTACTGATAAATAATAAAAAGCTTAATCAAGCTCAAAGCTCCACAAAAGAGGCAAGGCCATAAGGAAATTGCCTCAATGTGGTTATGCGTCATGGATAAAACATTTACTGTCTTTAACTCTTGGGAAATGAATTATGTGTGTACACTGCATTTTAATTGTTCGATAATGAATAGTGTAAGAAAGCGTGTAATTTTATGATAAATAACTTTTCAATAACATATAAAAGAAACAAATATTGTATATATGATCCATGAAAATGTTAATTCGTACAGGTATTAATGTGCATCGTAGTTAATTTAATTTAAACGTTAACCATCACTATTCTCGTAGTTACACTTGGTAGAAAATGTCTGACGAAAGATGAAACAGAAAGTTGTTTGAGGAGCAGACAATTGGAAGTTTATAAATAATATTTTTTTTTTCTAAATTATCCAATTTTTGTGGGCAGAAATTTAGATATAAAATACCCAAGCTAGATACAGAACGTAATAGATGAGCAAATTCAGTTTTGAGCTCGTAAATGATATGATAATGATGATAGAATAATGTTAGTAGCAAGGGAGCTCGATATCCACTTGTTGTGTAAAGATGAGATTGTTGAATGCTAGTAGTAGATATGATTGTGTTCGTTAAGATAAAGATGGTCATTCGTATTTCATCTTATTATTTATTTATTTATTTGATAAACAATGCATTACTAAAGATCATTCAAAGGAAATTATATCCGAAGAGTTAGCAAAAGGGGTGAGCTTCTCACAGCTACCATAAGAAGTACAGTCATCATTAAATTTAGAAATAGAAACATCAAGTAAATTATAAAGATATCCCACATTAGTCAGGAATCAGAAAATTATGCAGTTATTAGCCAAAACTTTCTTCAAAACGAATTCGCCATCCTCAGTAAATTATAAAGACATCTTATTTATTTAATTGTATTCCAATATGACAAGATAACAATGTACGTTTTATTTTTCTCGCAAGTATTCATTAGACTCTGTCCTTCACACTTCCTAAATTGAGGACTTAACGAACTTTTGCAAGAAATATCAGAATGAATGGCTCCTTTTATTTTGAAGAATTCTTTTGTCTATCTTTATTTCATTTTTCATTTTCATAATTATTATAATAATATTAATTCTACTTTTGTCTACTACCACTTAGTACATACATTCCAAGCAATCATAGTTTTGTAGGAATATAAAAAGGAGTATTTCTTCACAAGTGTGTGAGTTCGATCCACGGTAGATGCATGAGTAATTCTGCATTTGTTTAAGGGAGGATCTGCTTGTGGGTGGTTACCCAACCTCTCTGTGCACTCTTAAGGCGGAATACCGAGCCACTAGAGGCACATCCCGAATTCGCCTCTCTATTGAGAGATGGACTAGCCAAGCGGAGACATCTTAAATGAGCGTATCATATATAAATAGGAGCTACATCAAATAGGTGGGCACTATTAATGTACTGAAAACATGTGTCTAAGCATTCCAAATCCGGGATGTAGCTTTCTTAAGTAAAGCATTGTACCAGATTAATTGTCTTATTAGTATCCCCACCAGAGTGGTTATTATTATAAACACACCAAAACATTAAATTAAAAGTGTGGGGGAAAATTCCTAAATTGCTCCGGACAAGTTGAGATCATGTTTGTAACTTGATAAACGAATTCCTTACATTACATGTTGATAGACTTAGAAGTTTATAAAACGTGTGTTTGCTAGATTAACCCAACTTTTTTGGATAGAAATTTATAAATAAAATATCAAAGCTAGACATATAATGGAATATATAGATGAGCAAGTTTACATAATGTAATAAAATATCAAAGCTAGACTAATTCATTTATGATTGTACATACGTTTAATTTCCATATCTATGAAAAAGAATACTACTCATCACATAATATCAATTAAATAAACTTGTTTCTAACCTTTAAAGTTGTCACACGAGAATTACATAAACTATATTCATGAAATCAAGAAACAAACTAAATAAATAATCTCATACAGTTTTTCTCATTTCCTTCTTTGAGTAATTCGCCGCATGATATAACTTGTTTTGAAGTATGCACTAAAGTCAACTAGTAAATGAGATTTTTGGTCTTCCATCAAACATGACACTTGAAATTTATTTCACTTAGTATTGAAATTTCACTTAGTAAGTTCCAAGCAATCATAGTTTCATAGGATTATAAGTAGGAGCTATATCAAATTGGTGGAATACCGAGTCGTTAGAAGCATATTTTGGATTCATCACCTCTGTTGGGCGATGAGCTAGCTAAGCGGGCAGGGGCGGATCCAGGAATAAAATTTAGGGTGGTCCGTTAATAACTAAAAATATATTTTTCGTTCAAATCATTGTAAATTATACGAATATTTCAAACCAAAATTCAAGAGTATTTTACACGAAATCAAAAGTATATATATCTAATTCGAATTCAAAAGTTCGTCACATTGTTTTACACACTTTTTGTGATTACTATTGGGTTTACTACCAATATGCGCATTTAACTTTTGCTTTTGATTCCAACATTGAAAGCCTTTTTTGATAGTTGTGGGAATGGGGCAAAGTCTTCTTTTTTTGAGAAATCATGTTCAATGGAGTGAATAAGGAAAGAAATTGGATGAATTTGGTTGGAAGAAGAAAATATGTTTTAGCCCTAATTAATTGGAAGAAAATATGAATTTGGTTGGATGAGAATAAGGAGAAACGTCTTTTTTTTACTGTAGAGACGGTAGCTATATGAATGGGCTGAGAATGGAGTTTAATGGGAAGAAAGGAAAAAAGAAAAGGTGCCTCAAGGGGATTCGAACCCCTGGTGTGCAGTATATATGCTTAAGACTTTTACCATCTAGGCAAATATTTTTTTAGTATTTAGGGTGGTCCATGGCATACATGGACCACCCCCTAAATCCGCCCCTGTAAGCGGGAATACCTTAAATGAACGTATCATTTATAGAATTATAAATAGGAGCTATATCAAATTGGTGGGCACAATTAATGTGTACTGGAAACATGTGTCCAAGCATTCCAATAAAGGGTGTAGCTTTCTTAAGTAAAAAACTGTACCAGATTAAACGTGGCATTAGTATCGCCACTTGTATATGAGATAGCAAATATAAAGTTCCCTCAAGTAAAAAAACATGTACTTTTTTTGGAAAATAAAAAATTATATATATAAAACAGATTAAGGTAAAAATTATCTTTAAATTTATATTTGAATATTTAATTATTTTGAACACCTATTTCAGAATTATATTAATTTTGAACAGTCATTTCGAAACACCTAGATCAACTAGTGATTGTCTATAATTAAGCTTTAGACAAAAAGATAAGCTGCTAAACGGAACCACCTTTGAGCACGCTTTCTTTGTTACACACAATGGTGTTGCTTGTTTTTAAGCTTATAAACGCACGAGTAGATTGCTCGTTTATGCCGAAGGGGTAACAATGTAATTTTACACCCCCCCCTATTTTACGATTTTGGTGGACACCGCTATACACACTCAAATGGTGTCTTTTAAAGTAACATGACTATTTTGACCTTGTTACTTATATGATCTTTTGACCATGGTTCAGTTTTAACTTAAGGAGTATATATCATCACCCATTATCAAAAAAAAGTGCAATATTGTGTGAATATCTGAGAGATGATTGCTGAAATGGTCCTGGTAACTGGGGGTTTGGTATAGGTCGATCCCCGTAAGCGATATTGTTGTGAAAATGGTGATTGATAGTGCATATGTATTTAGGTGCGTTTTTGTCCCTAAATTAACTTTTTGTTAAACTGAACATTGATGGTAAAGTAATTTTTACCCGTTCAACTGAAACACAACTATACTTTCATTGCTTTCGCTAGAACTCTTTCCTAGTTCAAAAATGACGCAATTCCCGACTCCCGAACTGAAGCTCAATCTCTATTCCTTAATTCAGGGCTAAGATCTAGAACTTAAGCCTATACGGGTTAAGCTTATTTTTAGGGCAAAATTGTAATTTTGTGACCAAAATTTATAAAAACATCAATTTTGCCTCAAAATGAGCTAATATTGAATCCAACTTTTTTAACATTTCAAATTTATCTAAAAAGTGAGCTTCTTTAGTCTGTCAATATTAAATTTTGACATGAGAGTTAATTTATGGATCAAAAGCCATCTAAACACACATGATCACGAATCATTTCTGTAACGATATGAGTTAGTGAGTCATCTTGGCAACTAGCATGCTGAACAATAATCGTGTTAAAACTGTGCTCATTGATCGGTTCGTGTATTTATTGCTCATAGAAGAGAAGTGGCTAGCTAGTGACCACCATTATTTACCTCAATGTGTAGAATCAAGAGAGTTACATCTACTACTTATGCCAATTCATTAATAATGTCACTTCCTTTAAATTATGCAAGCTGGCTGACTATCTGCTTCATCAACTCCCAAAATTGTTTCTACCAGAAGGTATTGAGTCGAATCTCGCCCCATCACTGTTTTACAAAAAAGAAAAATTGATAGAAGTAAATTATTAGCCTCAATTATAAAAATGATAAAACCGTTATCTTAACAGTCTGATGCACCCTTGTCGAGAACATTAATTAACAAAGACAAACATCCTCTGATGATCCCTCTCCCACATTCTTTGAACAGAACATTATATTACATTCCAGTCGTGTGTTATTCAATCTGTCAAAGAATAAAGCCGCCCTTCACGTACATTTAATTAACTTGTATATATTTAATTAAGTAGGTAGTCTGTAGCATGGTCACTCATATAGAGTAATAATGAAATTGTACAAATTGAGCCGCTAGAGACATATCCCAGAATTCACCTCCTCTGTTGGGCGATGAGCTAGCCAAGTGGGGCGCTTTAAATGAACGTATCATTTGCTATAACTAATGCAATATAATGGGAGTCAAATAGGCTGTATTATAATACTCTCTGTTGAATTAAAATTCAAAGCTTATTACCTTTTCATTAATTGCATGTGCAGAGTTGCAATCTTCATAATTCACAATGTCCCATTTACCCCTCATTTGACAGCTAGAAGCTGACAAACATATGTGATGTAAAGTGTCTCAATACAATTTAAACATGCAAACGTCCCAAATAAATAATCAAAATTTGGAAAATAATAGTTTGTGAGTTTCTCTTTCAGTTTATAAATAATTGACACTTTTTCAAAGAGCAATTTATATATATTTGGTGGAAAGAAAGAGATCAGATAAAAAAATGGATTATTCCAGCAAGGAGTTTGAAGAGGGGGAAGAATGTCAAAGTAGTGAATCAGGTTGGACAATGTACATTGGCTCATCTACAGAGGAAGAGGAACCAAAACATAACCATGATGATGATGATGATGATGATGATGATGATGATGATGATGATGACGACGACGATGATGATGATGATGATGAAAGTGATGATTCATCAATGGCTTCTGATGCTTCTTCTGGGCCAAGTGGACACATGAAAGGTAACAGCTCCAAGAATTCAAAAGGAAAGTTGAACAGCAAAAAAGAGAAGGCTACTGGTTCAGTGAAGAAGATGAATAGGCATGAAGAAGATTCAGACAAAAATCTAAACAAGGTAAGGTAAAACAAGCAAATGGCTTCCATAAAATAATTAGTTATTATGAACATGCAGATGTAGATGTGGATTGTTGAATGATACACCAGACATTTGAAATGCAGATGTTGGTTACTTCATGGATATATTAAATTCATTTTTATTTTTAGTTGTGTATTTATTGTGGAAATTATTCAACCAAGATAAGAGTCTTTAATTTTTCGATGTATATTATGATAAATTTGGTAAATTTCTGAGTCTGTTACTTCGGAACGGTTTCTAGATTTTTAATTACATCAAACCTGAAAATCGGTGATTTTCAAATTTATTATGTGTTGACTAATGTTTGAAAAATATTTAACAAATTTAATTTATAATAAATCTTTTTATTAAATTCTTCAAAAGAGTCGTTACCGTTTTTCCTTAATAAGTTGTTGAAATTTCGTTCAATAAGAATTAATTTCGATAATCATTTGAATAAACATTATTTCAAAACGGTTAAGACTTTTAGCCATTCAATGTATTCGTAGATACGAATTCCAAATTGATTGTATATATGTAATTTGTTAAGAATGACTCATTATTTCATATAAATATATTAAATAATTAAGTAACTAGACAATTTAAAAAATGTGTCAAACAATCATATTAGTGGTTGTTATGCATTGTTACCCTGAAATATATGGAAGAGATAAATTAATGTATCTCATCTGATCAAGAGATTAAAGCGAAAAGACGAAACTGCTGTTAGTTTGTACTTTAACTCTTTATTAGTTGAGATATGTCCCGACAGTAGCAGGTAGGTAGACAGTTTTGTGTATGCATGTATTGAAGGGGTTTCGTCGAAATGGCATTTGTTGATTTTGTTCCCTGCTTTGTGATCGATTGTTCTCCAAGCATGTGAATTTATCAATATCCCCATATGCCAACATCTCAAATGTACAATCTTTTATTAAGTAATCGGGTTGTATCATTATGTGTCATCATCCATGTTTAATTCTAAGTGGTCCTCGATCATGATTCATGAGTTGTGTTCTAGTTGGATTATTAGAAATAATTTTTTCTATATCAATAATCGGAGTAGAACCCATATATTGTTCTATTTCAGTCTACAAAAAGGACACTCATATGCTTAGCTTGTAGCTCATGGACACCAGTATTTCGATTGTATTTAAGCAAATTAAGGATGTGTAGTTAAATTATGATCCCATAAATTGAATTTGTTTCTCTATTTATTTAGTGATTTAGACCTTTAGCTAGATACAAGATTTCTCTAATGAAAATTCTTAACCATTCCCATCAAATATTGTACTCCCTCCGTCCCTAAAAGATTGTCACATTTTGACTTTTGTGGTTAATTACAACAAAATTTGATCACGAATTCTCACTAAACGAAAAGAAATAATATAGTCTTGTGGGACCTCGTTAGATTCGTCTCAATATATATTTTTGAAATATCAACTTATTATAATTTTTTTGCATTTAGAATAAGAGATATTTGTATTTTAAATCGTGTTTTATTGACCACCAAAAGTCAAATGTGACAATCATTTAGGGACGGAGGGAGTAATTGATAAACCTCGAACTAATACACTATAATATAAATAACATGTAAATACTTAGATACAAGGATAATAATAGGCATGGTCGCATCGCATGGATCCATTAAGGCAACTCTCTTTTTTTGGGCCCTTTTTATCTAGCTTGGCTGCTTGGCTGCTTGGGGATATCAATCAAGATCGCCATAATTCTTTTCAAGAAAACATTTCATGTATATTTTATCTATTATGAGAATCAGTTCTTTCCTTTTAGATAATTGGAAATTGATTCTTGGATGATAGTGCACAATTCATAACACCAAATGTTGAATTCCATAAATTACAATACTATAATTACTGAATGAAATGAGAGTAGAGAAAATGGAAAAGCATGATAATTCCTACTTTAATCTATTTCTGGGTAAAATTATTTGCAAACTCAACATTAATTTTAGTGTAATTTTGGATGATCTTAGTCTTGATATCTAAAGTAGTAACAAATGTTTATGACGTCATCATCAGTTTAATATAAAAGACCTCTAATTTTAAACTTTAAATTTAACAAACAGAGCAGTTAGTCTGAACGTCTAAACTAGTAACAAATGTATGTGTCCGAAACATATGATATTCCGATATCAAATACTCGTATGTCTTGAACAATTATAATTTTGTATATTCAAGGCCCTTAACATTAATAAATGCCTATGTAAACCAGTTGAATGCCAGAAACACATTTAGACGTTCAGAATAGCTGCTCAAATGCACATTAAACCTTCACTATATGGTCTTATGAACATTCAATTTGTGAGCCTTGTTGAACGTCCACGTAAATGGAGTATCGATCAATTTTAAGGAAGGGTTTTTATTAAAAAAAACTTAAAGCTTTATGTTCACAATTTTCCTTAATTATATGACAAAAAAATTTGATGAAAATTAGTTTAATATGTACAGTTTAATTGTATAATAAAATATTTATTTTTGAATCATTACTATTTTTAATAAATACTTTATTATGAGATATTATTAGTTACTCCTCCTTCCCTTTAGCTAAGGGATTTTTATCAATAATAGAAATTCATTTTTATGATTTCAATTTATTAAATAATAAAAGAAAAAGTGAAAGTCAAGTTAAGTTTGTGATATGAATTCTTATTAAACTTAGCGTAAAAATAAATGTTCCTTAGGAAAAGAGACGGAATAGGGTGGGAGTAACATTTTTTTTAATGTTATTAATGATTGCTACAATGTTGTAAGCATTATGTTGCCCGAGTTTGAATCACATGTTATATTTTTGTATGACACTTTCTGTTACAGTACTATTATTTGATTATTTATTTAATCTTACAAACATATTACGTTAACAAATAATTATTATAACGTTATTTATTACTACCTCCACTAAAAAAACTGGTTATTTTTTCTTTTTGTGAGAAAATTTTATAACAAGTATGAGTATATAACAACATGGATGAATAAGATATAACACTTGAAAATTTTAAGAAAATAATTAAATATTTCCTCCGTCCCTAAATGATTGGTACATTTTGATTTTTTATGGGTCAACAAATTACGATTTCAAACCTAAATATCTCATATTCAACATATGAAAAAATTATAAAAAGTTGATATTTCAAAAATTAAAATATATATTGAGACGAATCTAACAAGATGTTATATGACTAAATTAGTTTTTATTGGTTAATGAGAATTATTGATTAAAGTTTTTAAAGTTTAACCATGTAAAATCAAAATGTACCAATCATGTATGGACGTACGGAGTAATAAAAATTTACTCCCTAAACATAGAGGGTTGTGTTACATAAATCCGAACACATATACGGACTAATAAAAAACAGGGTCTTTCTAAAATGTGCCCTAAGGGCACATGTTAAGCACTTAATTAATATGGTAATACAATTTAACATTCGTAAGCATATAAGGTAACGTTTATAAGCATATACAAATAACATTCGAATTTCAAATACAATTAAATGCCATTTATATTCCCTTATTAATTTTTTAATCTGTGCCTAAGATCACATTTTAGAAAAACACTAAAAAACAATATATGCGTGAACTTTTAGTAGACTGGACTCACCCAAGCCTAATCAAGCACGGGACGCGCCACCACGAATGCAAACAGCAACGTGGTGCTTTCACCTCCTTTCTTCCTATCCAAGCCATTTTTATTAAGCCATTGTTATTAAGCCATTCTCCATTCCACCCCACTCACCTCCAAAATGGCCAAATTCCTTCACGCGCCTCTCATCACCGCCGTTCACCTCCGCACACTCTCCTCCGCCCTCTTCCTCAAACCACCACACCTCCACCTCCCTCCCTTCCTTCTCCACCACCCCATTCCCACAACACGTCACTCTCATCACTTCTCTTTCTTCAGCTCACACTCTCGTTTTCGTTCCAAAGCGTTTGACACCAAAAACGAAGACGTCTCATCATCACCCTCCGAAAACGAAGCTAGAGTCCAGGAGGGTAAAATTGAAAATGATGAAGGAAACGGAGTGTTAGCGGCAGCTGAGGAGGGTAAAAATGGAAATTTTGATGATAAGTATCCTTCGGGGGAGTTTGAGTTTGAAGAGTACGGCGCGTGGAAGAGTTTTGTGGTGAAGTCTAGGATGTTGTTTGCTTATCCTTGGGAGCGCGTGAAGAAAGGCAGTGTTTTGACTATCAATTTACGTGGCCAGGTTATTCCTCATTGGACTTCCATTCATTTCAATTAATTTTTATTGATGTTTTTTGATTTCTGGTAAGCTAGTAAAGGAGCCTAAATGTTACGTACAAAGTTTCGAATTTGGTTCGAATTTTTTTATTATTTTTTTTTTGAAAAATTAGGCTCCATAGGAAAATGAAATTTCAAAGTTCGAGTTCGATGCATACTTCTTGCATTAGTGTTCAGGTTTATTTAAAAGCTTGAACCAGTTGAAGTTCGGAATATAACTATGAGTTCGGTTCGTTTGAGTTTGATGGATGGTTAAGTGGTAAAATACAACTATAAATCGAGCATGAACCTTAGGTTCAAGTATGGCGGAATCCGAAATGAAGGTTCCAACAGAACTTCGAATCAAACTTTCGAAACAAACTCCGGGAATCTGATCAAATGGTCAAGTTCTTTAACATGCCTATTTTCATGTGCATTTTCATGGTTTGAGTTGCTGCTTGAAAACCGAAAACATAATATTGGAGTAAATGAATTTGAGTTATCATCTAGTTAGTGCTTGATATCAGTGGATTATTAGTTTACTTTGGATGAATTAGGAAACAACTTATGTGTTATCATATGTAAGGCGGTGTGGAGCCTTTCCAAAGGTATTGCGACATGTTGACGTTGTTGTTTATTACGTGTCTAATATGCTACATGTTAGTGATAATTGAATGCTTCCAACTTTAGATTGGTAAACCAAACCTAACTAAGCCTTATAGTTGCGTCGAATATATGAATAGTCGAGTAGGGTCGGGTGTGTGCATAGTTGAGTATGGCGGCTATATGAATAGTTTAGTGATATGTTTATTGGATGGCCTGGATAAATATGAAGATGAAATGGCATGTTAATATGCTCAAATTGTACGGAGTAATTGCATTTTATTGAAGGGGGGAGTCTATATATTGCCGATGCTATCAAACAAAAAGGAACCACTAATGAAAACTTGTTATTAGTTTCATATGGTTGAGGTATGCGTTTTTTTTTTATCGGATTGTCGAGTCGGAGTTGAATGTGTTATTGTTTCTATCTCAGATATCTGATCAGCTAAAGAGCCGTTTCTCTTCAGGATTATCACTGCCTCAACTTTGCGAAAATTTCATAAAGGCAGCTTATGATCCTCGTATATCGGGAATCTATATCCATATAGATCGTTTAGACTGTGGGTGGGGTAAGGTTGAAGAGATCAGAAGGCACATCTTGGATTTCAAGAAATCTGGTATGTATCACCCCCATTCTTGTTACTAAACAACTAGTCTCTGTTCATACTGTATGAGTTGGACACCTAATCTCTGAACACACTCTGATAATGAGACTTTTAGTTGAATTGATATAACTCTTTTATTAGGTTAAGTGACTTAATTGTACTGCTCACAATAATCAAGTACCACGTATGGCACAAACATGTTATAGTGGTATTACTTCGAGTTTTGAGTTTGTTCACATGCATATTCAAATTCACCTATTTGAGAGATATAACTCTTTATTAGTTTAAGTGAAACTGTTGTGGTTAAGTCCTAAATCAATAAACTTAGGGGAATATGGAAGAAGGTAATGGGATAATAAAGATCAACACAGCTTGGTAATCGATTGCTAAAGTGCTAAACAAATATCTCAAGTTAGTTTGTCTTGGAATATGCGAATGAGGAACGGGAAAGTAAAAGGACTCGTAATTTCATGATTTCCTTTGTAGGTAAATTTGTCGTGGGTTATACCTCTGCCTCTGGGGAGAAAGAGTATTACATTGGATGTGCATGTGACGAGCTCTATTCCCCTCCAAGTGCATACTTTGCGTTATATGGCTTAGCAGTTCAAGCATCATTTTTGGGAGGTAAGTTCTGATTCTGAAAGAGGCTACCAGATAAACAGGACAGTAACGAATCTGTCTGTTGCATTTGTACTTATGATTGTCACATATAGAGATTGTAATCATAACCTAGAGTCAACGAACTTTTTTCAATATCAACACTTATCTATTACTCCCTCCGTTTCAAAATAATTGATTGTTTAGAAAAATTTATTTTTTCATAATAGTTGATTGTTTACGGAGTTTTACTTTTTGACCGTTGCTTTAGAGGTTACTTTTTATTTTGGGAGTTTTATGTAGGGTATAATAGTAAATTTTTTCTAACACCTTAATAAAGTACTTTTTGGCTAAACAATCAAATATTTTGAAACAAAGAGAGTATATATTTCTTCCTATGACTCTTAGTGGACTTTCCTGATGCTACTGCTGTTAATTTGATTTAGCTTGTACATTGGATTCATGTGTATTACATAAAAGGAGACTATCTTAATTCTTTTTATATCTATCAATGTCATAGAAAATGATAATTTGCAGGTGTGCTTGAGAAAGTGGGGATTGAGCCACAAGTACAGCGAATCGGTAAATATAAGAGTGCAGGGGATCAGCTTATCCGCAAAAGTATATCTGAAGAGAACCGTGAAATGCTAACTACATTGCTTGATAATATCTATAAGAATTTTCTTGACAAAGTCTCAAATAGAAAAGGTTATAACGCACCCCATAAGTTTGAATAAAGTTTAAGCAACAAAATTGCTTATTAATATATGGTCCTAACACAGGAAAGGCAAAAAGAGATTTAGAAACTTTTATCAATGAAGGAGTTTACCAAGTTGAAAGGCTGAAAGAAGGAGGCTGGATTACAGACATAAAATATGATGATGAGGTATGATCAGCTCCTCTGTCAGCCTCTCTGAAGTTGGTATTAGATACGTTTATATCTAATAAGAAAGTCCAGTTGGCATTCTGCTGATTATGAATGAGTTAAAAACATCTTGCGAAGGGGACAAACATTTCTCTCATTGCAACTTGTTTTCTAACTTGGTTCGTCCTCTTGCTGTTAATCAATCGGTATTGGGCATGCCCATTATAGACATTTTCTTTTGAATGTTAGAACACTAGCTGTTTAGTCTGGGTGTCTTTTAGCTTAATCCAAATTAATTCTCCTTGAGCCAGTTATCTCATTAAAAGAACTATTCATGTGATGTTAATGTTGTCAATGAAGTGTTACTGCTGCCATGAGTTACCCACTATACTCCAATAACAGTTGCAGTGTTCAATTTACGATTCATTCAAGTCATCAAGTTATGCACCCATTGTTGATCCAATATTCAAATTATCTTCTTTTGTACTTTACTTGAAAATTGTATCATTAGATACAACATCGCAAGTTATGATATACCAAGTCCATCTGAATTCATAATGTCATTATCTTATGATTTATTTAAGATCAAAATTGCATCATTCCAATGGATTGGTCAATCCTCATATACTCAGAAGGGAAGGGATTATTAATATGCTTATCATATTCATGTATTGAAAGTATAGCGTTATGCATACTGTTGGCTCTAAATCAGTTGGTTTATGCATCTTCTTTGTCGTATTACATGTGCAACTGGAGTAGCTAGCTGTCGTTATAATGAAGCTTTGTACAGATAAGAAACTACCTGATTCTTTGTTGGCATAGGCAATGATGTCCCTTCATATGGTGTTTCCCGTTGCAGGTTATGTCCATGCTCAAAAGTCGCCTAGGACTTCCAGGTGATAAAAACCTCCCAGTTGTTGACTACAGGTAGTAGGTAGTTCCCTATTGTAGTTGTCTCTTCATTTTCATGCAGTCGAGTGATGAACTGTATTTTCTATGGCCTCCATGATGACGTGACCCTCTGAGGTGTTATGTAATCTCCTTTTCTGTTTCTTTTTCAAAGTTGATTTTCAGTATGACCATGCAGCCCATAGGTTCTGAAAGATGTAGTTCCTTATTAACATACTTTACATATATGAAAGATGATCTCGTAAAAGTACATACAGTTAATGCTTTTATTAGTGCTTTTATTAATGCTTTTATGACCTTAGGTTAATTGTTTTGTTAAATCCTACGGTATCCTTACGTAACTGCGAGGTTATCTTAAGTCATACTAGATATGCAGGTGATGAACTTTTCGTACTTGATCTCTAAATGCAGGAAATACTCTAGAGTTAGACGATGGACTCTTGGTTTAACTGGTTACAAAGATCAGATAGCTGTAATAAGAGCCTCCGGAAGTATTAGTCGCTCTCGTGGTCAATTCAGCTCGAGAACCTCTGGAATTGTTAGCGATGAGTTCATTGAAAAGATACGCAAAGTGAGAGGTATATTCTATGTCAATTTGATTGTTTTATTTCTCTAAGATAGCAAACTTGAACTTATATATGCATCTCGAAGTAGATAGTCCAGTTTTAGGAACATTTGATTGTTTATCATTTTTGTTTTTTGCAGAATCTAAAAGGTATAAGGCTGTCATCATCCGCATAGATAGTCCAGGAGGGGATGCTCTTGCTTCTGACTTGTAAGTTTTTGTTTGAATAATTGTTGTTTCGTGTTATATACAAATTGCAGCATCTACAGAATTAGTCTAGTAAAGAATTTGCTAGATAAATTATATCTGTAAATTTTGATAAATCTGTGAGTTCTATCACCAATACACAGATAATTTTCAGTTGGCGATGCCGTAAAATTTTATTCACTTAATTGAGTAGATGATCGAACCCGTGAGTATAGTCTGCAATTGGTCAAATGTCATTGTGCAGATGGTTCTCCTTTTAACATTTCTTGATCAATGGTTATAATTTACCAGAATGTGGAGAGAGATCCGATTGCTAGCTGAGAGTAAGCCTGTCATTGCATCAATGGCTGATGTCGCAGCAAGCGGAGGATACTATATGGCAATGGCAACAAATACTATAGTAGCAGAGAATCTCACACTAACAGGTTCTATTGGAGTTGTAACGGGTAAGCTGGACCAATATTATAGTTGTTCCTCAACCATTGATATAGTTAGATCAATCACAGATGAAAGGAGATTATACACTGTTGCTTTGAACTTGCAGGAAAATTTAATCTGGGGAAACTTTATGAAAGAATTGGCTTCAACAAGGAGGTAATATCGAGGGGAAAATATGCTGAGCTCATTGCAGCTGAACAACGACCATTCAGGCTAGTCACTGTCTATAATTCTTGCTAAAGAACACTATTATAAAAGATTTATTGTTTTGTAAATGCTTGTATAACTTATTATTCATAGTAACTATCCAAACTCTCTTATGAGAACATTCTAAAAGATTTCTTGTTTTATAGCTACCTGTATTACCTGTTACTCATAGTCATTTCTTATCAACCACTTTAAATTTAGCATGTCAGATTGTTCTTTGTCTAAATTGAATTTCATTTATAGACCAGATGAGGCAGAGCTGTTTGCCAAGTCAGCACAGAATGCATATGAACAGTTTAGAAACAAGGCAGCCTTCTCAAGATCAATGAGTGTATGATAATATGCTAAGTCAGCTTACGAATCAAATCAATATTGTCAACCACTTATTGGAGTTCGTTTCTGTGGCAGATTGATAAAATGGAGGAAGTTGCACAAGGACGAGTCTGGACTGGCAATGATGCAGCTTCACGAGGTCTCGTTGATGCCATAGGAGGTTTGTCTCGAGCAGTTGCTATAGCAAAACTGAAGGCAGAAATACCTCAGGACAAACAGGTCAGTCATTCATTATACTATGGCTATTGTAACGTTTGTTTCGTTGAAACGTGGCTGCTAGCTTTTAAGACAAGATGTCTATAGTTTTATCTCAGAAAACCCCAGATGGAACCACTGTACCAATCTGTGAATGTGTCTCTCTGAAATACTTTACTCGTAAAAAGACTCCACTATCAGCTGATGTTGGTACTAAACGTCTTAAAAAAATGTAGACATACTTCTACCAATTTTTTTTATCAGGTCGCTTTTAAGAATTTTCGTTCCTAATTATCCTTCTCCTGAGATACGGATTTGGAGAGATTATATATGTGGTTTATAAACATGTGGATGTCCATCCTCATTTCAGGTTCCTCGAATTCTCCAACCTAATCCTTATATAAACATACTTTCATCTTTTGAGTCTGAAGAGATAGAACCTTTTTTGGTTGCCTAACTTATGCACATTAGAACCATTGAAAAGCTATGCACCTCCTCTTTTTCTGCCTTTTGGACAGTCGTTTTCTAATGCCCTGCTGGATGCCCAGGTAACTCTTGTTGAGATGTCAAGGCCTTCCGCATCCCTACCAGATATCTTAAGCGGAATAGGGAGCTCGATAGCTGGAGCAGATGGAACATTAAGAGAACTGCTCAATGAAATGGCGTTTTCTGATGGAATTCAAGCTCGCATGGATGGTATTCTGTATGAGAAACTATGCGGATCTCCTGATGACAAATCGATTGTTGCATTAATACGGGACTATCTAAGTTCCCTATGATCTTAAGACGAATAGATATATACATTGTATGTCCCGTTTCATTTCCTCTCGCCTTGCCCTACCCATTTTTCTTTATACTGAAATGCGCAAGCAGTAGCTGTGGGAACTTGAGAGAGGAATATACCTTGGAGTTGGGCTCTGTGGCCATGTGAAGTGCATAACCTGCTCCTTAAAGACTACAGATTATTTATACAACATTATTTATACAGCAGAAATCGACCGAGATTTTGAATGTTAACTTTTCTTGTAAAGATGTAAGTATATAACATCAATAGCCTATTTGTTAGCCCTGGTATAGTTGTAGCCTTGACAAATTGTGCTTTAATTTAAATTTAGTTTCTATGCTTATATGTTTTACATTCATTTCTTTTAGATATTTAGATTTTGAAAATGAGTATTTAAACACCTATCGGTAGTTGGCAAGGCGAAAGGATTCATGGTCGCTAACACAAGTGAGAGGATTCGTGTACCAACATACAGGTGAATATAGATTTTACCGTCCTGCCTCTTCACGCAGCTTGGGTTTGATTATCTTAAGCAATAATTTTGTGTTGCAGTGGTTAAAGGGCAATATTTAATCTCTTGTTATTCTCTTTCGTGTATTTTATGGCAGGGGTGTGTGAATATCGTTAGGATGAGAATGTTATCTTTTTTTAGTTTTTGTCGTAGATGATGTATGTTACACACCCTAAGAGGTCATTCGATCTCCACCGCTATAGAGGAGAATAGTGATTGATATTTATTTTGGGATTATCGAATGATGTTAATTTTGCAATTGCATATATGGCAAAAATGTGGAATAGGTTCTCTCGGACATTGCAACTTCAAAATTTGCTCAAATACATACCGATGCCTCGCCTACAACTAGGAAAGTTGCATGTCTGAATGAGCATAACTTAGGGATATCATTAGCTTTACCAAGAATAGAGTTATGTATGAGCTTAGTTAGGCTTTTTACCCGAATGCCGCCTGAATTTTTGAGTTTTTATCTATGTGGTCCCTAAATTATCAGTTCATGTCTCGGCTGTTTCATAACGTATCCTTCTTGTCACACTTGCCTCCTGAATTTAATTTTTCAATTTTAAGAGACTGATTATTATATCCAACACTGTTCTAAAAGTATAGGGGACATGTATCAAATATTTTATATAATTGAAATAAAATCACACCCCCTTCTTCTTCAACACACCCCACCAATTCCTACCCATATCCTTACCCCTCGACACTAAGATATTCATCCTCCAAAAGTCAATTCTTGTCTCTCTTTTAGTTTTCTGGATAACAAGCTTCCTTGTGTTTACACATACAAATAATAACTTTTTCGATGAATAAGTAAAAAGTAATTATTCGTCAAAGTTCGACACGAACTCTCAAACGTCAAAAAAAAAAAAAAAGACAGAGTATAATTTTGGTTTGAATGATGAAACTTAGTAAGACTTACAATGTGAGAGTTTTATATTAAGTGGTGCTATTATGATTTAAGCTTCCTACAATATGTCCGGTCATTTGATAAGAGTTTTAGTAGAATGTTGGAAAAATCATTTGAAAATGATTTGAAGTTGAGTACAAAATTGATACTCCCTCCGTCCCTAAAAGATTGTCACATTTTGACTTTTGTGGTCAATTACAACAAAATTTGATCACGAATTCTCACTAAACGAAAAGAAATAATATAGTCTTGTGGGACCTCGTTAGATTCGTCCCAATATATATTTTTGAAATATCAACTTATTATAATTTTTTTGTATTTAGAATAAGAGATATTTGTATTTTAAATCGTGTTTTATTGACCACCAAAAGTCAAATGTGACAATCATTTAGGGACGGAGGGAGTATTATAATTGGTTGCATAAGTCGTGTGATTTATGCACATGAACAAATAGTGCAAATTTACCTTTAAAATTTTAAAATAAATTGGTGTACATGTACGATCCAATAACATAAATGTCGAATATTATGACAGGACTATCATTTTAGTTACCACATTGGCACCTTCATTATCATTTTAGTTTATGTTTCTAATTTACAATTATAAATTGTGATAAATATACTAATATTCTAATTACACTACTGAGTAAAAGACTTCTAGGAAAATAATATCATAAAAATATTTGTGACATAAATTCCTATATAATTAATTCATTTTTAGGATAACGATAAATGTATTAAAGATTCGACAAACACAACAAAAAATGTAAAAAAGAGAACGAAATAGAATCTTTTCCAGTTTCCACATCTTGAATTTTCATTTGCAAAATTGACGAACTACATTAACAGATGGGTAAATTAACCGCAAACCATCTTCATCTTCAACAAGTTTAAATTCGAAAGTCGTGTAATATTCTATCTCTTACATCCTCTTCACATTTTTGTTTCAATTCAATCAACTGCATATTAAACACTCATTAATTCTTTTTCTTACAAAAGAATATATTAAATAAATACTCGCTCGATTATTGTTTATTGTTTAATTTTAAATGTTAATGATTGAATTTTTTATATTTTTCATTCAGATATAATAGTTGGTGAAAAGTATATCCAAAACATAGTATTCATTGAAGGAGTACGTCCCATATTGAATACTCAAAGCATACAAGGTGATTTATACAAACAGTTGATTGAAATGCTAATTTTGATTTAAATGGATATTTTGTGTGTCAATTAAAGTTGGTTAATTTTATAAAGATAATGTATTTTGATAATTGAATAGAAAGTGGACGATATCTTTTAATGGAGTTATTATTAATGAATTTTGTTAGGTGGAAAAGCAGGTGAGAAATGGGGGCTTTGGTAACGAAGTTTTGGTTCATGATGTTCCATGCGAAGGAGTACAAGATCGTGGTGGTTGGATTGGACAATGCTGGCAAAACGACGACCCTTTATAAGCTGCATTTGGGTGAGGTTGTTACTACTCACCCGACCATTGGAAGCAACGTCGAGGAGCTTGTGTACAAAAACATCCGCTTTGAGGTATTACTCCATCGATTTTGTTCTTCATTTTGTTTTATGTGAATTTCGTATGGTTTGTATGGTTTACAAAATGTATTGGTTGATTGTAGTGAATGAAGGATTATGTTAAGGCTACCTACTACTTGATACCCCTTAGGCTGAAGCCTCTTTAAGATGCATGTGGTATGTTGAATGTCACGTGTGATCGACCTGCACCTACGTTCTTTTGAAACTGTTTCATGTTTCTTTTATTTCGTTCATGTATTCGTTTGATTATTTTCACAATGACATGTTAATTTGACTTGCTACCAGGTGTTTACACATGCCATTAATAACCTCCTGAATCTCTAGTTTGTCCGATTCTGGATTTTCTGCATTTCAAGTTCACGGATCTTGTAAAAATAATTCCTTTAATGCATTCATGTGCTTTGCACGACTCTGGCATGTGTGCTATTGATGCCATTGTCTCGTAACTTTCAATATGTCCATTTTCTTGTTGCAGAATTCTCATTTCTTGTAGATATGTGCGCTCTCTGATTGATCTAATCTAATTACTGGCATTGTGTGATTAGGTATGGGATCTTGCAGGACAGGAAAGGCTCAGGACATCATGGGCAACATATTATCAAGGGACACATGCTGTAATTGTAGTGATTGACAGCACGGATAGAGCCAGGATCTCCATCATGAGGGATGAACTATTCCAGTTGCTGTCACATGAGGATTTACAGAGTGCATTCATTCTTATCTTTGCTAATAAACAAGACCTCAAAGATGCTATGCCCCCTGCAGAGATAACTGATGTACTTTCTCTTCACAGTATAAAAAATCATGATTGGCATATTCAAGCTTGCTCTGCTCTTACCGGTGAGGGATTGTACGATGGCCTGGGCTGGATAGCACAAAAAGTTTCTGAAAACGCACCATAGTCAGCTGGAATGAAGTACCACGGTTGCTGCTCTGTATAGTATTCAGGGACATTACTTTCTACCTTCCGAAGGTAGTATAGTTTGACGTTAACTTGAATGATCTACAAAAGTTGTAGTCAAAGTTAGCTTGTCCACCTTTAGATCTATGAAACAAAAAAGTTGAATGTTAACTATTTGTACCACCGAATGCTAGCACTAACTTATTGTGCAAGTATTACTTACCCAAACAAGTCATCCCCTAACTTGTATGAAGTATCACTAGACTGTAGACTGTGCACTCTAGACCAGCGAGCTCTTTACTTCATTAGAAATTCACAAAGCTCCTGATCACCATTAACCATTTGTCATCTTTCTTGATACACAACTCTTTAGTGGTTCTTGCACAACATTTATAGTTTTGTAACTCTAGTGAAGAATGGCCCACTGAGTTTTGCTTAGAGACCTGTAACCTCTAACAATTTATATTAACTTACCTTTCAATATTTTTATTAGTATTTTCATGCTTATTGGGAAAATAAATACTTTCTACGACATTTTTTTCTGAATATATGCATTCTGGTTCTAATCTACTGTTTGGTTCTACAATCTATATATCTTTTAATGAAGCTTATATAGTAAACTAGGAGGATAAGCTTGTATAATTGGTCCAATTTATCTGACTTTTGTCTTGGATGATTCTTCGCGGATATGTCAATGCTCTTTGTAAAAGAAGAAGTGCAATTCAATAGTTCAACAGAGCTAGTTTGTAGAATGTGAATGGATGATTCTTCGCGGATATGTCAATGCTCTTTGTAAAAGAAGAAGTGCAATTCAATAGTTCAACAGAGCTAGTTTGTAGAATGTGAAGTTGAATAGAATTAGTCCGAAATGGTATTCTGGTTACCGTTTTTAGTGTTCAATTATGAGCTATTCTGTAACATGAGGGCAGCCATTTTAGGAGATCCTCCACTTCAGGTAATTCAATTCAAGCAGATTATATGTTGTTTCTACTTGTAGGTTGCCTGATGTAATAATGGTTAACACACCAGCGTTACATCATTTTATTCCACTTTCATATCAAACTTGTTAGAAAACTAATTATATGTCATTCTACACCCTCACAGCATTTTGCAGCTTGGACCAAAGGCTGAGGATGTTGAAAACCCCATCAGACCAATAAGATAGGCAGGAGAATTAGACTACTTGTCAAGTTTTGTCATCAGATCTCTTTCAGATTGCTTCTGGTACGTTTCTGTGAATCAAAACTCAGAAATACTATGACATTGATTTGTATGGAGATATAATGAAATTGCAGATTTTCCAATACTCCCTATGTGTTACTCTGGTTCTTTTAGTTGTCATCCTAGCAAAAAAAAAAAAATTGTTAGAAAACTTGCACACTTTGCAATTCCAATGAAACATTTGATTGATTTTCCTTTTAAGCCTCCATTTAATGAGAAGTACAATACAAGCTTCTAATACCAATACATCACTTTAAATTGTTTTATTATTCATTTATTAGGGATATACATGTAATTGAATGATTCTTAATTGAAGTGAGATAGTTTGGATGACGAGTAAAAAAAATTAAAGGGAGTATTTCGGTATGATTAAGTTTGTGCATGCATAGCCGCTATTACAGAAGTAATGCAGTTCTTAGAAGTTCAGAAAGATGTCACTTCAGTTTCTCATAGCATGAAACAAGTTTTCTTCAATATTTTGCTTACAACATTTTGTAGTTGTCTACCATACTTGGATGCCCACAGACATGATTTTAACATTAGGCTCAAGTGATCCAATTAGAAATTTAGTTTAATTGATTTAGTACTATAAGCTGTGAGTTAAGACATGGAAAAAAACATGAATGCATAAACAGTAAACATAACTTTTTATCATAGGACACTTAGAAAATTTCAGAAAGGGATGAATATTAGGATATGATACTATACTTAAAGAGTTGCACAAAATGGTGGATTTCATGTTATACCTTCATTGCCAAAAACCTTTTCTTTACAACACCCGAAAATATAAGTACATCCATACCTCATAACGAATTAACTCATAACACTCATCATACAGTATTTTTACTTCATTAATTACTTCAACATGTTCACTCTCTCACAAAGGTTCAAACACTTCTATTGCCACACACCGGGCTTTTACTTTTCTTCTTCAAACAAGCAATCTTTCAATCATAAAAAGAAAAAAATTTAAGATGAAAACCATGAAGCAAAAGTACTCGTTCAGGTTTATACCCTTGTCAACTTATTGCTGCTGAGCAGCATAAGCAAGTGGTGAAGAATGATGACCTTGTCTTGCGTGTTCCAGCATTGAAAGCCAAACTAGATTCAATTTCCACTTTCATTGATCTCCCTGAGTCTTCTTCGCCCTTCATATTTGAATCATTGCTTTTATTTTTCTGAGTGAAACCATCAGCATTGTTGGTTTCATCCTTCACGATGCTACAAAACGAAGCACTAGAATGGCAAGAATCACTCCTTTCTACTCTTATTGTCTTCTCTCCAACCAGAATGGATTTGTAGTCCAAAGAGTGCCTCCCATTTGCAGTTTTTGAAGAGATTGATAAGCTTCTGAATACAGATTTACGTGGCGGCAAGAATGGCGTCTGATCAGATTCCTCTGACCTTTCGTCAAGGGGAATGCCAAAATCAAAGCTTGGACACTTCTGAAGTTCAATTCTGTTACATGGTAACTCTGGATTCGACTGAATACTAGACCTTCCATTAATTTCCGGAACTTCTGATATAGAACTTTCAATAGGGTTCAGTTCACCATTTCCAATATGGCTGTTAGGCATCTCTGGTTTCAAATCAGTTTCTGAAGGAATCTTCAAAGGTGTTTGATGTTTTACCTCAAGGTCTCCCTCCGTCACTATCAAAATATTTCCCTCCTCGTACAACTGTGATTGTGATATATGCATTTTAGGAGTTCTGTCTCCAACTGTTATATTTCCTGTTGAAAAGGTTTCATTCTCCGACTCTTTAGAGTTAATCTTGACTTCTTGTCCCCCTTTATTTGCCACCTGAGATGATTCAGTGTTTGGAGCTGAATATGCTACCTTTTCAATTTCTTCGATTTCATACTTTTGTTTGGCATCTGCTGGTTCGCAATTGGTCCACTTAGTGTGATCGCTAAGGGCCAAATGTTTCTCATTTTCCAGTGCGGATTCTGTTGAATCAGTCAGCTTAACCCTAGGTAGAAACTCTCCTTTTTCTTCAATTCCAACATTGTTTCCACCTGCGCTATCATCAATTGAACCGTCATACGTTTCATTATAGTTGCTTGTGAAAATTGTTTCCTGCTCTGTATCATTTCCTTTCTGTTTTCCATGGAATTCCTCATTTTCAAGAAGAGAATTTACAGCGTGACCAGTATCTATCTGAAGGTCGGTATCTTCAATGTTCCCAACGGAACTCATTTCTTTAATTCTGTCACCCTCCCTTTCTGACAAATTGTCTTCTCCTTCTGGTTCTTTTCTTGAAATATTAGTGGTCTCATATGCTTCAAATTCTTCATCTGCAATGCATTTAATATATACATGTAACTTCAGTCTTCTAAAATTTTATTTTTTTGCTCGTATCAATCAAATAGAAGATAATGTCGAGGATTTTGTTAGTAAATCCATATAAAGGAAGCATTTATTCACTACAAACATAGTAAACAAACCTTTCCCGGAGAGACTTGGTTTCTCTTCAGGAACCTTGACATCACCGACCTTAGTTATGACCCCTCCACTTTGTAGACATGTTTCAGTATTATGTTCTTCTCCTTGTACTTCCTTCTGGACTGTAGGACCATCTTGGCCTGGGAATTCCTCTTCTTGCATATGTCCTTCTAAAACTTTGTTCAAGTGTTGGGGTTCTTCCTTGTCTAACTTCGCAGAAGTATCTGTGAAAACACTCATTATATATTGATTGACTGATGATTTGAGGAATGACTATTGTTTCTTTATATATGCGGAACACGATAATAATAACCCCCTCTATGCTACGAAATAAATACATCCAATTTTTCATATTGAGAAAAATAACTAACCTGTTTCAACTGTTTCCGACACTTTTGGATCAGGGCTTAAACAAGTTGGCAAATCAGCTTTTTCATGGTAATCTTTACTTTGACCTTCAGGTATGATACGGTTTTCCCCTTTAGTTGCATCTTTTCCTGGTTGGAAATTTTCTTTGCCTTGAACTGCGTCATCCTCTTCTCCTAAAAGATAAAGCATTACGCGTTAGCTCCATGCATGATTAACATTAATATATGTTTAACACACACAAACACGGTTCATTCGTTCGAACTTCAGCTTACCTTTAGTTTCTGTTGAATTTTGGTTTCCTAACTCATTCCCCATCTTCAACAACCTGGACAAATTATGCAGAGTAGTAGTATATGAGAGAAATTGTCCTTATAGTTGATATCTTTATGGAACTATAATAGGTGATGCTAAACAAATAAAATTAAGAAGGCTGCAATTAATTAGTTGCATGATGATGGTAATGATGACCACATGTTAAGAGCTATGCACTTTAGTTACATGTCATGTTGAATTTAGGGCAATTGCCAGATTGTTGATTCTTGATTAGTATAGCACTATGGCTACTTTTAAGGATAATGCTTAAAAGACAAGCTTAAACTTTTATCCCAGCCAAACCTCAAAAGTTTTGTCCCAAATCAGTTGTATCTTGTATTATGACTAATTATTATGGCATTGTTTATAATACAATTGTTGCAGGAAAGTATACAAGAGTTGATGCCAAATACATGGAGTTTGGTATTTTCAATTCAAGGTGGCTACATAAAGCTTCGTTATAATAACATAGATTTTATTTGGTTGTATTCGCAGCGGTGACCACATTGATGTGGTAGGTGAGCTTGTGACCTCAAGGTCATGAGTCCAATCCCCCCTACCAACACTTTTTTGATCGAGTCCGTTACACGAGGCTTGTCTAGTGTGATTTACTTGACTGGTTTTCGTTTGTAGGCTATTACGTCAACTCAAGGCTACCCAGTACGTACTCAACTGATAACGGCTAAGGGTCCCCGTTACATAAGGTCGGTGTTCTTTTGCTCAAGGAATAATATAATTTGTTAAGGTGATTCACCTTTGAGACTCAATATCAAGTTCCTTGGCAACTCATTTTACGGCAGCTTGTCTTAGTTTAAAGGGACATGCCTATTTGCCTATTACTTAGTTAATGACTAAAGCTACACAAGTAAAGGCCTACTGGAGAATAATGTTGTACATTATCATTCACCTATGGCCGTGGCCCATGGGATGGCATCGCAGGACCAACTTATATAATCAAATCTTCATGGTGTGGGTGTGGATAATAAATTGGTTTCGCCCATTTTCTACCCGTAACACCTCGCATTAGAACCTATTACTCGTAAAATTGTTTCAGACCAAACACGCCAAATTTTAGAATTTTTAATGACTAAATTTTAGAAAAGAAAATGCAAATTATTGAGTATGTCATAAGTCATCCCATTTTTTCTTGTAAAATTAAATTGCTCCATTAAATTTTGGACGAAAAGAGTAATACTTCGTATTCAACATATCCGCCATTTAACCGTTGAGTGATTATAAATTTACAAATTACGATTCACTTTTGCCAACAGGACCACATAGCTCTAGCTTAGTTTTGATGTTCGAATATTGAATTTCGAATGTCTACTTTAATAATTTTTCAGTTATGCTCTAAAATGGGCTTGAGGGTTTTCCCTTATAGGCTTGTGGGCTTATGACCATGTCCCTATTCGAAAAGAGAATACACCGGAGCAAATTAACCTCTTCAAATCTGTCTATATAAATACACCAATAGCCCCCAAAATTTTAAAATATCACACGATCAAATTTTCCCCGCTTTTGCTATTCAAAGTTCTCCCTAAATCTCCAAAAGAAGTGATCATCACTCTCTCTCACAGTCATATATTCAATTACATCGAAGAAATTACTATTAATGCTCAATTATCTTCAAATATTCGACTACAAAACATTATTCGATCTCTATTTGATCTATGTAATCAGTTCGTTAACATTATTCGATCTCTAAAATGAAATCCCATAATTTATCATTTATCATGCCAAAACTTAATTACTAAAATGAAATCCCATAATTTATGTATGTCATTTTCATTGTATGTGTCCGATAAACCGATATCCTTAACAAAAGTCCATCAGTAGCCAGAAACTGGATTAATCTGCATGTCCTGACACCTCTATAACAATGATATATCTTACCAATGCAGCTTCCTACTAACATGGGAGGGGGCAATGGAAAGGTTGCTTTCGTCGACACTGAGGGAACTTTGTATCCTAAATTTTATGTTCTAACTCGAAATTTTGAAGGGCGGTGTTTTAAGTCATTCAGGCTACCGGATCTCTTTGTTTCTCCTTAATTTAACCCTCAGTCGACCTGATCGTATTGTCCCAATTGCTGAAAGATTTGGCATGGATCCTGGAGCAGTACTCGACAACGTAAACCATGCATGCTAGTCCTTTCAACTAATTAGATCAGAGACTAAAATGCTGATTTATAATGCTTTATATATTTGAAGATCATTTATGCTCGGGCTTACACTTACGAACATCAGTACAACCTGCTACTTAGTCTGGCAGCTAAAATGTCTGAACAACCATTCAGACTAATGTCCTTTCTCCAGTCAACATATGAATCTGAGGTTGAGTATTCCTTCCAACATTGAATTCATTGGTTCGGTTGAAAAAATTCAGGCCTTGGAAAGTAGGGGCTTGGAATTAGTTTTTACCAATACAAACGGATCCATCTTAACGTCTACTAATGTCCTCCGAAAAGATTTTCCCTAGATTCTAAAAAACTACAGTAATTAATATTGTTCGTATCTAAATATTCCTCGACTAAGAAGCACGTTTTTCAGATAACTCCTGGAGGAATTGCAGAAGCTAAGGACTAAACCAACTCATGCTGAATACCAAATGCAACAACATTGGTGCCTGCTAGCCCACAGTGTTTAATTTCTTGCATCCGAGTTTCAACTAGTATCATCCGTGTCAAGAACACGGGTGCTAGCCCACCAGATATTTACGTAGGGTCTCAGAAGAAGCTGTAAGGATAATATCATCCACATACAATTGATCTAACCTAATATCATACATACTAATAGATATATTTGACTTCTGAAGTCCCACATTACTCGTATCATCCGTATATATCTGCAACGTGAGCAATAAGCCTAAGCAACATATACAAGAGCTAAAGAAACCAAAGAAAGGATAAAACAGAACATACTAAAACCAGGCTTAGGATGCCAACCCTATTCAGTGGGGAGGGGTCTAAATGTCAGTATTTATTAATCTATGTAATATATGGAGATCAGAGGATGGAGGAGCAGAATTATTTGAGCAAAACAAAAACTGTCCTTTTGCCTGTATTAACTGAAAATAGGATGGAGACCTAATAAGCCTATAGACATTATTCAAGTACCATGACTGGACATAAGAATAATGAGTACCACTAGTCGAAGTGGTCACCCAACCTTATTGCTTCAAATTGGTGGTGAAAGGTTCATGGTATGTGGCTCAGTTTGGCCATCTCACAATCAATGCCATTATCTATCTTACTTAAATGCTTTCGAGCTAATCGAAAGGCGAAATTAACTCGTCGTTCTTATGTGTGTATGTTATACCTTACGAGTGTGGTCCAATGGTCCTCCACATCCTTGTGTAGAATGTGGATCGCCCTCTGGTTTGATTAACTAGACAGTGTAACATTGTGAGTAATGCAATAGGATTATATATACCTTTTTGTGAATACGATGTCTTATTGATTGCCTCTGCTTACAAGTTCAACTGAAATTTATTATTTAACGATATAACTTTTTAGGTTGAATATTAGCAAAACAGTTATTTCAATATATAATGAAATCAAGCAATTATGCGAAGAAGCACGTTATCTAGTAAAAATTGTCGCTTTCATGATCTTGAACATTATTATTGAGGGAGCAGTTTGTGGAGGGAGGGTACGTACAATAATACTAAATGCACGGTAGATATGTCTGCATCACATCAAACAAAGAATTCATACACTTTGAATATTACTGGACAGAATATTGACTATCTATGCTTGCCATTTGCCACGAGCCTAATGCCGAATGGTCTCCTTTCGGATTCGGATAAAAACAACTTACTTGCGCCCAGTTTTATATTATGATATCCTTCGATTAACCACTAAACTAGACTAAAATATGTAATATTTGTGCATATATATATTACATTCTACACGTATGTGATCAAAACGTGATGCAATGTCAAACATGTGTGTTCAAACGTGGATTTAACTTATCTATATAGTATAGCTCCGTTTATGTCCTAAACGGAATAAATGTTTAAGGATAAACTGAAAAAAGAAAAGAAATATTTATATAATTGAGAAATTGAGATGCATGGGGCCGAAAGAAGTAAAGAAGATAATAAAGCAAAAAAGTAAAGGAATGTGGAGGGAAGATCAAAATGGATGCTAGCCTTTTGACTGCCTCGTAAATCCTACTTATGTCTTTATTTTGATTCACCTCTGGAGTGAGAAGCCCAGTTTTGCATGGAATCAAGACACTCATCAAGACATTAAAGTGTAACTAAATGTCCCCAATTAATCGTTTAAATAGATTGTTAGATCTATGGGGCTAATTTTACCTACGGCTTGAGTGGTGCAAAGGAGTTGTTGACGAGCGGGTATCGGGTTATTAAGTCGTATTTCAACTCTATCGAGCCAGGGTAACTAACTGGTACTAACGAGTTGAGCGCCAAGCCTCCTACTCAAACCCGATCGAGGTGCCAAGGCTGGAAAACCCGGTTGGTCCTTCCAGGTTTTTGAGCCGGGTTTTACCAAACTCGATATACTTTTAAGTTTTAAAGGGTAACTTTTATTTGTATAAGGAGTAGAATTATACCGATTTCGTGTACAGAATGAGATGAGCTAGTTTAAGTCTTAATTAAACTGTGTTAGCATAATCTAGCCGCTATCTTAATAATTATGCAAGAAAATATTCTTTGAATGCAACTTTTGTTAAGAGGGAATGTTACTTTTGTTTGACTGGTTGTTATCTTGAACAGGAGATATTCTAAGACTATGTATTAATTAGCTTTAGTAGGATGCTTTATGTCAATGATAAGCACATCACTATTCTTTATTCATTTAGATGTTGCTATGGGATTTGGTATTGCTTTTAGACTACTTACTAGATCATTTAATTATGATTACCATATTATTATATATTATTAGCCCATTAAAGGTTATTTGATCTCTTCCCACCCTATAGAATCTATATGGAGGATGACAAATTAGATCATTTGGCAAGAATAATAATTAGGTTTGATATGTCCTCTTAACAAAGTAATTAGGCTAATTTATTGTACTTATTCTAAAAGTTAAGAATCGTTTTTGAAGATGTGACCAAGAAAACGGTATTTTTGGAGTGGAGTGATGATATAGAGAAGCTGGTACCAGTAGCATTATTGTAGTTGGGAGATGATTCGGAATATAATTGATACTCCGTATGTTTATTTTTACTTGTCGTTTAGTCATATAAAAAGTAGTATTAGATTATATTGGAAACATAGAAGTTCAATTATTTGAAACTATATCATTAATTGATTGACAATTTCTTTATAAAAAGTAGTCAACAAGTTTACTATGTTTTACAAGTATAATTCTTTATACTAGAATGATAAATATGGTTGGAAATAAAATAAATATTTGGTTAGTATTAATTCAACTTATTTGATCTTCAATTTTTATATTTATATATGTCTTATATATTTATACTTGTCGTCATAAATTAGTTTAAATATCAAATTCTTTTCAAAAATTAGTTAAATGAAGGATAACAACGATCAATGAAGTGTTGCCTAAGCGTCACGAGAGCGTGTCTAAGGGCATAGACATTGCTCCCATGTAGTGATGTTTAAGTGATTTTTTGCTGACATCACCACTTATAATAGTGGTTTCTTGTGTTGTTTAAGCATTTTTTGAATAATGTCTAAACTGTTTTTCGTAGTAATAATTTAAATCTGTGATATCGGAGTATCTCAGTATCAATCACTTTATCTATTACCACTACATTATGTCGTTGGGACACTTTGAACCAAATTAAATTCCCTAAATTATTAGGGGGTGAGTGAGAGTGATATTGAGGCTCCAAGCTTTATTATCACTGATCAGGAATGCTTGATAAAGTGGCGTTTCATTTAGTTTTTTGATCTTCTTATTACAAAGGGCAAATGACCAGGATGATCACTTATGTTTGGGTAGGGGTCCCGGTTGATCACCTATGTTTCAAATGGTCCTGGTTGATCACTTATGTTTCTAAATCGAGTCTCAGTTGGTATTTTAGACCTAAAATCTGTTAATTATCACCTAATTACCTCACGTGACAGGCACATGTCATTTTTCAGGGGTAATTTAGTCATTTCAAGTCTTTTTCCCAATTTTTTTTTTTGCAAAAAAAAAAATCGAAAAACAAGTGAGGTTGATTTAGAAATATAAGTGATCAACAAGGACCCTTTGAAACATAAGTGATCAACCGAGACCCCAACCCAAACGTAAGTTCCCTTATAATGTAAACATCACAACAGATTAAGTAAAGAATAAAATGTACATTGATTGTTAGAGATAATACCCCTCCATCCTTATTTTACAATAATTATTTTATACATTTTATTTTTAAGTTCAACTTAATGATACATATTTATCTCTAACAATCAATGTACATTTTATTCTTTACTTAATCTGTTGTGATTTTTACATTATAAGGGAACTTACGTTTGGGTTGGGGTCTCGGTTGATCACTTATGTTTCAAAGGGTCCTTGTTGATCACTTATATTTCTAAATCAACCTCACTTGTTTTTTGATTTTTTTTTTTTTGAAAAAAAAAATTGGAAAAAGGACTTGAAATGACTAAATTACCCCTGAAAAATGACATGTGCCTGTCACGTGAGGTAATTAGGTGATAATTTACAAGAGTTTAGGTCTAAAATACCAACTGAGACTCGATTTAAAAACATAAGTGATCAACCAGGACCATTTGAAACATAGGTGATCAACCGGGACCCCTACCCAAACATAAGTGATCATCCTGGTCATTTGCCCTATTACAAACCATTTATTAGAGAGGTGTATATTATTGTCCATATGTAATCTTTTGAGAGGTGTATATATTTCAAATGTTAGAATCAAAAATAGATTTTCAATAGTATATCCAAAAAATAATGGCATGATTTAGTGGATAATAGAAATGTAACCGAGGGTATCACACAAAAATGTTACAGAAGATTCGGACTCGATTTAGTAGAAATGGAAAGCCATATGCTGCAAAAGTCAGGATATTAGGAAACTTGTCAAGTTGATCATAATATTGTCCAACAACTAGACTGTACAACATTTAAGCACAGGTTTCTCCTGATGCTGATTCTGTGTCCTCCACAGAATGAGGAAATATAACCCATTTTTCTTTAATTCATCATATATTCTTTGAATTCAAATATCAGCTTCTCAGAAGATTAGACACCATTAAATTGAATGCATGTAGACATCATATGTAATATATTTATTTTGCTATTTACAACCAATCAGTTCATAGTGCCTCCTGTACTGATCCGGTTTTTTTAATACATTTTATGTGTATATTTAATTTTAGTACGAAAATTTTATATGATATTATAGCCAGTTCCGATTATGGTCATGTTTAAGCCTTGTATGTATGATCATATTCGTTACACATATGGAATGAGATTGTGAATTTAATCGCACCCTAATTGATTAGGAATATTTCAAGTGTATTAATAATCTAGTGAAAATTTTCTATCTACTATACTATTAATAGTAGAGATGATTAGTCTAGTGATATTCTCGGGTTGAAACCTCTTTTAAGTTCGATTTAATAAAGAAATATTTTAACCATAATTTATTTATTTTCGGAAGCTATCTTTACACCCTTTGATTTAATCACTTTGCACTGTTTTAAAGGTTTTGTTCTTAATTGAAATCTAGTTTATAACTTTATAATATGCCTTTTGTCATGTCAAATATAATGGTCTCTTTCGCATAATAAATGTGTTGAAATTCCGTCGTTTCATATGAATTTATGGTTTTTGGCTGATTAGATAACCTTGATTTGATCCAAATGAAATTCTACACTTTTATTATTGAAGGCTTGTTTGTTTTTGGCCTTTTATCTTTTTAAATAGCTCTTGATACTATTATTTTTTTAAATAATTTTTTAGTGTTATTATATATTGACAGATTCTCAAGAGGTACTTTTTGTACAACACTAAAATTAACATCTTCAACCTAACCTCAACTTGCACCTACCCCACCACCTCAACTCACATCCGACCCTAGCTCACAAAAGGCTCCTTGAGAATGTGTCAATAATAGTATCAAAGGATTATTTTGAAAAGATAATATTATTATCTTGCCTCCCTTCTACACAGCCGCAACAGGCTTCTCCAACCTCCACACCATCTCGCCCACCTCCCCCTCTATCCAAACTCCATCCCCAACTAATCTCCACCACCCCAAATTAGCTGAAATCATTCCCTTGAATACCAACCATAAGCTACCGAGCTTAGCTCTCCCCTGCATCAATATCGAAGCCGATATCACTCTATCAACCGTCAACCACCATCGACGGCCACCATCTACTGTTCTTCCGCAGTCACGGCCATCCGTTAGCACCACCACCTTCTCTAAGAAACACCACCACCTCCTCTCCCACACTACCATCAAAGACTCCATTTTTATTCCTAGATCGACAACTCTATGCTCACCACAAAACGAGCTAGATAAAATGATGCTGCTGCAACCAGTGGTCTCAACTGTGGACAAATCTCACAAATGGATTCTTCAACAGACTCCTTCATATTTGCCCACCAAAGATTTGCCAACCAAATATGGTAATAAAAGCTTTGAATCGTTTATTTATTATTCTTGCAACAAATTTCCATATCTTACTTTTACGCCTAACTCCTATTACTCTTCTCATTATTGCAATAGTCAAATCATTAGAGATATTCTTGATTTTAAGCCTTCGATTTTAGGACCCCGACCCTCCATCCTTGGTCCTTATCCTTCTTGTCTTGATCGAGGTTTTTCAATCGTGACTACTCGTATATCTATTCTTGGCCCTCGACCTTCTATTCTCGGACCTCACCCATCTGCTCTTCCTCATAAATGTTTTAACACTTCTCGCCCAAAGTCGTTCAATACTAAAAGAAAATCACAATCAAGTGTTGATTTGACAAAAAAATCATGCACCTTGGTCAACTCTCTGTCTTTTTCAAATGTTAATTGTTCATCCTTCAATCGGGTCAAACGTGATCGAGAAGAAGGGATCTATCTTTTTTCTTCAGTTTGTGAACGTCCGTTGAAAAAGTTCAGATCTTTTAGCAAAGGTTCCACGTTTGTTAAGGAGGATGGTCATAAGCAAAATTTTCATATACAAAAGACCAAAATGAAGTTGATTGAAGTGATTGAAGTGATCGTTAGCCAGCCCAGAAGGGTTAAACGGGCTAGGGATATTGATGATTTTCACTTTGGTACTATTATGCCTCTTACAAAAAGGCAAAAGTATATTGACAATGATCATGAAGAGACTAGATCAAATCCAGAAGATGAAGAAGAAAATTTGAAGGAGAATAGTACACTTGATATGCAAGGAAAAATCGATGAGAAAGAAGATTCAGATCCCAAGTCAAGGGATAAGATTAAAGACAAGTTTACAAAGAATAAGAAAATAAAAGAAACTCCAGAAGAGACATATGAGAATGAGGACAACACGGACAATAATGACGAGAATAAAGATGTTTACTTTATCTCACAAGACTCTCTCCGCTCAGATTTCTCTTCCAATATCCAACACTCACCCACAAATGACGATAATGACGTCGACTCTAATGATAACAACAAAAATAGTGATGAGGATACATCGGATGACTCGCAGGACTCATATAATCCAGTTGATGGCCTGGCGAGAACTGAGAAGGTGGTCAAATCTGAAGCCATTTGTCATGATGCAGATGATGAGGAAGAGTTCTCGAATGATGCAGATGACTCGGATGATGACTATCAGGAGGCAGATGAATATGAAGATTGCGAGAAGGAATCTTCGGATGACACGTTTAACAGTGAGGAGGAGCTACTAGACGACTCTCGTGGCTCTTGTAGTTCAAGAAATGAAGAAGAGAAAGATGAAAACTCTTATAAGGACTTCATGGAAGAAGAGGACACCAAGGAAGACTCCTTTGTCGAGGACTGTGATAACTCAGAAGATTCGAATGGAGACTCATTTGAGGACTCTTTTGACTCGAGTGACCCAGACTTGGACATCGAGAAGTTTAAGAGAAAAGAGGGAAATGAGACTGCAAGCGATACTTTGGATCATGGTCTTTACAACTTACACAACACTTCTCATGGTGTGGAAGATGAGATTTCGTTGGAGCCTGAGGGTAATGAGGGCCTAGATGAATATGAAGAGGTCAAGAACTCTGAATTCTGGAAGATGGATGTGAAAGAGTTTATGGAGCAATTTTTTGATAGCAGGGCTGTTTTTGAGGAGGACGTTGCTCTCAATATCATGGAGGAGGGATCTCAGGATGTCCATCTGGACCTCAATGAGCTTGAAAATGATGCCGACTCTGATGATTACATTGATGAGGACAGCAACGAGGATAGTGATGAAGATATATCGGATGACTTGCATGACTCATGCAAAATTGGTATGCCTCCCAACCCTAAGTCTACTTCCTATTTTAGTAATTTATCGTTTTTTGTTAATTTTGTTTCGTCCTTTAAATGTGTTACTCGTAATTGGTCTTTGGTGGTTGTACCTCAACAACCCCAAATGCCATTATGAAAATCCTTGCTTGGAACTGTAGAGGACTTGGTCAGTCTTCTACAGTTCACCTTCTCACTTCTCTTACGAAGTGCCATAAACCTGACATTTGTTTTTTATCTGAAACCATTTGTTCTATAAATAAAGCTAACTATAGACTCTCTAAACTTCTTTTCCCCTCATCCTATGGTTTTGATGCCTTGGGTCATAGTGGGGGCCTCTGGATTGGTTTCTCTTCTAATGTCAAACACACCCCCATCCTTCTTTCCAAACACATCCTTCTATTCGAAATTAAAACAGAACTGTCATCTCCGTGGTACCTTGCTTGCATCTATGGCCATCCTCACCTGACCTCAAGATCTGATGCATGGAACTTCACCGAACGCTCCATCAAACCCTATATTCATCTACCTATCCTCATGTGTGGCGATTTTAATCAAATTCTCTTTAATTCTGATAAATCTCCCCAACCCAAAACCTCTATCCCTGGATCTTGCCACCTTCTTAACCTCCTTTCCGCCTTTGGACTTGAAGACCTCCCCAACATGGGATGCAACTTCACCTGGTCTGGTACTCGTAATGGCACTAAAATCTACGAAAAACTTGATCGTGCTATGGCTAATTTTGAGCTCAATTCTGCCTTCCCTAATGCCAACTGTACCACCCTTCCCATTCAACGCTCTGACCACGGACCTCTTATCATCTCAACTAAATCAGCTTCCAATAAAAAATCTAGACCCTTCAAGCTCGAATCTTTTCTTACCCTCCTTCCTGATTTTGACCATTTGATCACTACCACCTGGCCCAGACAGTATCATCAGAATCCTCGTCTACTTCCAACCTCATCTAATGCTTTCAGGCTCAACAGTTCTCTCAAAAGCACAAAAAAAACTATTAAACAATGGAACTCTAATAGAATTGGAAATATTTTCACCCAAATCCAGCATCTTCAAAACCATCTTTCTCTCTCCCAGTCTAAACCTCATTGCCCCTCCGCCCAGCTAAAGGATGATCAAATCAGAGTTCAACTTGATCTCCTTCTATCTGCGGAAGAAGAATACTGGAAGCAAAGATAAAAAATCAAGGCAATCACCGAAGGTGACAGAAATACAAAATTTTTTCATGCTCATGCCAAGTATAAAACTAAGATCAACAACATCTTAGAAATCACAGACAACCTTGGGAATTCAATTACCCAAGACGATGAAATCATGAAGCACTGTAAAGAATACTTTGAGAATCTTTTCCATTCCAACTCTGATAATAATTCTAAACCCCCTACCTTCATCTATCCATCTCTTGACAACTTCAATAAAACCCTTTCTGACCTTCAAATCAAAGATCTCAACACCCCTTTCTCACCGGATGAAGTTAAAATTGCTCTTTTTCAAATGGGCCATCACAAATCCCCTGGCCCTGACGGATTTCCTGCGGAGTTCTATCAAAAAAATTGGGATGTGGTAGGAAAAGATGTCACCCTTGCAACACTTGAATTTCTCAATCAAGGCTACATTTTGAAGGAAATCAATAATACCTTTATCACACTCATTCCTAAGGTTGATTATCCTAAAACCATCAAAGATTACAGACCCATAAGCCTCTGCAATGTCATCTACAAAATTGCATCAAAAGTTCTTGTTAATAGACTTAAACCCCACTTAAATGACATTATCTCTCCCTATCAAAATGGATTTATCCATGGTAGAAATTCTCATGATAATATCATCATGGCACAAGAACTAACCCACTCTATCAGAACATCTCAAAGGAAAAAACATGGTGTCGCTGCCATCAAAATTGATATGAGCAAAGCCTTTGATCGAGTTAGTTGGGACTTCATCCTTTCTCTCCTTCTCAAACTCAACTTCCCACAGCACTGGATCCAGCTGATTAAACAATGCATTACAACGGTCAAATATTCCCTTCTAATCAATGGTCAGCCTAGTGATCTCTTTTCTCCAAATTGTGGTCTTCGACAGGGGGACCCACTTTCACCTATCCTTTTTGCTATCTGCACGGAAGCTCTCTCATCCTCCCTTTCCCACCTCCAGAACACTAACTCTATCAAAGGAGTTTCTATTGCAAAAGATGGGCCTAAAGTTTCCCACCTTCTTTTTGCGGATGACTGTTACTTTTTCCTTCACCTGGACAATAAGTCAACAACTGAATTCTCAAAGGCTCTCAATCAGTTTTGCTCGGACTCAGGTCAGGTCATCAATTTCAACAAATCCATCATCACCTTCAGCCCAAAAACTCCACAACCAATAAAAAATACCACTTTATCACTCTTAGGAATCAATGTCTCTGATTCATTTGGCAGCTATCTCGGCATTCCCCTTGACATCACCACTGACAGAAAGCAAATTTTCTTGAGCATTATTGATAAAATCAAACGAAAAATTTCATCTTGGAATTGTAAGTTCCTCAACTTCCCAGGAAGAGTCACCCTTATCAAATCTGTTCTCCAGTCCATTCTTGTCTATCCAATGGGTATCTACAAATTTCCGCTTCACACACTTCGGGAAATTGACAAACTTCTTGCCAACTTCCTTTGGAATGGGTCTCAAGGGAAAAGAATTCATTGGATCAATTGGGACTTTCTACACTTTGATAAGTCAAATGGTGGTCTTGGATTCAAACACCTTCATCACTTTAACCTCTCACTCCTTGCCAGGAATGGTTGGCGATTGCTCACGCAACCAAACCTTCCTATGACTAAATTGCTCAAATCCAAGTACTTTCCCAAAACTGCCATACCAACGACCACTTCCAAATCTTCTTCTTCTTGGACTTGGAAGAGCCTAGCCTCAGGAATCTCTTCCATTCACAAATTTTCTAATTGGAAGCTTGGAAATGGATCCTTAATAAATCTTTGGAATGAATCTTGGATTCCATTCAAGAATAATAAGGATAGTTACCATCCTTCTCTTGCCTCCTTGAATATCCTTCCCCCACCCAACTGTCATCTAAACCTAGTCTCTGATCTTATCACCGAGGACAATCAGTGGAACGTCGATATTCTCAATCACCTATTTCCCTCACCAATGGTCGTTGACATTCTCAATATCACCCCCTCTCAAAATCATGACACAAAAATTTGGTGCAAGAATCATTTTAGATCCAAAGATCTTTACAACAATCTCAATTCTAACCAACATGACATGACCCCTAGGCCTTCAAATCATCATCTTATCCCAAACAAAACTTGGAAAATGTTATACAAGATTCCTTTCCCTGAAAAAATTCACACTTTCCTTTGGAGATTGCTTCTAAATAGACTTCCCACCTTGGACCTCATCTCTAATAAAACCAAGAAACAAATTTCTTTAGTCTGCCCCCTCTGCAAACTAAGTCAAGAAAGCCTCCAACACATCTTCACCGAATGTCCTTTTTCTACTTCTCTTTTCTCCCACTTTAACATTTACATTTCACCTTCCGACCCCATTAGCCTTACGGTTTCCCGTTGGCTAATGCGTAAATGGACTCATATTAACATAAAAAATATTTTTAAGTTTGGAAGTATTCTTTGGGTTATCTGGCTTACTAGGAATGATAGTGTTTTCAACGAGATCAATCCTATTAATTCCAAAAGCATTTTACTTGTCAATTCCCTTTTTAAAGATTGGCTTAAAGGTTTTGCCTTCAAGAGAGGCCATCACCCTATAAAAAAGAAGTTACATTCAGGGTCTGAGACTAGAAGACCAGCAAATATCTCCTATGGAGATCACATCACCCTTTCTAACAACCCCTGTACAAGGAGTTGTAACAGAAGGGACAACAAGATATTGCTAGGTGTCTCCTCGAGTAAAGATCCATTCTGGTTCATTATATCAACCAGTTATGGTAAGCACAACTTCATCAAAGGAGCCAAAGTGATTAAGGACTGCACTACCAACAAGAATGAGCTCAACCTGCAGAATATTTGTACCGGGATTCTCACTGCCATCATTATCGCCTCAAGAATTGACAATCACACCATTTTTATTGTTACTGATAGCTTCATTTCGCAGGTTTGGTTTAGATACTTTCATTCCATTCACCAGGATGGAGATTTGAAGCTTCTGCTCAGTAATGAATCAAAGAAATGCTGCAATATTCTTTGGATGCCGACAAATGTGGGTTGCCCCCAAGATCTTCAAGATTTTGTTATTAATAATTTCAATATTGTTAGTCCTTTAAACAGTGTTACTCATTTGGTTCCTTCTTGTATTGGCGTTTTTAGCCATAACAATTGTTAATCTTTGACATGAATCATTTATCAAAAAAAAAGAAAAGATAATATTATTACGGGCTATTTGAAAAGATAGTAATAATTGAGGGACTAAAGAAAAAAGGGCATTATGAAAAGTATGAAACTATCACATTAATGCCATGCATGCACCTTCCATCTCTCAAAAAATGTACCAAAGAGCTAAATTGTGGAATCTATCTCACCAAATGAGTTTCTTCTTTCCAATTTTTTCCGACGAAA